>CM061525.1:73011447-73506447 GCA_030068015.2 Neoceratitis asiatica | reverse complement strand
CATGATTTTTTTTTCTTTCTTTTTTTAAATTAATTTGGCAAAAATAAATTTAAAAATTAACTACCATTTCAAAAAAAAAAATAGTGTTCCTTCATACTAACGATTTAAGTTTGCATGTAAGGCTCAGTGTCTGGACTTTGCAGTCCCATACACAAGAAACGCTAATATGCTTTGGGAAGGAAAAAACGGCTTCAAAATAGCGAACATTATGCGCAAAACGGTTTATTAGGTTTCTACTAGCGACGAAGAGATCAGACTCCAGGTTGTTAATGCGTCGCATGACTTTAAAAGCAGGGAAATGTATGCATATTTGTATATATATACTCGTATATACATATACTCGTACATACATATATTTAAGCAAGTCAGTCATGCTAGTGCATACTTGTATATAATTTACTGTGAACATTTCGAGGTACATACGCACATTTAGTACATCGTTAAGCAAATGAACATTTGCACATACAATCGAGCAACTTGTCGAAGCTCAAAGAGCACGGGCAAGACGAATGCACAATTGAATAATCAGGCACGGCCAGGCCAGTCAAGTCAAGTTAAACATTATGTAGTCGAAAAGACACGCACACACACACACACACACATACGTTTAACATTTACACAATATTTCAATATTTGCAGCAGAAAAACAATAACATACCCGTGCATACGAGTACATGCTTAAAGCTAACTAATAGTCGCTTCAATGGCAACAAAATAGCAACCTTGACCGTGGGAAGGCGTTGATTTTTGTCGAACATAACAGACGTTTGCTTGCGATGAAAAAAAAAGTTGAAGAAAAACAACAATAACGCTACAAAATGAAGAGATAAGAAACCAGACAGTCAAGTGAGAATAAATGAATTAGCAAAAACAAAAGCTACATGGAAAAAAAAACGTAGAAAAAGTTAAAATAACAGAAATTGTAATAAAGAAAAATTATGTAAATAAATAATGGGTGATCTATTTCGAGCTTCCCTACATTTTTAAAGAAAGAAAAAACAGAAAATTCAAATTTAATGGGAAATGTTTATTATGACTCGAAAGAACATTCTTGGGCATTTATTTTTTGGAGATTATCTCTTTCAAATGTTGGCCGCGGCTTGTCTCAGATGGTCCATCCGTTGAGTCCAATGTTTGCTCCAAGGCCTGAATCGAAGCCGGATTGTCCGCAAGAACTTTACACTTTACATATCCCCACAGGAAAAAGTCTAACGGTGTGATATCACGCGATCTTGGTGGCCAATCGACCGGCAAAAAACATGAAATTATCTGGTCACAAGTGTTCTCTCAATAAATCCATTGATTGATGCGATGTGTGGGAAGTGGCGCCGTCTTGTTGAAACCAAATGTCGCGGAGAACACGAGTTTCAATTTCAGGCATCAAATAGTCGGTTATCATGGCAGTGGGCGAGAAATGGGCCTCATCACTGAACAAAATTTGGCACGAAAACGTCGGATCTTCTTGGAACTTTTCAAGAGCCCATAGAGCGAAGCAATGTCGCTTGGGAAGGTCGAGCGGTTTTAGTTCTTGTACAAGCTGTATTTTGTACGCTTTCAATTTGATATGTCGACATAAAATGCGCCAAGTTGCTTCATACGTCAGTCCGAGTTTCTGCGAACGGCGCCGAATCGACTCTGCACGGTCCTCGCGTACACTCTCAGCTACGACCACTATATTTTCTTCACTGTGTGCTGGAGGTGGCCTATTCGGTCGAATTTTATCCAATAATTAAAGCTGGGTCACAAGACGGGTGATGGAGTTGTGAATAGTACGCTCAGTGAATGATTTGTAAACGTTGCTCAAGCCTAAGTCTTTCCATGATGAAATGCCAAGTAAAACTGAACAAAAATAACATGAGAGCTTAACACGACTTATGCGTGATCTGTCAAAAAAAAGGCTATTGAAAAAAATACCTCTACTTGGATCACCCTTTAAAATGAAAAATGTTAAATAGCAACAAAAAAAAATATTTATAATTGCTATCAAAATTTGCTGTTCTTCAAAAAAATTCGTACATAACTGATAACAAGTATACGAGTACGTATGTATGTATGCGTATATTTCAATTGAAATGTGAAATGAAAAAAATTTCAAGTGTTTTGTTGTAATCATCTAAAAATTCCATGAGGTATTTCCGATAGCAACTCAACGAACATAAAGCATGATTATTTGGGTAACAAAGTACGACTAAATTACAATTAGGGTTGCCATATTAATATTTTTAATAATTTTTACAATAATAATTCGCTTCTAATTTCATACAAACAGTGAACTACGCTGCTGGCTAAGTGCTTTTGTTCTCAGTTGTTGTAATTTCGGTTTTTAACCTAAAATTTTTCCATACATCAGTCTGGCGTTGATTAAAATGGAATTTGTTGTTAGAAATATACAAGTTTATGCTAATAAACACAACAAATTGTGTAGACTTTGGAGCTTTCATTGTACCTCCGTCTGTATGTATGTACGTACAAGCAGCTATGGAAGATTAGATTTAAGGCTGGGTACCTAACATACATGCATACATACATACATATTGTATATGTTTAAGTTTAATGTTAGCAAATTCAGCAAGCACACACATATGTATGTAGGTATGTTGGGTAGCCAGCCTTAAATCTCATCTTACATACGAAGCTGCCCGTTTACAGTCATTCGGTGGGTCAGACAAGTACAAGTATAAAGCTTTATCGTTGTACATATGTATGTATACATGTGTACACAAGTTGTATGTCAACATTTGCATGGTAAACACAACTCAAATCAGCAAACAGACGTGATCTGCTCTGTACTGGCACCTGACAACCAACCAAAGAAAATGAAAACTATTAACACACCACTGACATGCATGGGCGATGGTGTGCGAGGAGGATCGGTGTATTTTGTGGACGAAAAGAAATTACTTAATAAAAATGATAAACACTTTTGTCTACTTTGCATTCACATTTCGTTTGAAGTAAAATTGGCGCATTAAGAAATTTAGTGGCAACCCTAATGCTGTAACTATATGCACATATGTAGGTATGTAGGTATGTAGGTATGTAAGTATGTGTGTGCATATGTTTGTCATTGTTGATGATAACTTATGCATCTTTACACAATTGTGTTTATTTTTCCATGCATGTCTGTATAAATTACAAAAATATTTGCAAACAAAACGCGATCTTTGCGCTTCCTCTACGCGCGCTTTATGGCCTGTTTTGCGGTGGGAAAAGATGAAATACAATGTACATACATACATACATATATACAAAGGTACAATAAAATAAAACAACCGTTTTTTACGACCTTCAATGTGTGCTTCGCCGCCGATCGACTGTATGACGCAGCTGTATTCGGACCGTTTTAAATATATATTTTTTAATTTTTTTTTATACTATTTTCGCGATTATTTATGTATTCCGCTGGAGTTTGTTTATACATATTATTTTACAGTTCGCTCCGTTGTCATTACTAATTAGTGTAAGTTTTATGCAAAAGTTAATTATATACACATATATAGGGTGATCCAAGTAGAGGTACTTTTTTCAATAGCCTTTTTTTGACATATGACGCGTGAGTCGTGTCAAGCTCTCATGTTATTTTTGTTCAGTATTGTTTAGCATTTCCTCATGGAAAGACTTCCACCTGAACAACGTTTACAAATCACTCAACTTTATTACGAAACTTCACATTCTGTAAAGAATGTGTTTTGCGCGCTACGCTCAACTTATGGTCAACATAATCGACCTACTGAGCGTACTATTCGCAACACCATCACCCATCTTGAGATCCATCGTTCATTATTGGATAATATTCGACCGAATAGACCACGTCCAGCACGCAGTGAAGAAAGAAAATATAGCGGTCGTAGCTGAGAGTGTACAAGGTGGACCGTGGACAGTCGATTCAGCGCCGTTCGCAGCAACTCAGTCTGACGTATTGAACACCTTGGCGTATTTTATGTCGAGATCTTAAATTGAAAGCGTACAAAATACAGCTTGTACAAGAACTGAAGACGCTCGACTTCCCCAAGCGACATCGCTGCGCTCTACGGGCTCTTTAAAAGTTCCAAAATGTTCCGATGTTTTCGAGCCAAATTTTGTTCAGCGATGAGGCCCATTTCTGGCTCAATGGGTATGTAAACAAGCAAAATTGCCGGATTTTGGAAGAAGAGCAACCTGAAGAGATTTAAGAGCTGTCATTTTATACAGAAAAATTAACGGTTTGGTGGAGTTTGTGGGCCGGTGTAATCATCGGTCTATATTTTTTCAAAAATTATGCCGGAGAACGTGACCGTCAATGGCAACCCTTATCGCAACATGATAACCGACTATTTGATGGCTGAAATTGAAGCTCGTGATGCCCGCGACATTTGGTTTCAACAAGATGGCACCACGTCCCACATATTGCATCAATCAATGGGTTTATTGGGAGAACACTTCGGTGAGCAGATGATTTCACGTTTCGGGCTGGTCGATTGACCACCAAGATCGTGTGATATCACACTGTTAGAATTTTTCCTGTGGGGATATGTAAAGTCGAAAGTCTATGCGGACAAGGCCGCTTCGATTCAGGCCTTGAAGGAAAACATCAAGCATATCTCATTCGCCAGTTACCAGTCGTAATGCTCGAACGAATAATCGAAAATTGGACTCAACGGATGGACCATCTGAAACGTAACCGCGGCCAACATTTGAAAGTGATAATCTCCAAAAGATAAATGCCAAAGAATGTTCTTTCAAATAATAATAAACATTATCCATTAAATTTGAATTTTCTGTTTTTTTTTTCTTTAAAAAATTAGGGATCCACGAAATGGATCACACTTTATACGTGTGTACTAGTCTATGTAAAAAAGTATATTTTTGGTGTGCTATTTGCAAGTAGCTTAAACACAAACACGGTTTTTCGTCGTAATTTCTTTTTTTTTTTTTTTTTTGATTTGTTCCATATGTAAATCCTTTTTTCCCAAGAAATCTATGGTGATTAAACAGAAGGCAAGGACTGCTTGAGTCTGCGTAAATATTGACAAAGGTAAGTACAAAGTTCAGCAGGAAAGACATTGTAATTTTTGCATTTAAAATGAATTTATTAATGCTAATGTGCAAAATTAAAAATAAAATTTTCTCTGTTCCTCGCAATATTATTCTATAAACAAAATAAATGTGAGAAACAAAAACTATTTAAATACACAAAGACCAAAAACATTGGCGACGACAACTTGAAAAATTAAAATTAAAAAAAAAATACGATGGATATACATATACATACATACGTAACATACCACAGAGATGCCCGAGTGGTGGGCAATTTAAAATGATTTTCTCACGCAATGTGCTTCAGCGGATAAATTTAATTTCTTAGTGCAAAAATTAGCAAAACTGAAAATAAAATTTAAAAATTAATCTTTCTTAAGCATTTACAGAAAGTCTGTCGATGCAGCACTTAAAAAAAAAATCGATACGCACTTGACGTTTTTCTAGACATAAAGAGATATTTGAATCAAAATTTAGTCAAAGTTCTTCAAGAAATGGATCTGAAACAGCCCATAATGAAACACGTTGAATCTCTCTCGAGAAGTTGGATCATCTTTACAGAAATGGACTGTACCTATATTAACAGATACACAACAAGACGTCTGTCTCCCTTCAAGAGAATAAATTTTATCTTCACTGTTGTGGTGTCTTACCTTAACATGCTGACTCAGAAACTAAACCGCAATCCGCATACGCTGACCACATTGCCCTAACAGCAACTGGAAACCACCATCAAATACTAAGCGATTTAATAATAAAATCTCCTACAAATTGTGGGAAACTGGCGCAAAGGCAGTGTGATGTCGACCCAGCAAAAGCGAAAATGATCCTTTTTATCAAGAGTTGCTAATCCCTTTCTTTTAAACAGTCCTTAGTTTTACTAAAAGGCAAAACCAGAGTGAAAAATCCACAGAAGGATCGCGATAAAATCCGGGCCGGATAAAATCCGGGTCAACTCCGGTATGTAGAACCGGCTGTCGTGGGCGTCGTGGTCGAGTCAGAACCGTGGTCATCCTTATTGACGTTTCAAAACTCGACGATAGGATAGGCTGTTGAATTTATTCACTGTTGCTCTATATTGAGATGAACAAAAGGCGATAAACAGACTTTTCAGGAGAAACCATTCTAAACGCTATAAACTCTTCCCACGACAAAAAGTATGCCGAAAGTGGTCTTCGCCAGCTAGCTGGCATTGTAATATCAGATAAAACAACGTACAACGTGACGTGAAGGTAGACACGGCCATTATTGGACGCTAAAAGTTCAAAGCATCCAATCCTTCTAGACTCAATATAACAGGACACTGTTAAAGAGGCTTTACTGTAAAAGAATAAAGACTAAAACAGCGGCAGGGACGAATAAGAGAAAGAGCCTCCTTGCGGGTTGGGGTTCAAGAATTTACCCGCGGTAAGGCAAGCCTGTCGTAAGAGGCGTCTAAAACCCCGGACGTCTAAAAAACCGGAACGACAAAGATTTTTATCCGGTCAAGGACTGTCACTGCCGCCATATTCCCCGAAGCATAATTTGGAGGATTTTCCTGCGGTTACTACAACAGCAAGAAGAGAGAGTGTGTGGAAATCCCGCAGCTTAGGCGTTCAAGTACTTATCCAAGATAAGTTCTGCCTAACGGAAGATCCAATAATTTTTGCGGCTGTCGGATCACGTAAACAACCCGAATTTTTATCGGGTCGAAGACTGTCACTCTTGCAATATTCCCTGAAAACCAATGTAGGGAATATTTTTGCAGTTATAAAAAAAATAGCAGCAGCAGCAGCGGCAAACAACAACAACAGCAACAACAACAACAACAACAACAACAACAACAACAACAACAACAACAACAACAACAACAACAACAACAACAACAACAACAACAACAACATAAAGAATCAGTCGAACACCACTTCTGTCACTGTCCTATCCTAATCCCCACACAACATAAATTTCTTTGAAAACATTTTATTGATTGATTACTTCTCTGGGTTCGCTTCAGCTTTAGATTTGATGTTTGTATGGCACACTTAATAGCTCGTGCATTTGAGCAAGTGACTGGAACCTTACAGCGGGTTTAAAGCTTTCATGATGAGCACGCGCATCAGCTCAACTCAATTCAACTCAAACCCACATAACCTCAACTCCTAGATCCCCTCTAGAAGGGTTTACTAATCGAATAGAGTTCGTTCGAGAGTCGTTAAGTATTCAGTTCAATATTTCCAAATTTTACTTTTTCTCTTTAAATAGGAATTTAACTGAGAAATAAATATAATGTATTTTAGACAAATCGCAAATGCTTTTTTTATCTTTCAGTAAAATTTTGAAAACAAAAGCAACAAAAGAAGAGGAAAACATAAATTATAGATGCCAACAACAAAGGAGCAAAACCACGAAGTCAGCCAAAAAAAAAAAAAAAACATGAAAGGCGGAATTTTTCCGAACTAAAGAAAAAAGGGGCAAAATTATAATGCATGTTTGTAAGTATGTATGTATGTATGTATGCATGTATAAGAATATATACAATACAACCACAGTTCAACAAAGGCAAGATGAGGTCACAAATATTATTTTACAAGCAAATTTTACATCTAAAATATATATATGTATATGTGTGTGTATACTGCAGTGCAAGCAATGCACATTAAATATGAAAAATAAAAAAATTGCAAATCTTGCAAGTAACGGTTAAGTAAAGTGAAGTCGTGTATAAATTTTCATGTTTCAGCTGCCAAAAATGCTTTTTTCGGCAATTTATGCCGTCATCGTTGCCGCTGCCGCTGAACTTTGCATTACAGCGAATCGACTGACTGGCATTGTGCCAAACGACTTACAGCATGACTTATACAAATACAATGCACATTTGTATACCTAAAATATTTTATTTTTATTTTTATTTTTATAGATACATGCAATAGTATATGTTATGTATGTATGTATGCATATCCAGCATCAAGAAGTTCATGGTAAGCAATATACTAGCTCTTAGACATAAGAGCATGTACGTGTGCGTGTGTCGACCTGCCTGGTTGCTAAGGAATTTAAAACTCAACATCTAGAGTTTTGGGTGTAGTCAAGTGGAAAATATTGCAGATGCAAAAGTTGAAAAGGCAGGCAGGCGTTAGTCAGTAACCGTGCCGAATGTGCTACGGCAAAATATAAAAACAAAAAAAATATTTGCGAAAAAAATTTGAAAAAACTTAGTATAATTAATTTTGCTGTCAAATCCGTTTTCTGCAATTTATTTATATTTTCACTACAGCCGCATATTTGCATGAATGGATGAGGCTGTCAAAAATGGCTATATACATACGCCTGAAAAACGTTTACAAATCATTCAACTTTATTACGAAAATTTACGTTCTATAAAGAATGTGTTTAGCGCGCTTCGCTCAACTTATGGTCAACATAATCGCTCGACCTTTCCAAGCGACATAGCTTCGCTCTATGGGCTGTTGAAGAGTTCCGAGAAGATCCGCCGTTTTCGAGCCAAATTTTGTTCAGCGATGAGGCCCATCTCTGGCTCAATGAGTATGTAAACAAGCAAAATTGCCATATTTGGTACGAAGAGCAACCTGGAGAGTTTCAAGAGCTGGCATTTCTACCAGAAAAAACAACGGTTTGGTGTGGTTTGCGGGCCGATGGAATCATTTCTTCAAAAATGATGCCGGTGAGAACGTAAACGTCAATGGCCACCGTTATCGCGCCATTGTAACCGACTACTTGATGCCTGAAATTGAAGCTCGTGATCTCCGCGACATTTGGTTTAAACAATACAATACAATTTGTTTGAACCGGATGGAACATTAGAAATTAGAATGAAAAACGATGAGCATTACAGTGCTGGTAAGACATTAACATGGATGGCATAGACACCACAAAGGAAAATTAGGCATAGTCTCTTTCATAGTCCGAAACAGTGCTCATAAATATAGTCAAAACAATAACTTTCAATAATATATTGAATTTTTGGAGTAATTTTTTAACTTAACAGAGCTTACTTAATAATAAACTAAATTAAGATGACAGGATGAGTGCACTTTTTTGTCGCTAAGTGTATGTATGCAGTTATCGCCTCGCCCATTATGGACCCTTGGACCTTCCGCCCTATAAGAGTAATGCAGATGTCAAATATTTTCTTCATCCCAAGCTTCTCCTTGGTTGTAGAGCTCAACTTTTAAACCTCTACCAAAAGCGTTATTGTCAAGAGATGGAGCTTAAGTTCCAGGCTTTGACGCTAGATTTACATAAAAAAACCAACACTTCTTTATGAAGCGATTGTTTGTTTCGGCCTGTTATAGAGATACACGGATGCTATATTTTTCAGTGACAGCCAGACAACAATAAAAGTACTGGGTTTGTTTACGCTTAACCACGAAATCGTGCAGAACTTTTGTCGGTTGATCTCTATAAGAGATAGCCAAACAGAACAGACTCTTCTCACATGGGTCTCGCGTCTTATTGAACTCGAGGGGAAGGTACTATTAACCACGCCAATTTTTACCGAAAATGCTTTCTTTAGTATGCCTTTTGTCACGTGCAATCTACTTCTCAAGGAATTTAGCTATGAATTGACCACAATAAAGTGGAATGAAACTGCGACAGAAAGAGATGACGAGAAATGTAATCCTTAAAAAGAGGGGGACATGTCTAAAGGAACTACAGTTCTAAAATTCTAATAGAATGGCATGCAATAATACTAGGGGCGTTTTATAGCAAATGCTGCAGGAGCTGCAAGGAGGACGATGATAACGAAGAAACAATCACACATCTCCATGTGACTGGCCTGATATTCATCCGAAAATAGCGAAGCCTAATTGTCATGAACTTGTGGCAACACAACGGGTCTTATTCAAGCCTAGGTGTATAAATCATGTGATTCATCGATAGCCACCAGAACCTAGCCTAACTTTGAATACTGAAAATCGAGTTTAGCATGGTATTCGAATAACCTAAACAATCGATTAATTTATTATACTTAGTAGGGACATAAATACTGTTACACACATTTTATGCTATAAAATAAAAAATAATGAATGTTTTTAGACCAATTTCTTTTTGCATATTTATTGATATATATTGTATACAAAAAAGCAATTTTCATTCGAAATGCCCGCCTTTGGCCTTCACGCACGCCTTAAGTCGGACTTGCCAACCATCAATAGCCGCACGCACCTCCTGCATTGGGAAATTGGCCACAGCACGAATCAAAGCTGTCTTAAGAGAATCAATGTTGGGGTATCTTTTGTGGCAAACCATGTCCTCTAAAACTGTCCACATTTTGTAATCCAGCGGTTCAAATCAGGACTGCTTTTGGAACATGGAATGGTTAAGTGGTTTTACAACAGCTTCAAAAAAGGTTTCTTGGTCAACTTTGGCCTATGTTTTGACCCCTTGTTCGCAAAAATGGAAGTCAATTACCCCATCATAAGAGACACCCCACCAAACCATGACTGAAGTTGGACGATGACCTTTTTCGACCCGTGGAATCAGTTCAGTTGCTTCCTTAAATGACCGTGCATACACCCTATCATTTTGTTTATTAAATTTTTCCTGCACGGTAAAAAAATTTTCATCGGTAAACAAGATTTTTCTGTGCAAGTTATCAGCGTGCTTCACCAAAAGACGTTTGCATTTTACCACCCTATTGTTTTTCAAAGCTGCAGTCAACAAATGTCCGGGCCATGATTTTCTGTTTTCGGAGCGGACTTCGCAGATTCTTGATTTGACAGCTTTGATGACTTGCGGCGTTCGAACTGTGCGTGCACGGTCCGACCGGTGGCGGTCTTTAACATCCCCAGTCGCCTCAAACAGTTTTATGCACCGGTAGACGAACATGCGACTAATGCCGAACGGACGAATGTTTTGAAAATATCACCTTTTTTCGTTTCACACTTAAAAAGCGCTATAACAGCGATACGGTTTTCATTATCTGACCATTCCATGTTGAAAACTCACACAATTTAGAATTCCCGATACAGACTAGAGCTTTACAGGTTATATTTTATAAATCATATGGGAATTATGTGGTATGCTCAATTCTTCTATTGAAATGCGGGTGTTTAATGTTGTAACAGTATTTATGTCCCTACCAAGTATATATTTAAAACACTTATCTTCATATAACTTTATCGAATTTTATAGATTTTATCAGTCATTTCAATCAGTCCAGATATGCCGCAATATCTAATTAAAAATAGAATGCCTAGCGAGTGAGGCACAGCGTTTAATACGCTATTTTTAACTTATAATTTTTATGTCAATTCATTGACACATTCACCACATACACAAATACAAATGTTCTGCTTGTCGCTCAGTTATCGCCACTATTCGCTGCATCGGTTGAGCGAGCTGTGTGGGGAATTCAATTGTCGCCAATTATAGCGAGTAGAACAATCGCTGCCAGCCAAGCAGACAGCGCCACATCATGACCAACGCTGAGGTAGAAATTTATTGTTGTTGTTGTATTTATTAATAGCTGCATTGTCTCACAGTGTCCCCAATTTCTCTCTACCCCCATTTTCCTCCTCATACTGTTTAATGCCTCACTCAAGCAGTAGTTTTTTGTGCGCATTATTTTCCCCATATCAAGAAGACCACCCCAATGAATGTTCGAAATGATTTAGTATGTGTTGTGAATTCAATAATAGTATACATATGTATATCTATGTGCAATATGTATGTATGTATGTATGCATTGTTTTGTATTTTATTTGCATAGGAATGCTAAATGGGGCTGGCTGTCAGTTAGTTAGTTAGGTAGGTAGTCAGTCAGTCACTATGGTCTGACGTGGCACGTAATAAAATGGAATTTTGTGAAATTTTAATAGTTGTCTAACGGTAACAATTTCTGCATATAAATATATGATGAGTAAACTTTATAGAGGAAATTATCGCATTAAATTTATTATTCAACAGCAATAAATGGCACATTTTCATTTATTATGCGTGAGCGAATTTACACAAACATACAAACATATAAAATTATATATGTACATACATATGTATGCACATAAGGATTAACATATGCATATGTTAAGTATGTATGTGCATACATATGTAGGTTCATGTTCTTTCCACAAAACACACAAAAAATCGTTTACACATTCCCAACATGTACACAATAAAAATCACCAACAAAAACAACCACAACAACAATCGAATGAAACAAAATGGCCAATAATTGTTAAATTGTGCCATTTAAAGGCAAACAACCAAGCGACCAAGTGGCCAAACGGCCAAGCATTCAACTATTTTGTTATTTAAATGCCAAATAGCCAAAAGGCAATGAACTATTTTTCACATTAAGCATTTAAAACGATTATGAATATTTTAAATGAGCACACGCACACACACACGCACACACCACACAGTGAGAAACAAAAAAGTATAATCCAAATTAAGCTTTGAATATTAGCAGGAAGAAGAAGCAGCAGCAGCCTAATGTGTTTGACCGTGACAACGAGTCAAGGCGATTTGGAAGCTGAAAGAAAAATTAGCATCGAGAAATAGCAATAAAATTTCTACTAATGCATACATATGTAATTAAATATTCATATTTGTTAACTATAAATAAACTGAAGAGAACCGTTGAATAACGAAAAAGGTTAAGAATAAAAAATATTATTTTTATATTTTTTTTATGAATTTAAAATTAGCGGTTACATTCAAGTTTTAAACCTTGAATTTGCATTGAAAAACGTTTTTCGTTCAAAAGTTAATGCTTTAGTGTGCGCCAGAAATCTTAAACTTAATTCTTACCTTAAAGAGTAGTAGTCTAACCATATGTAAGGTAAGTGTATATATTGTTAAATAAAAAAAATGTAACTTTTTTTCTGACTGGTATTCCAAATGTATTTCGAATAGCATTTCAAAACCATATGTAGATATTCCGAAGGCAAATATTTTTAATGATTTTTAGATAAACTCAAATGTTTTTCAGAACAAATTAAAAGTTTGTCAGATAAATTGAAATGCTTTTCAGATAAATTCACTTGTTTCTCAGTTAAAATCTCATTGTTTTTCAATAGAAGATTCAATGTTTTTAAATACTTTACTGTAATGTAATCTCCACGAGTTTAATTCACAACTGATTACTCTTGCAGTCGTATGTCGTCCTTATATACTTGTTTGCTGCTTGAAAACGAAACCCCTGGAATAATCGCGTCGTTTTACGATAATCGCCTCGTTTACGCTCTAGAACGTGCCAGTTGTCGGCTCCTCTCTTTCATCTGTCATTCGCTTCGCATTTAAATATTTTTCAGATTAATATAAATTTTCCTTCAGATATATTCAAACATTCTTCAGATAAATTGAAATGCTTTTCAGATAAATTCAATTGTTTCTCAGTTAAAATCTCATAGTTTTTCAATAGATTCAATTCCAGATGATTTGTTTTTCTTTTAAATTCAATTGTTTTCCAAATAATTCCAAACGTTTTTAATTTTTTTATTTTAATTTTTTTTTTTAAATAAATTTAAATCCTGTTGTTTATTAGCTAAAATTAAAAGCTTTTCTGATAAAATCAATAGATTTTCAAATTGCTTTAAAATATTGTTCAGATAAATAGAAAATTTTTTTCAAATAAGTTCAAATGCTCTTAAGATAAATTAAGTGGTTTATCAGTTACAACAAAATATCTTTTGATAAATTTAATTCTTTCCAATTAATTTTTATTAAATCAATTCAAATGTTTTTTTGATAAATTCAATTGCTTTTTAGATAATTCCAATCGGTTTTTCAAATAAAGTTAGATAAATTTTAAAGCTTTTTAGATAAATTTAAATATTCCTCAGATAAGTTAAATTGTTTGTCAGTTAAAATCAGTAGTTTTTAAGATAAATTTAAATGTTTTTTAAATAAATTCAAATAGTTTTCAAATAAATATATATCGAAATTACTTTTCAAATACATTCAAAATATTTCTGCTATAATCGAATGTTTTCCCAATAAATTCATTTTTTTTTTTTCAGATAAATTCAAGTTTTTTTTTACTGCAAAAGTTGTTCTTATGAATTCAAATTTTTTTTTGAGACAGATCGAAATTTTTTTTAAATAGATTCCAAAGTCTTTCAAACAAATTTAAACGTTTTTCAGCTAGATTCAAATTCTCACAAAAACGAACTTTTCAGATGTATTATCATTATAAAAAGGGGGTTTTTGGGCTAACTTAGTCATCAATAAAGAAGAAAAATTTTATTTTGATATTGCTTTTAAATATATATAGGGCTTTTCAATAAGAGTGATGTGATTTCTTTAAAAAAACACACTAATTGTTAAGAAAATTCAAATGTTTTTGTGAAGTACAATCGATATAATTAAGTTCTGAATATAACATCCTTCGAATGGCCTCTACGACTTCTTTTCCAGGAACAAATTCGATGGATCCAATTTTTGAACACTTTTTCCACTAAATCAAGTCGTATGTCATGAATAGCACGTTCAATATTGACTTTTAAAGCTTGAAGAGAGTCTGGTTTATTGCTAAAGACCAATGACATCAAATAACCTCACAAGAAGTAGTCTAAGGGTGTCTAATCACAACATCTTGGAGACCATTCAAGGTCACAATTTCTTGCAATAATCGAATATCGAAACCTTTCTCGCAATAATTCGGTTGTTGCACGTGCTGTGTGACACGTAGTTGGAACCAGATTTTGTTAAGATCAACTTCTTCCAATTGTGACCATAAAAAGTTGGTTATCATCGATCTATACCGCGCCCCATTGACAATGACAGTGCTACCAGCTTCATTTCGAAAAAGTACGGATCGATAATTCCATCAGACCAAAAACAACACCAAACTGTCAATTTAGGTGAATGTAATGGTTGTTCATGAATAATTTGTGGATTTTCTTCGCACCAGAATCGACAGTTTTGTTTATTTACCGCACCACTCAGATGAAAGTGAGATGATTTTCTTTAAAAAATCGTTATCGTTTTCAAGTTGCTCCAAGGCAAAATCAGCAAATTCTCGACGTTTATGGCGGTCCATGGATGAAATTGTAAACATTACTGAATACAATGCAAAAAAAGATCTGCCTTTTTTTTTTTACATATTAAAAATGGCTAAAACGACACTTAGAAATCATATCATTCCTATTGTAAACCCCTTTACAGGACATACATAATTATCCTCACTTTCGAAATAAAGAATGTCTTGCGCGAGCTAAAATAATTTCGTAAACCTACAAGAACTTGACATTGGTTCTGTTCGGACCTAATTGGCAACCTTGTATATATTAACTTTTCCTAATGGCATTATCTAACATTGGAAGCACTGTCCTTTCAGCTGTCAGACATTGTTTACTTCCTCTTTTTCCTGTTCATTAAATTCTTCTACAAATGAATGGTCGTGTTTTTTATTAATCCGCGTTAATCGGCAAGTATACATATTTTCCCACCCTCAAACTACTATTTACCGCCAACAGGTTCCCTGCAAATTAAAATTTAGAGACCACTGTTGGCAATAATGTGATGATTTAAAAATCAGGAGCACGTTGTTCGGACAACAAAATGGATTTACCAAATTCCTTTGATTTTTGTGTCTATGGAATAGTATTGACCGAATAATAACTAATAAGCTCGAGGAAGAACGGTCTGCGTGAACTTTTGATGCCTCCATGAAATTTTCCCACCACTACCATATGAAGCGATTTGCAAATTCAGTTCCTTAAAATGCTTCAAGGTAAACGAATTTATACAGATAATAAGGAGAAGAGACAAAGATACAAGGGAAGATGGGAACTTTCAATAATGACAAACTACTTTTTTTTTGTTAACAATTAGTAATTTTTCTGAACTATATTGCTCCGGAAACTATATCCCTCGATTCAATGTCTATAGAAAATTTGGCTTTACCGAACTTGCAATCGTTCGACTCGCTTTATCTGCTTCTTCTTCGTTTCTCTGGTTTATAAAACTGAGAAAATTTTTATTATTATTTCCTTATTTGCAAGCGTTACATAGCCCTAGAAATGTTCCACATTTTCAAATATATTAAAACTAAACCAAACTAAAAAAAATTCATATTGTTATAGGCATTTAAAATTCACTTTTCATCCATTTTTTCCGGTCAATGTCCAAAAGTACAAACTAACAAACGGTATTCTTAGGGTATTAACAAAATTTACGCATCCCTACACAAAGGTAGAGATGCCAACACTATCAAATTGGGTCATCAAAACTTACGTCGACACATTTCTACATACTACAAATGCCTTAAATCTATTTTGAAATAAAAACACGATTTTCAAATAAACTTTTCGTAACAAACACATAATCTGTGCACGCTTTGTGAAATATACATATGTGTAAATACATGTGTACATATGTATGTATGTGTATGAAATGAAAATTTAAAAATATAATTAATGTCTGTGCCAGAAAATAAAGTTGCCAAGAAATCGCGTCATTTTATTTTTGCTTTCATTAAAATTGAAATTCTCTTGAAACATAAAAGAAACATTTCGAATTTCACAGGGAGACTATATTTAGAATGAAACAACGCAATTCTTGCGAAATACAACAGCAGAACACAGAACAGAACAGGTAAAACGGCAGAGTAATACATTTCAGAAGAAATGTTTGGAAATGAAAAAAAAACTTAAAATGAAGAGAAAAATACGAACACAAGACCAATGCCTGGTGCCTGGTTCTCGTATTCCAGCTATAAATACTAACCATAAGACAAAGATGAAATCTGACAATAAAGTGCGCAGGTAAAACCGGTAGGACAAGAACAACAGGAAACCAGGCAATGATGAACGGCGAACGAACGGCAAACGAACAACGAGGTTTAACGAGGAGACAATTGTATGGAATATTAACGAAATGAAAACGGAATTAAATTGAAAAAGATGTGCCAAGGTAACGCAATACAATAAAACAATAAGAATACAACAGTTAGATGGACAGAGAGGGAGAGAGGTGAGGTAAAGGTGCGACAGACAGAAACGATTGAATGATAAATTCCAGGTGCATTTCACCAAACTCAATATCCGCAAGTGTTTTTACAAGCAGAAATTCGCACAAATAAACAAAGTGAAGAAAGGAGCGAAGAAAGATAGGCTGAACAAATGGTTCAATCTACATGCATTTGTGCATACGTACATATGTATGTATGTCTGTATGTGCGTACATGGGTACTCTTAGTGTATATATGCATGAATGGAATGGAAATGATAAAAAGCAAGCAAAAAAAAAAAGAAAAGGTGCGAAAGAAATCGTGGTAGAGCGGCTGCGACAATTTGATAAATGCATTTCTATATTTATCCACACGTTGGCAAGCCAACTTCCGTTACCAAGCTGCTAACCACTCTACATACTCATCATGTATACATACTTATATATATATATAAGACGATTAAACGAAGGGTAACAACGCTCTCCACACACCTCGCGCCACCACAGCCTTTCGTCGATCGATAAAATAAATGCAATTACAGGCCAATAAACTGTGCAAACAAAGAGTGGAAAGGAGACTATGGGGATAGAAACAATACTAAAATAAATATAAGAATAATCTGAATAATTAAATAAAAAAAAGGTGGTTAAGGTGTGAACTGAGTCACACGTAAATGCAATTCCTACGATATTGATTTCTCCTAACCCGATATTGATTTTCCCGGCGCTTTTAATTATTCTTTAAATGTAGTTCCAGTAAAGTTTGTCGACGGCTGAGAACATAAACTGAGTCTGGAGTATAATGTGTTCTCTGAGACAACGAACTAGTACAATAACCATATAATTTATAGTGAAACATTATCTCCGCTCATTTAAAAGCTCCAAACAGTGCATTTGTAAGATGTTGTTATAATTGTTAATGTCGTTTTTGTTGTTGTAGGAAAATTCGTCGTTGCCGTCTAGCTCATCTAACGAGAGGCCCAGAAACCGAGCTGTTTCGACGACTTCCGACCATAGAGAGAGAGAGAGAGAGAGAGAGAGAGAGAGAGAGATAAATCATCGCTGAGTAGGTTATGATGGGTATACAAACAGATGGTCTCTCGGTATCCCGAAGATCCCCTTGTCAGTAACTCAATCTAGGGATTCTGAAATTGGTTAATCAATATAAGGGGAACAAGTGGAAAGTCCTGCAATGACTACTCTGGGAGATCCAGGCTTTAAGTTACAGTAAAAGTAAAAAAATTTCAGCTTTTTGAGTCGGCGTTCAGGTTCAGGTTATCGAGAAGGTAAAACCCTCCAGTTCCATCGGCACCGACGGAAATAGCATGCCGATGCTAGATGTTAAAATATCTGGGCCCAGCGGGAGCAGAATATCTCACCAAGTTTCTTAACTCATCTTTGGCCATTCTGATAATACACGATATGTGAAAAGTGTGTAGAGTGATCCAACTGATAGAGCTGGGTAAACCAGTGAACAAAGTAGAGTGTTATCGGCGGATAGCGAAGATAATTAAAGCCTTGCTGCTTCCGTACTTCACACAGCATCTGAGCTCGACAGCACATTAGCATGGTGTCCGTAAAGTGCACAGTACCACAACCGCACTTTACATGAAATAGTCCATGGTCTTAAGCAAAATTGAACATTTGCACAAACTGTCGTGGTAGCACTGGACTTGTCAAGGTCAACCATGCTGTGATACTATCGTACATTGAGAAATCCCTATTACCGCCGATTTTGAAGAGGTGGACCATGAACTACCTGAGTTGACGGCAATCATCGGTAAACTTTCGAGGTCAAAATTCAAATTTCCGAAATGTCAAACAAAGGGTTTCACAGCGTGGTGTCCTCCGCTCCCTCCCGTTCTCCTCCATACTGTATAATTTTTACATTTCGTAGTTCCTTCACCACCGAAGGACATTACCTTGATCTCACATGCCAATGAATGTTCGAAATAAACTGCTATCCGCCGACCTTGGCCGGCCGGCAAATGAAAAAGCTACAAGCATGCCAGAACACTACCGGTACCATCCCAACATACACCTATTAGCAACCGAAGCTCCAACCAGGCTCATCAGGAAGATACTGCAGCAATTAAGAATGGTTCCGCTGGACAGGCCGGCTTACCGAAAGACTTTAAATGCCATTCCCCGTGGGTCAACACCTTCGTGAACTCTCTCACAATCCAAGGAATCCAAGCACCACTTATAGTAGACCATGAGTTCGCGCTGAGTCGATATACCCGAGTAATACTGGCATAATTAAGATCTGGATATTGTAGTCGAATTAGTTCCTACTTATCCACACTTGACCCCGACACACCCAACGAATTTCCACCAGGCAATAAGTACCCACACGGCACTAGTTATCTCGTCCGCTAGGGGTGCTGGTAGGATTCCGATGTCGGCGTTAATGAAGGTGTTGGCAGACCTTCTGTGAAGTACGTTTAAGGTTTATCGGAAGATTGTGTTGTTGTTGTTGTTTTAAGTATCTCGCCGGGTAAAATAACTAACGGCTTTGCAATATAATGCTTGATGGCGTCCGATTAATTTGTGAGATCGACTATAACTAGCGATATCTTAAGTAAATTTCTGCAAACTTAAACGCTGTGTAAGCTATTTGTCTCGCAATTCAGAAAATATGACGTTCGTTGAAATTAAGTTCCGCTTGATATGGCAACACCGTCAATAAGAGCTGAAATCAGGCTTAAAGTACTTTGAAGCAATCACCTTAAGCGACAGATGATCCTTCGGACTCTTCACGTCCCTTGCTAAAAAAATTTGTTTATATTTTGGTGTTTATCACATAAATCTTGTATATCCAACAATTTATTTCGCCAAAGTTGTTATTATTAATTCAAGAAAGGAAATGTTGGCAACAAAAATGCCTGCCAGCAAAGAGATGAGCGAATCCGTTCAAAAAAGTATGAACTTTGTGTAACTTTCCACTTACTGCGATGTTTTCCGAGCCAACTTGGCGACAAAGTCGCCATTTTTATCAATACAAACATACATACATATGTAGTGTTGTACGTTTCATATTTCCATATATATATATATATTACTCATAGTCGACAGGAAAAAAAAAATAAGTTCTCAGAATGGTCGTTCAAACGTCGTAGCGCGCCATCGTCTTTCGTCGCCTAACACCCCCACAGTGCCGTGAGCATAGCTGGCAGCTCAACTCCCAAACAGTTATAATTTCCTGTTTCTCCTTATTTCCTTATGTTTTTCTTTCATTTCATTTTACTTATAAAAAAAAAAATTGTATGTATTTATATACATATATGTAATATGTACCAGTATATATGTATATCTCAAGTTTTTATATTAATATTATTTTTTTCCAGCATTTTCCTCTCGATTCTTGGAAAACACAATACATAAACCCGACGGAAAAACTTTCGCAATTCATTTCTATGATAATAAACTGCAGCGCAGTGCATAGCAACGCCTTCGGCGGCTTTGGTAGGGAATGATGAGGAGAAAAACTAGTTTTTAGTACAGACAAACGCGTGCAGTGGGCATGGCTCGGAGCTGCCTACAAGAATGGCATGCTTCAGATTTTATTTAATACTCGTACATATATACATACATACATATGTAAGTATAGTCGAATACATACAGATGAGTTTTTGCTAACGACTGCAGGCTGGCTGGCTCTGCCAACGACATCAGCAAGCGGAAGCGGAATTCGAGAAAATTTATGCAACGTGCCAAGAGAATTTCGCCAGTAAGCACAGAATGAATGCGAAAGTGAGTAGCTAGGAGTATAAGATTCAAATGTATATAAAATATTTAAAATATATGGTGATTGAAGATAAAAATCTGAAAACAGGAAATACGAAGAAAACTGCCTGTCAGTAATGTTAGGAAAAGACGTTTTCGAGGGATATGTATGGTTCTGCCTGTGCCGGATTGATTCAAGTATAAAGTGACCGAAATTTTTTACCTAGGCAAGAACTTTCACTGCAGCATCATTCCCCAAAATGCAATTTGTGTTATAGTTCTGTGGTTACAACAATAACAACTGGGCGGTTTTCGCCCTAAACCTTTAGAAGGCACAGAAAGTAACAGCCTGAGAGGAGGATATGGTTCAAGTAGTACACAACTTCAGGTGATAGAACAAATATTCTCTGGGTACCCAACAAATATCCGTTTGGAGGTGAGCGATAGCGATAAAACGCCCCCCGCGATTGTGTAAGCTCAAAATTTACCTCGGATGAGAGACTCCTCTTTAGATGGGGAATGTACGGTCCCTTAACGGAGAGAGTGCCGCAGCCCATCAGGTTGATATCCTGGGTCGGCTGAAGACTGACATCACCGTCGTCCAAGAAGTCCAATGGACGGAACAAGGACGGAAAAATGTGGATCTTTATATCTTTATGATGGAGCGCAAATTTGGTGTTAGATTTGCGGTGGGAGAGAGACTCCGTCGCTGAGTCGTGGCATTCACCCAAAGATGATTTCTATGAGCGCCTAGAATGCACCTATGAGCACTGCCCCGGTCACGATGTCAGAATCGTACTTAGCGATTTCAACGACAGAGTAGGTAAAGAGTGTATCTTCGGCACAGAAGTCATGCAGTCATACATGTCTGAACCTAAATGTGCTATCCATAAAAAGAGAGAGCCCGTCAATCTTGGAACAAGCAACAACACCAAATTAAAGAAGAAACTTTTTAAACACGACCAGATTCTAATAAATTTAGTAAAAATTTTCTGTTGTGACAAAAATTCCACCCATTACCAAATCTCCGGTGTGCAATATTCCGCAGCAACTTTATTTTTATTTAAAAGCCACCAACCTCAGCTACAAATCCCCGCCAGAATAGGTAGTTTTTTAGCGGCTTTAGCTGGCAACTATTTAAAAACATTAAAGCTTCAGCTTCCACAGCGAAACCGCTTTTTGGTTCAAACACCGCGCCTCCTACAGATTTGCCCTTTGTAAAATTTTAGCCTTTCTATACACATGCCCCGACCAGCGCGCTGTCTCTCTCTCTCTCTCTCTCTTCCATTTTTGCTCTATTTTTTTGCACTATCATACTTTTCGCATACGCTGCCGTTATGTCAGCAAAATTATGTCGTTACCGAGTTTGTGATGACAAAATAGAAAAAAAATTAAAATAAAAAATATAAAAAAATTGAAAATTTACCATAAGCCCCAGTCAACGCGTTGTAACATGACCGAAACGTCTACTCCCGACAGTCACCAGCGCCTAAAACCACAACCACATATAGTCGATGCCCGACACCCGACACCCGACTACTACTCGACAATCAACACCCAAAACACAGTTCACCACCATACCACCATACCGCCGCAAGCCCACCACAGCACTCGTTGAATTGCTGCTGCGTCATGCAAGTAATTTTCAACTTTGCCATCATCCATTTACATAATTTCTCGGGATTCATAGTGGGCTTATCTTCTTCGTCGACTTTGGCGCAGCTGCTTTCGACTGGCTTTGACTGCCTGCCTAGCATGTCGCCGTTAGATAATAAATGGATGTGGCATATACATAAATAAACTTGTATATGAGTGTGGATTTATATAAACATACATACACACACACACATATGTATAAAATGTATGGATATACGCTTTAATAATATACACACACATACATATACAGTGTAGATTCGTATTTAGTTATTACTTATGATGGAGGGAGCCGAGTCACGGATTAGCTTACACCACATTTTAATAAATGGCCTGAAGAAAGAAAATCAGAAGTTGATGTAGAATAAGAAACAGAAGAAGAAGAAGCAGCAGAAGAAGAAGGAACAGGCGCAGAGGTACGAGGTAGAGAGGCAACAGAAGCAGCGGAAAAAATGTGCTAGAATTGAAATTCTTGAAATCGCTGTGATTTTATCACGGTTTCGTAAATTGCTACAATTCCAAGTTCTTTTGCTTGTTCTTCTCGCCCTCGTGCGTCTTTAATGGCGGCGGATGAAGCAATAAAATCCGTAGCTTTTGTATTTGTATTTTGTATTATGGCAGTTTGTTTGTTTTGCCATTACTTTTATTCTTTATTTATGCCCCTTTTTTTTCTCGCAGCGTACGATTTGATTTTCGACGTCAATGCCAAACACGCCATGGCTACACCCATATTTGTGTACGTAGGCATTTATACTTGTACATACCTTCATACATACACATGTATGTACATCCAACATCCACAAAGTAACTGATAAACTTGGGCTTCATCTTCAATTTCAACTTCAAACTCATCCGAATTTTGTTCCATTTAAATTTAAGCCTTTTTTCGGTTTAATGAAACGTGAAGATGGCGCACACAATGCGGGTAGGCGTAGAGCAAAAACGCTTAAAGAAGATTTCGTTCGTAAGCAGCAGGCAGGCAAGTAGACAAGCTCACTCACCATATAACCAAAGAGAATCGTACAAAAAAAAAAAATCGAAAGCATACTCAAACCAATTTGTTTGTTTTGAAGGAAGATTTTTGTTGATTAGTTAGGTAAATGGAAAATTAAGTTCTTTTCATTTAATACACGAACACGACTGGAGCTGCGCCCAAGTTTCTTTGTTTTCCCAGTTTGTTCGAATAATGGAATGTAAGTAATCAGTGAGATTGGATTAAATTAGCCAAAATTGATTTGATTGTTTTAAGTACACATATTTACGCTTGCGCATACACACACACATACTTGAGAGCACAATGGTTGCAGAATCGTTATCCCGCTTCAATCTTCGTTATCCCTACAATGTATTTATTTGGAGATCTTGCAGTATGAAGCCGATAAATTAGAGTATTAACTCACGAGACTATTCGAGCTATCCGTCTGCACTGCATTATTTTTTAATTTTTAGTTGCATGGCTCCAAACCAAGACGTCTTTCTCTCTCCCTTCACGTCAGCAGGCACTTCATCGAACTCTTTCAGAGCTAGTGTACGTTCAACCATCCGGGTAGCCACTGTTGTTATTGTTATAACAGCTAGCTAAACCCCGCATAGAAGCAGGCAGGACTAGTCTAAGTCGTTCCCCCGTTAGGGTTCAAGAAATTGCCACGGTAAAGCATGCCTGTCGTAAGAGGCGACCCGAGGATGTTGTCTCGTTTTCTTTGGAACTGATTTCCTGTCGTAAGAGGCGACTAAAATCCAATAGTTCCCATGACAATCGGGTATTTATTTTTATCTGGCCAAGGACTGGCAATATTCCTCCGCAATATTCTTCGAAAAACAATTTGGGGAATATTTTCGATGCTACTACGACAACAACAAAAAGTTCAAGTCGTCGAGTTCACATAAAGGAAATTGCAGGAATAAAGTTGTTTCGTCGGGTTCGGAGCAGAGGCGGAAGGGTATTAGCTGAGCTCATTTTAGGTTGCATGCAAAGGGGTGGTTAGTGTCATTGCATGCTGAACATACGTTGGGTGTTTCTGGAGAGGTATGAATTAAGTCGACTACAATATCCAGGCCTTAATTGTGCCAGATTACTCGGATGTTGGTAGGATTCCGAGAACGTCATTCACGAAAAGATACATAGTTCACAAAGGTGTTAACGAACTCACAGTGAACGTCATTTAAAGCCTGTCGGTTTGCCGTACTATCCCGCAAAGCCGTTCTAAATTGCTGTATGGAATCTTTAAAGTCAAGTACTCCCTTCCTGATATGTCTAAGTGCAGGTTCGACTTCTAGTAAGTGTCTGTTGAGGTGATCCCGATGGTAGCATCCCAGCAGATATTGCTTACAGAGCATAAAATTATGCTCCTTAACTGGATGCATAGATGTTTCACTTGGGGTTATTTATTGTCAGAATTTTTACGTCATCGATATTCACATCCATTTCAAGCCTGTATTTCGCATAGCTGGCGGAAAACTGTGGCCGAGAATTTCAATGGTCGTAATTGAAAATGTCGTTCAGCAGACATTTTGGGAAGGTCGAGATAGCAGTTAACTCTCGAAGAAAGTATAGGTTATAAATATCCTGGCAACTCTCAAGCCGGTCCTACACATCGGGGTTGATTTTAGCCGGCCAAGGGCGATATAGATATATCCCCGTTTAGGTCATCAGGTAAATCTAGCATAGCCGCTGTCTGGCTGGCTGATGTCAATGTCAATACCATCATATACATACATACATGTTTCACAAAAATGATCGTCGTTAAAACGTCTATGGTGTTTCCTTCCGCTAATACTCAATGATCCATAAAGCTTTCGCAAAATCATACTGTCGAAACCTCTCAATACCGGCTCAATGTTCGTACAGCAGTTCGAGTTATTTTCTTCAGCATTTGGTTGAAGAAATCACTCTATGACAAGAGCAAACTTCTCTGCAGTCACTATTAGTATCGAACGGCTCGGTCTACAGTCACAGAGATAAGGTCATTTTTCCATGCAATAGGCTCGATAAGACTTTCAATATGATATTGAGGAAGCTTTTGTGGATAGGGCAGAGCTTACTCAGCTTCTAACTATCGGGGATGCTGTTGTCGGGCATGTTTTCTTCCAACCACATTCTGCAATAAAAAAGAAATGTGGATACATGCGCCTTGTAAGTTCTTCAACACCATATTTGAAAAGCTCAGCCAGTAGGCCATCGGTATTCAACGCTTCGTTATTCTCCAATCGAACATTCGTTATTCGAGCTTCATCATAGTCAGATGAGAAAACGTCTATGCTAACGTCGTCGATTGGGAATTTGAGTTCATTATCTCCGAGTGTAGTATTTACCGTTATTCAGTAGTCTGGAGAATAACGTCCTCCATAAACTAAGTACGTTTTGAACATCAACCACCAGATTACTTCTTTGGATCCTACAAGAGCGTACACCGGTCTTGAAACCTTCAGTAGAATTTTCGAGTGCTACTCCTGTCGGCCAGTTTCTTAAGCTCTTTATACTCACGAGTTTCGGCCTCTCGCTTTTTGGTCTGCAAATGCGACACGCTTTCCTCATCAACTCTCGGTATATTTCCCATACAGTGTGCCATAGTTCTCCAGTGGTCCAAGTCGATGTTAGTTCCTCGGAACGTACGCACGTCTAGAACACTGGAAACATGTTGTAAGTCTATCGCAACGTAATCAATCTGGGTGCAAGTTTTTCAATCCGGAGACAGCAAATTGGCTTGATGAATTGTTTTAATCTAGTACTACAGACAACCATATTTCGAGCGCCGGCGAAGTCGAAAAGCCTCAACCCAATTGGGGTGAATTTCAGGTGAATTCCAGAACTAGTTGATTGAGTAACCCTTCTCTCATCCGAGGCTATTATCTCGTTTTCTTTGAAGCCGAATTCTACGCCGTGGGTCACAAACGCAGTGCACACCTCGCCACGCTTGTATTCAGTAAACTTATTATGGATATAATTTTCGAAAATAAGCGTCCCTCTCCTGCATTTGCATTTCCCTCGCTCTAACTCCCCTTTTGGCGTACGTCCATGCAATTCACAAAAAAACGTATTTTCATTTTGTTGTAGGAAATTCAAGATATATGGTATCGTTTAAATTACACAATGAAAAGAAAAAAAAATTAATTTAAAACAAAATAAAAACAAAAACAAAAACAAACAAATAAAGCAATAATATTGTAGCAATTTTTTGTTGCAGGTGTCGATAACACAACGCGCTCGTTTCTCGCACATATTCGTGGTTTTATTCGCTATTTTATATAAAATATATTTATATAGGTATGTACATATGTATATATGTAAAAGGAAATATGTATGCATGTATATACATATGTATATATCTACTTTTACAATTCAACAATAATTTCAGCTGTTGCTGTGCGGAGTTGAAGGGGCTGCAACTGCCTAGCGATAAGTATCAGCGCCTACTACCGTTGGCGTGTTGGCTGGTTGGCAATGGTTTTGTATTGCTCGCGCTGTGAAATTCGAATATTTGCTGCCGTATTGAAATCGTATATTAAATATTGCATTCGCCTACAAAATTTGGACTTTTACTCCGCATTTATTTGTTTGTATTTCAATACTAAGCGCATTGGTTTCAAATTGAAGTGCTTCGATTTACAATGAAATGTGTGGGAAATTTTCGCTTGATTGATATCACTTGATGAAATTTATTGTTTTAATATTTTTTTATTTTTATTTTTTTCAAACCCCTCGTTGAGTCAGTACATTCTACTTAATCTCAGTTACTGGTTTGCACTCACACTTCCGTGTTCTTATTGAGCATGGACAGTGAGATTGTTATCGATAATCGAAAAAATCGACTTTTACTATTCTTTAATTGGAAATTTTCAAGTGTTTGCGAGAGAGATGAAATAAAAATGTTAAAAAATATAAGTAACTTCACTCACCTGTGAATCTGTGACGGTCCGGATGACATGCGCTGCTGATAAGCTGACATATTGGCTTGTTGCTGTTGTTGCTGCTGTTGCTGCTGCTGCTGCTGGTGCTGATGTTGCTGCTGCTGCTGCTGGTGCTGCTGTTGCTGCTGCTGCTGGTGCTGTTGTTGTTGTTGATGTTGCTGCTGTGCGCTATTACTACCGCTATTATTTTGTTGTTGTTGCTGCTGTGCAACCGTTTGCTGCGCTTGCGGTGGTTGGTGATGTGGATGAAGGTGCGGTGGTAGGTTGCTAAGTTGTTGATGATACTGTTGCTGCTGTTGTTGCTGTTGCTGATGATGTTGCTGCTGAGGCGATGGTCCATTATCATGCATATGCGACTGTGGCTGTTGATTGCCAACACGTTGCTGCTGCTGCTGCTGCTGCTGCGATTGTTGCTGTTGTTGATGATGGTGGTGTTGCTGCTGCTGTTGTTGACCACCTGACGTGGGTGGTGGACCACCGACCTGCACTGATGAACGTATGGCCGCTTCCATTTCATGCCGAACTGCTGCCGCTGCTGCTGCTACTACTACTGCTGCTGCTGCCGGTGTCGGTGCTGCTGCTTCTAATGCTGCCGCGACCAAAGACACACCACATCACGGCAATAGCGCGAAAGATGTAAAAAAACTTGAACTGACTGGCAGTTGTGACAGCAGTTGATTTATATTTATATGAATGGCAACAAAGACACACACACAAACATAAATGAATATCAGATATGAGTAGGTGCAAGTGCAAGGAGGCACAGCACACTTTTTAACTTTGAAGCTTTGACCACGCAAATTATTGGTACAACACAACTCTTCAGCCTTTGTAAGCGCTCATAAACACTAACACACATACACTATGCACACTCTACACAAACTCAGGCCACGGGCCTGAGCCACACGGAAAGGAAGCGAATTCTTCCTCGCTTCTATGCGTTAGTGCAACCTTGCCACCTTTTCCTAATTTTGAAACTATGGAACAAAGCGAGACCACCGCCAAAGGCGATGAATTTTTTTTTTTTTTTGGTATTCCGAAATTTAATTTTTGTACTTCATTAATGCCATTATAAAAAGCAAATTGAATGATTTTCTAATTTGACTTGGGATTTTTTTATTTCTAACCACACTTTTTTGGTTGGTGGTACGCACTTTTTCAATTTTGTCGCCACAACTATAGGTAATTTGATGTTTTTATTTATGTTGATGTATTTTCTTAGAATTATTACTATTATTAAATTTTACAGCTTTAAGCTGAGCAACTGAATTTAATTTTTATTTATAAATTCACTTTAACTTTTTACATAAAACACTTTCTCTTTCCTCTTGGTGGACTTTTTTATATTTTATTTTATTTTATTTTATTTTATTTTTATTTATTTTTATTAATATAATAACTTAAATTACCCGTTAGAGCTTTTATTTATTATTATTATATTAACGGAAAATTATTAGAAATTTTTAATGAAGTTTACGTTTGGATTTTCATTATTATATATAATATATATATTTTTTTCTTTTGTTAGAACACAAGTTTTCTCCAAAAATATTTATAATATTTTATTAAATATATATTTTAAGCGGAGAAAAACATTTTATTTCACTTTTGCACACATCCTGTTGGGGGAAAGAAAAAAAAGAAAAAATAAATACAAATTAAAATAATGAAAATAATTACAAATTATAAATGAATATAAAAAAAATGTTGAATTGCGATTTATAATTTTATTTCTTTTTTTTTCATTTTTGATTCATTTTAACGGAAACGGAAATTGCATTGTGAAATGGCGGAAATGCGAACAAAGATGTAAATTTCTGCCAATAGCGTTGGCGGTTGGCTGCGTTGAGGGGTAAAATAAGTCAAAAAGTCCAGGGGGGCAGTGGTGGTGGTGGGCGAAGTGATGAGCGATTTTAATTTTTAAATCACTCGTTTGTAATTAAATGTTTGGCAGTTTAATCAATTTTGACGTGAAACATGTTTTTTTTTTGTTAATTCACTCACGATATTATATATATATATGTACATATATATATTTTTTTGGTTTCACAATAATTCTTTCACACATTTAGCGTTCTGCTTATAAATATTAACGCTAAAGTCGGCAGCAAAAGAGACTGCAAAGAGAAGAAATTAATATTGTTAATTTTATTTTATTATTGCTGAGGAATGAAAATACATAATACATATTAAATATAGATATAGCGTTATATACTACCACTACTTTAGCCTTTTTGGCTTCACAGCATTTCGAAATTTCTCATAATTATGTTGATTTTCAATGCATCATTTCCAATCTGTTATCACTCGAGTATACCTCATTATATAATTTAATCTTTTCATAAACTATATTTTAAAATTATTATTATATATCGAAAGGCAACTCACATTATTTCAAAAATATATTAAAAAAATTTAATTATGAATTTAAATTAATCAAATAAATTAATTTTGAATTTCTTTCATTAAAAAGTATGAAAAATATCAGATTTTCGTGTAAAATAATAATAATAATTACAAAAATGGGAAAAAATAAAATTTTATACAACAAAATATAATAAAATAAAATATAGTATAAAATAAATAACATAAAAAAGAAAGCAAAAACATTACAAAAGAAGATGTAATAAAATATAAATATTCAAAAATAATAAAAATAATAAAAATAAAATCAGTAATCTAAATTTAAAAAAACATATATATATATATTTTTATATATATATAAATATATATTTATATATATATTTATATAATAAAAATAAAATAAGTAAACTAAATTTAAAAAAAATATATATTTATATCAGAGAGTAAGTTAAAAGAATTAGCATAAAACAAGATTAAGTAAAATTAATTTAAAAAAAGCGAAATAAACTGGAGTAAAAAAAAATTAAATAAAAAATTAAAAAAATTAAATTTAAACAAAATTGTGATACAATATAAAATTACAAACAAATTAAAGCTAACTGTAATGAAAAGTAAAAATTCAATCAAAAAAATTATATTAACTAAATATAAAGTAAAATCAAATTTCGACTTTAAATAAAACAAAAAATTTGTTAAAGATAAATAAGTTAATATAAATTTAAAATATAAATTAAAATATAATAAAAATAAATAAAATAATAAAGTAAATAAACATACATTAAATGTAATAAAAAGTAGGTTATATAAAATTATTATTTGAAATTAAGTAATAAATAAAAAAATCGAAAAAGGAAACATTAAAAAAATATATAAAATAAAATACATTAAAAAATTAACAATTAATTAAGGGGTTAGGCCACTCTAGAATTTTCGGAAAATGGATTTTTTTCTATCAAATGATACATTATGGCCTCAAAAATGTTACCCCGAAAGATTATGACAGATAAAAAATTCTAAATGCCCCATTTTCGCTCTTTAGTTGAAGACCGTCCGGTCGGCAGGGAGACCACTCAAAACTTTAAACGCGTTTATCTCAAAACTGCTTTTTTCAATTTGGGCGGAAACATAACTCAACCTACAACATAACAACCGATTCACTTAAAATTTTGATAGAATCTACGTACTTCTGTAGCTATTGCTATTTACAAGCGGAAACCGTTCAACAACTTATTAAAATAAAAAAATTACCGAAAAAATGGAGACATCCTAGGGAGAACGCTGTCTAGCCGCCATTTTTATATTGATTTTTCTTAAAAAAAAAAAACAGTTATAAGCAGTTAATTATATGTATAATAAATGCATTTTGTCAAAAATCAGATTTATTTAATAGTTTTCCCGAAAAAAATCTCAAAACAGACCGATTTTGTGGCCCTCTAGAGTGGCCTAACCCCTTAGTATAAATTAAAAAATTAAATTAAATTGTAATAAAAAAATTAAAAAAAATCATACATTAAATGTAATAAAGCATTAAAAAATAATAATAAATCAAATGTAAGTTAAATAAAATTATTATTTGCAATTAAGCAATAAATAAAATAAAATTCAAATTAAATGTAGTAAAATAGTAAAAAATAAATAAAATTATATAAATTAACCTAAAATAAAAATAAAAAATAAAATTTAAATAAAAACTAAACAACATAATAAAAAAAATTACGAACAATATAAAAATGAATTTATATAGAAAAAAAGTGATTTTTTTAATATTTCGAAAATATAGTCTGTTAAGAATATACTGTTAAAATTTTATAATGATATCTACAGTATTTTCGGTTCTGCAGGTCTTTGGAGCAGATAGCAGCCGACCACTCGTCCTCACGCACTTCAAACTTTAAACTCGTTTTTCTCAGATCAGCTTTTTTCTACACGGCGCAGGTAAAAAACAGAAAAAGTATTTATCCGAATGATCTAAAATTTGAATACGTTTTTCCGTACACTAGTAGCTGTGTCCCGTAACATAAAAATTTTATTATCTTGATAACTTCTTACTTTTTTAGCTCAAAAACTTGCAAAAATAAGCCTGTTTTGGTTTAATTTTTCAAAAATTCATAATTAAAAAAAAAAAAATTAATATTGGTACAGGATATATGTAGCTACACTTGAATAAATTAATAATCTGTTTTTTTGGTTTTTGTGTTTCGCATAAGTACAAGAGCCAAAATTTCCAGCGCAATCGCCACCCACATCTAATTTTTTGACAAGATCAGCCTCAGGAACAATTTTAAAAAAAAATTTATAATTTTTTTTATCATCTAAACGGTTTTGCATTCAATATAAGTTGCAAAATATGCCTACAAAATATACCTACAATGTTGGTTTTTAATATTATCACCTTAAAAAAAGATATTCAAAATGCCTGATATTTAAGATCTCTAAATCATCATCTCCCCATAAATGAAATAAAATACATTAACTTTGATAAAGATTAAAACATAAAATTTGAAAAATATCGAAAGGTAAAAAAGCAGTTTTCAGCTAAATTTTGTTTCATAAATTGCATGAAATTGAAAATATAAGGAGAACACATGATTTCAAATGCACAGTATTATATTTAAAAAATGTATGTATGTGTATATTTAAAAATAAGAAAATGACACAGTTGTTCAGTAAATTCTGATTGTTAAGATTTTTTTTTTGCATTGTATAAACTTCAGTACATAGTAGTATCTAAATTATAAATTTGTAGGTACATATGTATGTATATGCACATATGTACGTATGTTTATATCAACGAGTGTTGAATTAAATTCAACTCAAGTCAACTGATCTAACTGCATTGAATTGAATGTTGAAATTAAATTGGATTGAATTGAATTGAAGCGAAACCGAAACTGTAATTGTATACGAAACAAATACATATGTATGTATGTAACATAGATATGTGTATGAATATACAATGTATGTATGTACAACACAATGTTGACAATTTTCACACAGACATTGCAATGATAGCAAAAAAAGGAAAAAAAATATTGAGAAAAAATGCTGAGGCAAATTAATTTAATTGGCAAGTGTGCGTCGTGTTTTTTTTCTTTTCTTGATGACTTTCTTTTATTATTGAAATTATTTTATTTTATTTTTTATATTCGTTTTTTTTTTTGGTTTTTTTTTTTTTTTGCTTTTGTTCTCGTTCATTTCTTATGGCGTCTCTAATTAGACAGCGCCGCGCTAGCAAAGCAATTTTTTAATTCACTTGCATATGCAAATTGAACTTGTGAACTTCAAATAACAAAGAAAAAAATATAACTAATTAAATATGTTAAGTAATTTCAGCACGCCTGACAAAAAAAACACAAAGAATTTTTTTACTTTTTTTTCATACAACTGGACACATTTGTGTAAATATTATGACACAATATTGTGAAGCAAAGTCAGGGGGCTCTTTAACTGAGGATAACTCTAATGATGTTTCCTACGTCCTATAAGAAAATTCGAATTACTATCTGACAATATTCTCCAAGACTTTAAAAAAAAAAATTCGTTTAATAATATTGAAAAATTTTGAGCAAAAAGCGAATTATCTGCGAACGGATAAAATTTGAAGTTTTCTTGATGCACATAAACCTAATTACATTTTATATCCTACCAGCTGAACCTAGGTGTGTTTCGCTACACCAAAACCAATATTGAAAAAAAAAAAAGAAAAATCCTGAAATTTTTTATTTTAAGCGGTTATGCCACTCCAGAGGACCATAAAATAACTAATTAATTCATTGAAATAAAAAAATATAAATTTTAATTTTAGATTACCTAAAATACATCCCTCTAGACTAGAATACCCCCTCCCTTAACATTTCAGCCATTTGTTTTATTTCATAAATATTGAATTTTGGTTATTATTTTTTTAGGTATTATTAGTCCAATATCTTTCATTAAAAATGTCATTTGTGCATTCAGTCCAATCAATTAGTGTCATTATTGAAATTCGGTATCTCCATTTTGGCAGCTTTATATCTCCAACATGTGGTAAGAATAATTAAAATTATTTGAAAGTTTTTGAGTCATCTGCATTAAAACTGATTCCAACACATTTCAAAAACTTTTAGAAATTTCTATATGTTGATATCCATATTGTGATAGTTATTAATATTTAAAATTAAAATTTTCAAATGTGAAAACTTTTTGAAAAATATTTTCACTTTAAGCCTTAAATATTTTCAGCTGACACGCATATTGCAAAATTTATTATATTAAATTCCACAAAAACGGCATCGCTCAAAAATATTTTTCAACAATTCTTCTAAATTCCATTTATCTTAATATTTTCAATAACTTATAAGTGATAATATTAAAATTTGTCAACAGGTGGCGGATGAGGTCCAGAAATTTTTTCTCATTAATCTCTTAAGGTTGACACCCGTTTTATGATATTTCGCACATTTTCCCCTTTTTTTCAGGTGGTATTATAAATCAAAATTATTTTTAAGCTCACTTGACTACACATAGAAACTTTCTTCACATTTGGTTCAGCCATTGAGCATGGGTTCAGCAGTCATAGACACACTTACAGTATACTTTAATATATTATATAAACAATTTCAAAATGCGTGGCAATTCTACTGAATTATAAATTTTTAAACTTTTTCAAATTCTTTTTAACACACACACACACACACAAGATTTCATCTAAACTGCTACAGCTGTTTAGGAGGAATTTAACCACAAACGCACGAACCTTATACATACATACATACATATGTATATAAAAATTAAAGTTTTCACGCCCCTTTTCTGGATTCGGGTAATCACAAATCATCTGCATGATATCCGGAATACTCTGTATAAATTTGGTGAAGCAGTTCTTCAGGGTAACAACCAAAACACGAACTTTTTTTATATATAAGAAGAAGAAGAAGAAGAAGATTTCTAATTTCTAGTGAATTGAAAATTCGAAAAGGCCCTTTATTTAAAACAAAAAAATTATTATTCACAGCATTTTTCCGCTAATAAAATAAGATGCTCGAATTAAAATTTAAATAATTTTTCCTATTGTTACCCGGCAAAAATTCTTAGGGAAACACCCACCACTCCGTAGCCCCAAAAAAAGAATCGAATTTATGCCAATTTTTAAATTATAGTAATAGAATGAAATTTACCTTTGCCACCTTTTGCTTTCATTAAGAAATTTGTGCTAAATATGCTCTAGATATTCTCACAATGATTTATTTCGTACCATAACCTAACTTAATTTTAAGTTCATGGGCCAAGAATTTCGTCTTGTATACAATTCTTAACATTTTTGTATTTGCAAAGAAAAATTTTTAATTATAAAATAAAGTATTTATGTTTGTGCATAGGTCGCACGACGACAACAATAACAATAACTTTGCTAAGCATTAATCAAATTTTTCTAGCCAGTTGCCAGTGTGTGCATACATATATGTACATATTTGTGTAGATTTGTGTAGATTTGTCAATAAAAATACGCAAAGTGTAGGGTTTAGAGAAAATAAAAATAAAAATCTGCTGAATATGCAACGCCAAAGGCAGCAAACGGAATTTAATTAAATTACGATTAAAAGACAAGAAGAAGAAAGCAAATAAATACAGCAAAAAAAAAGGCGACCGATTAAATTGTTTAGCGCATATAAATCAAAAGAAATAACCTGAATGTACATACCTATGTATTTACATATGTACATAGGTACACGAGCAAAAAAGTCAAATAAGACCGACGACCATTCATCAGCTGTTGGCGCTGACTTTGAGCGGGGCAACAGTTGCTGCAAAATATAACAAACACAATGTAAAAAAACAAAATCACCAAATGCAGGCAATATGTGTGTCGAACGGCGACTAAATCGAAATAAACGAACAAAAAATAAATAAATAAATAAATAAATACATAAATGTACACACGAAGTATGTATGTATGTAAATCTGTACATATTTACTACATACATATGTATATAAAACAAGTATAATCTAAATACAGAACAAAAAATGAGTACAAAAATTCAATTTCAACAAAAAAAAGCAATACAAATACCACAAGAAAAAAAAAAACAACAACAACATGAAGCACGCAAAAGCAACAAGAAATTAAATGAAATCAAAATATCAATGGCAACGTTGCCAATTTTCCATCCAACACATTTGTATGGCAGTCATGCACACACAACACAACACAGCACCGGCACAGCGCGATGGTGGAAGAGATAATGACAGATAGACGAACGAACGAACAAACAAACAAACGAACGAACGAACGAATGAACGTAAACGAGCACCGTACACAGCCAAATACATAACTACGTACATACATTCGAAACATATTAACAACCATGTATAAATGGATATATTTGTATGCGAGGGTAAGCTGCAGGCAATCGACGTCAAAAGCAACGTTGCCACATTTCTCGCCATGACTACCACAAGGCAGTAAAAGCAGCAGCAGACGCTTGGCAGGCAGCGCAGTGAATAGGCGCATAAACTTTGAGAACAACGATATGTTAACGAACAGACAAATATACGTACAAATATATACATATATATGAACAGAAATAAATGTGCTTATGAACAGACTTGGTAAGTTTGTGCGCAAATTTGTAGATACTTTTACATACATATATATATACGAGTTCATACGAAAGCTTATATACGGATACGTCTGATTATACATTCATATTTACACGAGCATGCATTGTATACACAGTAGATATGTACATTCATATATGTATATGTAGATATGTATATATAAAACGAGTCCAAGTATATGACGGCAGAAATATATGTACAATTTAATGATAGCAAAACAACATAAAAACGAGTAACAACAAATCGAACGACCAAAGCGGCAGCGCCAACAACAACAAAACACCAATGTAGAACTGGAAAAACAAAAACAAAAATAACATGCACAATTCAGAAGAACAAATAGAAAGAAATAAAACTCGAAAAAAAAGAAAACAAAGTAAAAAAAAAGAAAGAGAAAAATGTTGCCGGGCCACATGTTTAAATAATGACATGACCAGTGATGTGGAGACGAGATGGGGCGGCCCGGTACGGCATGCGGTGGAGATGAATACGTGTCAATGTGTTAGTATGTAGTATATACATATAGGGTGTTTTTTATAGAGGTATAGAACTTTAAGTTGGCATTACTTTTCAAGATGGCGACCGATTTAACAGCTGTCAAGTGATTTATTCTCAGTTTGGTTTTGCAATTCATCATAAATAGACTCACGCCTGAACAACGCTTGCAAATAGTGCAATTTTATTTCGAAAATAATCGTTCTGTGCGGAAAACGTATCGCGCACTACGTCCATTTTAGCGATGTTTAGCGATGAAGCGCACTTCTGGTTGAATGGCTATGTCAACAAACAAAACTGCCGCATTTGGAGTGAAGGTAATCCTCAAGTGTATGTTGAAACACCGTTACATCCAGAAAAACTCGGTATAGAGCCTTGATTACTAACTTTTTCATTCCTGAATTGAATAACCATGATGTCCAGGAGATGTGGTTTCAACAAGACGGTGCAATATGTCACACAGCTCGTGCCACAATAGATTTATTGAAAAACACGTTTGGTGACCGCCTAATTTCACGTTTTGGACCTGTGAATTGGCCTCCAAGATCTTGTGATTTAACACCGTTAGACTACTTTCTGTGGGGCTATGTAAAGTCATTGGTCTATGCGGATAAGCCACAAAAGCTTGACCATTTGGAAGACAACATTCGCCGTGTTATTGCCGATATACGGCCACAAATGTTGGAAAAAGTCATCGAAAATTGGACGTCCAGATTGGACTACATCCGCGCCAGCCGTGGCGGTCATATGCCAGAAATCATATTTAAAATGTAATGCCACAAGATTATCTTTCGGATAAATGAAATTCATGTCAATCGAATAATCCATCGTTGTTTTATTGCAACTTAAAGTTCTATACCTCTATAAAAACACCCTTTAGAAAGCAACATAAAAAGACCTGGAAAGGTTGTTGGGAACGGACGTCGAAGGTAAAGTTGAGTCAAGCTAAAAGGAGAAACAAAGTATTTTCTTCTTCTTCTTTTATAAACTTTGCCGCAGGCGTTATACCTTTCGCGAAAGGAAGCTAATTTCAGTTTGGATCGAACTACATATATTCACCTATGGCATGAATTGAAGTCATAAGAAGTGTACGTCATCGATATCATAACGGAATTTCCTTAAAACGGGCTGTTTAGTATACAGAACATACCTTGGCATGCCGGAGTCAAGTCTGGATAAGTAGGATTCAAGGCGACTACAATATCCAGAACTTAATTGTGCGCATCTCGGGTCTCTCGAGGCAGCTCTCAAGATCTTGGTCTGCAATAGGTAGTGCTTGGATACCGAAAACGGCATTCACAGGAACAGGGCTCATGAAGGTGTTGACCGATTCTCAGTGAAAGACATTTAAAATCGATTGGTTTTGTTCAGTTGATTCTCCGACAGGGTGAAAAGTTGATTAATATTGGAACGAGTTCCCGTCGTCCCTTGTCAAATTTGGTTTTGAGACAAACCAAATTTGACAAGGGACGACGGGAACTCGTTCCAATATTCATCACATTTAAAATCCATCGGATCAACTCCGATATGTAGAACCGGCTGTCGCGAGAGTCCCTAGCCGGATAAAAAAGGGTTATAGAAAATATAAAATTTTATGTTCGTGAAAGGTATAATACGAAAGGCAAATCAAGGCAGCAGAAAAACCAGCAAAAAAGAAAGTAGTGGAAGGAAAGCAGTCAGCGCCACAGGAGAGACATAGCAACTATGATGAAGTCGACGACGACGATGACGATGAAAATGACCGTTGTGACGATAAATGCCAACGGACGGACAATGGGAGCGAAGGCGAAATGTGGCAACGTTGCTATGGCCATTGCAGGAAGGAATGCAACGAGAGCGGCACTGCATCGACAGGCCAGGCAAAAGCAAACGAACAGGAACGAGTGCTTGGTAAGACGGGAAAAACAAATGGTAGACGACTGTATACAGCAAGTGTACTTGCACAATTACTATGCTATGTATTCATGATCCATGGATACATACGTATAAACCAAGGAAAGCATATTGCTCACTCGAGAGGATGCGAATGCATATGGTGCAGCAGACAACAGCAACAACAGTAACAACAAGAACAAACACTAAAAACAACAAGTAGAAATGGAATAGAATAGTAGAAATTGGAAGGAGTAAAAACTTGAGTAAATAAATGTGAAATACTTCAAAAAATAACAAACGGACTGACTGGCAGGCAATCAGACAGTCTGAAACACACAATATTGGGATCATAAGCAAACGGTTGGAGTAGTAACGAGCGAGCTCTCGCGTTCAGGATGTAATGGCGATGTAGTCATGTATTATTATACACATACATACATACATACGTTTGAGTTTATTTGTAACACAGAACCCCAACTTAAAGCTGGCAACTTTACATACGTACGTACGTACTCTTTCTGACAGACGCGACCTCAATGTCCGAGAAAGGAGGCAACAACAACAAATAAACTAATAAATTCTATGTGTGCATAAGCATTGTTTGCATATTTTTAAAAACCAACTAAGCCAATTCACATACAAACATACATATGTATGTAGATTAATGATGGATGCACAATGCCAAGCGGGTAATTTGGTGAAGTTCTGCAAAGTTGCATTTGAAGAAGAAGGCCTCCCACATGCTAAATGACAACAATCTGGTAGCAGCATGTGTTCAAAAATGGGGGGAAAATACAGAAAATGATGTTATGCACACACTAGTTATATGCTTGCATATATATGTATGTACATATGTGCATGCATACATAGATTTATATGAAGAGTTCGAGTCCTCGCTTTTTTATTATTTTACAAACGAAACTTTATTTTATGAAGTCTCTGAAAATAAAGCCAAGTAACAGACTGATTGTTTAATTTCCTCTTGAAATCAGTTAAATTTAATATTTTCATAAAGAATTAATTTTAGGAAAGTTTAGCTGAAATTGAATCTTTTAATTGCTCCCTGCTTGTATCATTCCTTTTTAGTAAACTCAAAAATTATGCAAATCTTTTACTTGGAATAAAGTACACACGTGACTAAGTTCTTTCTAGTTTTGAAAAATAAATTTTTAATAAAGAAAAGTCTCGAGTATCGAAAGTTAGTTTTGAAACAATAAATAATGATTATCTGTATTTTCTTCAATGAAAAAAAAACATGCACTTAGGAAAGTCGCACAAGCAAACGAATTTCACCAGATTTCCACTTGTGTACTCTTTTCAGATCTGAAGTGATTTCTTTTTTCATGATTTTTATGATTTTACTTAGTTGATAATAATAAGTTTTCGAGTTTTACTTACACAATCGAACAATAATTATTATTATTGCGAGAGAGAAAATACCGCTCAGAAAATAATCATTATTCTTCGATCGTTATTTTTTTCAAGCAAAATATCGCTCAACATTGGATAACTCTTTTTTCAACCAGTCACTTTATAATGTCATTTATCAATTTTTCGAAAATTTCCTTGAAAAAAATATAATCTGATCAAAGAATAATGATTAATTTCTGAGCGATATTTTTTCGCTCACAGCCATAATGATTATTGTTTCAGCGTTTTAGTAAACCTCGAAAAATAATTATTTTCAACTGAACAAAATTATGAAAACCAATAAATAATCATGAAGTTGTGATTTTTATATTATTACTCATAATGATTACGGTCCCTGGTCAAAATATTAAAATTATGATAACCTTTTTTGAAACTACACGTCAACTTATTTTGGTTAACCAGAATTCGTGCCGGGAGGCAGTTTAACTAAATTATATAGGAATTTAAAGAAATTTAATATTAAAACACTATTTTAGGTTAATTTTCCTAATTTCTTTTTAAATAAACTGCTTCAAATTCTTTATTTGACCACTAAAAAATATAATTTTTAGACGTTAGAACTCTGTACTGATGTAGCTCTTTTCAAATTTTTGGTTTGAGTCGCGATATTTTTCCAACAAATGATGTTCAATGTTGTCTGGCCGGTATTCGAGTCCATTACCCAAAGCATAGCAGCACGCGGTTGCAATATATTTTATTATTTTATATTCATATTGTAAAATATAATAAAATTAAATTAACTAGTATCTAATTTAAAAAAATTTAAATTATATAATATATAATATAAAACAATATAAATCAAAACAAAATAAAATAAAGCAAGATAAAATGAAATGAAATAAAATAAAATAAAAAGAAATAAAACAGTTTAAAATGAAATTAAGTAAATGTAATAAAGTGAAATTAAATAAATCGAAATAAAATAAAAAGAATTAAACAAAAAAGGGAAATCGAACAACAACAAAATGGAATGAAGCAAAAAAAAGTGAGATAATACACAATTAAATTAAATAAATTAAAAACATTAAAATAAAATAAAATGAAATACAAATACAATTAACAAGGGAAAATTAAAGGAATTAATTAATAAAATTAATTAAAAATTAAATAAAATTCAAATAAAATGTATAAAATTAAATATAAAACAAAAAATTAAATATAAAACAAAAAATTGAATATAATACAAAAAAAAATGAAAAAAATAAATAAATAAATGAAATTAAATAAAGCAAAACTATTAAATATCATTAATAAGTAAAAAAAATAACCTAAAATTTAATTTAAAAAATAAGAAAAAAATAATAATGTACAAAAGAAAAAAAAATAAATGAAATAAAAATAAAATAAAATAAACAAAATAAACTTTATTTAATTTAAAAAATTAATATCATTGATAGAGAAAAAAAAAAAAAAATTAAATACAATAAATAGTAGTAAAATATAATAAAAAGAAGTAAAGCAAAATAAAATTAAATACAAATAAAATTAATAAAATATAATTAAATAAAATAAATTAATAGAAAAAAAGCAAAATTATTAAATATCATTAATAAGTAAAGTAAAATAACCTAAAATTAAATTAAATAAAAAGAAGTCAAATAAAATTAATAAAATTAATTGTAATAAAATAATAAAATAAAAATAAAATTAAATGAAAAAATTTAATAACATTGATATAGAAAAATAAAACAAATTAAATCGAAACAAAATAAAAAGAAGTGAAACAAAATAAAATATAATCAAATAGCATAACATAAAAAATTAAATAAACCAAAAAATGTAGTTAAATTTAAAAAAAAAATGAGAAAATTTTTTTAAAAAAATTTAAAAATTAAAAAAAATTAATTGAAATAAAAATAAAATCAATAAAGTAGGATTTAAAATTAAAAAAAAAAATTGATTTTTCTTTAAATTGTAAAATATGTTTAAAATATTTTCCTAAAATTTCAAATCAATCGGAGTAAAATTCTAAGAGATAGCTCATTTGGAAGTTCCGCCCATCAGGCCATTTCTGTGTCAATTTGAAACTTTAAATGCCTTTATCACAAAACTATTTTTTAGTCGGTGGACACGATTTCTTACTGAACGAAGGATTTTTTCTTTTTTATATTACAACTAATTTTTTTCGAGCCAATGCATGGCGAAAATTTGATCAAAAAATATGTTTTTTTGTTCAAAGTCTGTCAAAAACTCAAAATTCTTAATTCTTTTCCTTCGTCCAATAACAAGATTTATCCATCCAAAAAATTTTGGTTTTTTGATTATTGATGAGAACATTTTCTTTTGAGACGTCAAGTTAGATGATGTACCAACGGTTGAGTTTTCGGAATTTTTGAATGAAAATTTCACAAAATACTGTTTAAATATATATCTTTGATATGATAAATTGTTTGAATAAAATATATGATATGATGAATATATACAGAAAAAAATAGTGAAAATTCCTTCTTCTTTTTTAACCTCTGAAACCCACCTATCCCTTAAAGGAATAAAATAAAATTAATGAAGTAAAATAACATTAAATTAAATAAAATTCAAAAATATATATAAAATTAATAAAACGACAAAAAATTAATTAAAACAAACTGAAATAAATTTAAAAAAATGAATTAAAATCAAAAAAGTTAAATAAAATAAAATATAAAAAAATAAAATGAGGTGAAATAAAATATTATTGTTCCGATTCACATAGGTAATTATATTTTAGGAACACATTAAATACATTACAGATAACAAATATAGTTTTTTAGTAATCACACAGACATTGCGTAAGTATTTATATTTTTTTAGACATGTGGGTTTGTAGTAAAAATCAAACGCATTTGATGTAATAATATGACCAAGGACGTAGCTTCATTATAAATATAAGGGTTTGCCATTATGTTTTAAAAATGATTTCGAGCATGTGACCGACGCGGCTGGCTCGAGAGGACCAATTTTCCATCCCTTTTTGCAGCAATTGCAGCCATATGTCAGGAAAAGCACGCCGAATATGTGTCAGTCTGTTCATTAAGGAAATGACAAATCAAATTGAGTATAAATAAAGTAACAGCTGTAAAACAAAATTCCAAAAAAAAAGTTGCTTCATTGAAAAAAAAACACGTCTAAAAAAAGAAACCTTTAAATCAGTAATTATTCTTTATTTTAATTTAAAACATAAATAAGAAGCACTGAAAAATATACCAGCACGTGATTTAGTACACTCATATTTACACTTTTTTGAACGTTTTTATTTTTTTATTTTTTTTTTTTTTATTTGTAACAACTCTAAAAAGCTAATCGGATATAGCGAAAAAATAAATTTTTAATTTCATAGTTAATTACATTTTCCCATATGCACATAATGTGTGATTCCCAGTATTGTTTTGCACACAGAATTGTATACATATACAATTTTTCAAAGGGAATTTTCTCAAACTAAATGTATACTTTCGTTGCACCTCTATAAACGCTTGAATTGATGTGAAATTATTATTCTTTTTTTACAATATACATACACACATCTATCACAAGTCACATAATAGCTACACACAGAGAGTAAATTTTGGTTATTTTTATAGTCTTAGTGATTTGTACGATTTAGAATTTTGGCGAGTGAAATGCAGAAAATTCAAATTCATTAATTCATCAAAATTAAATTCATTAAAAAAAAAAGAAAAAATCAGAGAGTTTCTCCTGAGAAAAACGATTTTTATGGCAATTTATATATAAAATACAACACTAACTATTCAGTCATTTCTTTATGTTTGACTATTAATTTCTAACTTTTAAATATTTAAATCTTCTATAATTTATAATTTCAAATACGTACATATATTTAACAGCGTTCAATTGTAATCACATTTAATTTCGTTGCTCTGCAAAGTGCAATCATTATTTTCAAATTAAAAAAAAAATCGATAAAATATCAATTGTCCATCACACTGTCATTTAATTACGCTGAGTGGCTACTAATCTTAACATAGCCGAAAAATGTGAAAAGTATGAACGAAGTAAAGAGCTTAAGACAAACAATACTTATGCACACTGAATGTACATACATACATATATGTATGTAAAATAACGGTTTACTGAATAAAAAAAGCATTTCAAAAACAGTATATACATAAAATTCAGCACCACCAAATGGTGCCGCGCATAAAATAATACTTTTAGTTTACAAGTTCAGTAAAAAAAAAACAATCCTCCTCCTCCTTCTCCCAATTACTTTTCATATGACAGATAATCATTAAATGTTATCTAGTGAGGACTTTCATACTGACTGAATAATGTGCAGTTGAATAAATGATATAAATGGCAAATGCAATGGCTAATGATGATACATGACAATTGTTTTATGGTAGCGGTCGCTTATGCCCCAGCACAACTTATATTAATTATAATTGACGTTCTGAATGACAGTTGGAGCTATGAATAAATAAATAAAAAATAAATATAAAAAATAAAAAAAATTAAAAAAAAATTAATCGTAAGAAAAAATGAGTAAGCGCAAATGAAAAGATACAAAAAATATATATTTTTGATAAAAAAAAAAAACCGAAAAGACGTTAGTGAAAAAATACATTTTTTATTTTCGAAGTAGCATGAGACAAAAGTTTCCCTAATGAGGCAATTTAAATCAAATTTAGCGATGATCACTTTAAAAGACAGCCCACATTTGATATATAATTTTTTTTTTAATCAAAATGTCACTGCACTTATCATGTTATATTAGTAAAATGGGCGAGTATATTACAAGGTACTGAGGTACTACTTGGTCTTAGGGCAAATGTGCTAGTTAGCGGAGGACCAACTTCTTCTTCAATTCTATACTGTTTTCTTGCATAGTACCAATATGTCAAAACATTTTATATAAATTAAGGAATTTCTTAAAAATAAATTATCATATATATACGAGGTGTGTTTAAAGAAAAAGGTGAATTTTAATTTTTTCTTTTTTTAAAGTACTTATTTAAAAGTTATTTCAAAGTAATCCGAATTGGATATAATACAGTTGTGCCAACGTTTTTCCCAATCCTCGAAGCACTTCTGAAATGCGCTTTTAGGTAAGACCATAAGCTCTTTCTTCAATTCTGAATTGATCTCAAAACGCTTTCCTTTCATTCGTTTCTTTTGTTTTGGAAATAAAAAAAAAGTTGCAGGGAGACAAATCTGGTGAATATGGTGGTTGGATATGATTACGATTATGTTTTTGGCCGAAAAAATTACGAATAAGCATTGATGTGTGAGCTAATGCATTATCGTGATGAAGGATCCACGATTTGTTTTCCCACAATTCCGATCGTTTGAGCCGTATTACTGCACGCAAACGTTGCATAACTTCCTTGTAGTATTCCTTAAACTTGTGGCAGAAACTCATGATGCACCACACCATTGTAATCAAAGAAAACAGTGTGCAAAACTTTTGATCAAATTTGGCGTGCCTTTTTCGGTTTTACCTCATTTGGCAGTTTCCATTGGGATGATTTGGCCTTGGTTTCGAGGTCATAACCATATACCCACGTTTCGTTACCAGTTATGACCCGTTTGAACAAATCCGGATCGTTGTTGACGTCATTCAACAACTCCTCAGCGATACTAATGCGACATTGCTTTTGGAAAAAACTTCGCTGTCACACGTTTCATGCAAAAAACATTCGAGAAAATTGAATGGCATGAACCGATTGATTTGACAACATCCTCTGCAACTTTCCTAATAGTGATTCAACGACTTTCAAGAACAATTTTTTTCACTGCTTGTTGACGGGTCGCACCTCCATGCCGCTCATCGTCATCGACATTTTTTCGGCTTTCTGTGAAGCGCTTGTACCCCTTATAAACACTGTTTTGAGACAAAGTGGACTCACACAATTTTATTTATGACATTTACTTTACCCCATTTTAAACGCAAAATTTAATACATATTCTTTGATCAATTTTTTTTTCAAATTTCAAAAATCGAAGAGCACACAAAAACGTGACTAACCTCTTCTCTTGTCAAAAACAAACTTCTAATCGAAATTGACTCCTAATGCAAACACATGATAAACATGTGTCCGATTATACCAAAAACAAAATATCGATAATCAAATGTACACAGCCTGCGAAAAATCAAAATTCACCTTTTCCTTTGAACGTACCTCGCATGTATATTTAAATATATCCACATTTCAACAAAAAATAAACAACTTATTTATGATGAGCTTCAGGTTTTACCTGAAGTTTGCTAGTCAGATGTCGGGGTTCTTCACAAAAATAAGAATAAAACTTTCGATCAATTTGTATTTATTGCTTACATATCTTTTCTTACGGGTTCTAAAGGTGGAATAGTTTCTCAAAGGTCGGGAGTAGTACCTCTCCACGATTTTCCTAGATGGGGTGTACATTCTTCCCCCCTCTAATGGACAACAGAGCAGGGAAAGTAGTCCCTCATCTTCTTCTGATGCCTAAAAAGGGAGCGGTACCTCACAAACTTCTATGTAAGCTACATATCGATGTGGCAATCTTCTACTGGATATATCACGTTATAGCACTGTATTTTTTAAAAACAATCAGCGTTATTTTAATATTTTTTTGATGAAGTTTAGATTTAGTATATTTTAGGAAAATATTCATATAGCAAATAGCAATGTTGCCTACTTTTTCCGTTAATTATGATTTTGAACCCAACTTGCAAGGAAACTTTTATATTTTCTTTATATTTCCTTTAAACGATCTTCGGTTCGAACTAAGGGATTTTGTAAATACTAGCTTTTGGAAAATTATTTTACATATCTGCTGATGCGTTGACCACGTTTTTTTTTTACTAAGATTTTCTTTTTTCACACGTGAGCTTAATTATTATTCATTTTAAGAAAAATTCAGATACAACATATATAATAATGAAACAACCGGCTGTTCGGATACTTGAATAAATATTTTTTTCAGTTAACGGACACAACGTCCCTACATGCACATTAGATTTATTCAATTACACTCACCGGAGTCTAAATTACATTAAAAAAATGGTTTTAAGAAAAAATGTATTCCGAACTAGTATACTTTAATTCTCACTAAAATCAAATACTACTAAACCCTACACTAGCACAATTAAGGTCTGGATATTATATTATAGAACACCTAATTCCTACCAATCCAGACTTGACCCGGACAAACCCAACGTATGTCCTTCATACAGAGCTCTAACCACCTCTTTGCAAGCTCACTCAAACCGGCTCATCTAACAGCAATCTCCATCTGGTCTGAGCCCTCCGAAACCGCACGTTTCCTGGATCTAACGTTAGACAACTTCTATGACTAGGACTAGACCAACCTGACTCAGGCGGTGTAAGTGAACCGCTAAAACAACAACAGCAATAATTCTTCATTTAAGAATATTTCTTCCACTAACAAAAAAAAAATTCACATTTTGCTATAGATACACCAAGTAAACCATATAGAAGGCTTCGGTGGGTTTGAAAATTAAAAAAAAAAAAACGTTTTTTTTTATTTTAATTTTTTTCTTTCTATCTTTCGTTTTTATTAAATTGTAAAATATGTTTAAAATATTCTCCTAAAATTTCAAATCAATCGGAGTAAAATTCTAAGAGATAGACCCTTTGGAAGTTCCCCCATCAGGCCATGTCTGTGCAATTTGAAACTTTAAACGCGTTTATCTCAAAACTCTATTTTTTAAGTCGGTGGACACGATTTCTCGAAAAGTTATACAGCGATGTTGTTCAAATTTGACACACATCTTTGTAATAACATTATCTAATCTCATCACTGAACGAAGGATATTTTTTATTACAACTAATTTTTTCGAGCCAATGCATGGCGAAAATTTGATCAAAAAATGTGTTTTTTTATTCAAAGTCTTTCAAAAATTCAATTTTTTTTTTTGCTTTTTCCTTCTTATGATAACGAGATTTATCCATGTACCAACAAAATAATTTTGATATTTTGATTTTAGATGAGCAAATAATGAGTTACGCTGTCCACGGCGAAAGCATTTTCTTGTGAGACGTCAAGGGAGATGAGGTACCAACGGCTGAGTTTTCGGAATTTTTAGATAAAAACACTTTTTAAATATGTATCTTTTTGTTATGGTGAATTGTTTTAATAAAATATATGATTGTATATATATAAAAAAGTGGTGAAATTTTATTTTTATTTTTTTTATTTCTGAAACCCACCTAACCCCTTAAACAAAGATGGTGATGAAATTATATGAAAATGAAACTTGTGAGAACTTGTGTTATAAAAGAATTCTTGCTTCGTTCGATTGCATTAATTTATGATTAATTATTTTTTTATTGTTTATAAAAAAAACGTTAGTCCGGTTAGTAGGTGGTGTCCGTTCTCTAGCACACTTATCCTATTTCACTGTAATTTATTCTGTAATAATTTAATTTATTTATCTACGTTACAGTAAACATTTGTCTTAGAGATTTTGAAGCAATCAATTCACGTTATTTTTTAATTTTTTACCAGAACAATTTATATAAATTTCATTAAAATTTTATTCGTATTTGCCTACATATGTATGTAAGTACACCCAGAAAAATATTATTTTGCATTTCCACAATTTATTCAATTTCAACCATGATCAAGTCTGTATTTATTTTTTCTTATACCAAATAACTTAACTTGCATTTTCAAAAATTAGTATATTTTTGTAGCGCCCGATCATACATATATATAGAATTGGGCAAAAGATTTGTATTATCAAAAAGAAAAAAAGAAAAAAAATCACATTTACAAGCAAAAAAAAATGTAGGTACTAATTTTGTAGAGCTCTTCGCTCGACATTAGTACTAAGCACTTGAAAACAAATAATAATAAAAATATAGTATTTTTGAAGTTTTTGTGGGATGTTTTTAAATGAATTACCGCATCTTACACAATCTGGAAAAACAGTAATCATATGACCAATATAGAGGGGTTTTTTTTTTAGACAGTTTGGTTTGCTATTGCATACTGAACACACTGACATATTCGGGGCCCATTTGCCGCCGAAAGTGGTCGAAAATTTAGCCTCTCGGCTGGAATTTATTCGAGCCATACGCAGCGGTCACTTGGCCGAAATCATTTTTAAAACATTTATTTACATTTATAGTAAAGCTAAATTCTTGGACCATATTATTATATTAAATGCCTTTTATTTTTACTTGAAAACCACATGCCTAAAAAACACCACACAAGTAACATTTTTTTTTTAAATTATAATTATGCTATGGCCGGAAAAGATTTGTAATATTATCACAAAAAGAATCAGGTTTATCACAATTAAAGACAAAGCAGTTACAGAACCTGTTAACAATGCAACACTTTGCTCGGTTTTAAAATAATCACTTTAAACAGGTTTAAAAAAAAAAACCAGAAACACGACACAAAAGTTGTAATACTGAAATTTTTGCTAAAAACATTTCGACACTCCCGATGTTACTTGTTGTAAATTTAATTATACATTTTGTATTTTCTTTACTAAAACTTATGATAAAACTTACATTTTTAATTTAATTTCTTTAATGTTGCGTTATTTTTGAATTATATTTTTTTTTGCTTCATTTTTCGATACACATGTATGTATGTATATCTTGAATGCTGTCTTTCCACTGGAGTTTATTGTTCTATATTTTTTAATATTCCAGCAGCGACGGCGTTACTAAGCTGGTTGGTTGGCTTATTAATTATTAAAAATTAACATATTATTTGAATTTTTTCTAACACAAACCAGTTTTTATGCAAATCTACCAAATTCGAATTTGAACACTTGGCTACGGTTTTTTAATCTTTAGTTGAAAAACGAGTTACAAAAGACACTCAGAAAAAGGTTATAAAATAAATTATAACAAAAATAATGAAGCTAAATTAATACTCTCTTTATAAACTGTAAAAAGTCTTGTTTATAACGAAAAAAAAGCTTTAAATATTGAAGGATTATTGGCATGTGCCATTTATTTTGTGTTATTTTTTATAATTATAGGTATATTCAAAAATATTAATTAAATGCTTCAACTGAAATTTGGCAACGTTGCCTTTCTTTGAACTTGAAATCAAGAAACACTTAATTAGAAACAGATTGAATTTAGAATGTAAAAGAAAGATAAAAGAAATAAAACTTTAATGTTGCCATTGCAAGCCCGAATTTAAGCTTTAAATTTATACTGTGGCACTTTTGAAGCTGCCAATAGGGACTATTGTGCGGAGGGTTATGGTTTCTAATCCAGGTCAGACATATGTACATCTCAATTAATAGTCAAATAAAAAAATAAAAATAAATTTCTTAATTCGCTGACTCGATTTGTTTGAAAAACACCAATGCGCACTTTGCAAAATGAAGGAGAAACTCGGTCGAAATGGTAAAACAATTGCAGACTTCTAATTTGTATAGACAATTTCTTATTAAATTATCACATTTAAAAAAAATAGCATTTTTAAAACTCGGATAAATTTTAGTTTATTTTTCTAGGAAATATTAATTTAATGTGACTACGCAGATTGGAAAGATTAAAATTAGTTTATTTACTAATAGCTATTTCATAATAATCTACTACTAGTCGCACTATTTTAAAGGAACTCACCTGTTTTAGGTTAAAAGCTTTTTGTAGTTTTAGTTTTTATCTTCTAATTTATTACAATAATTTTGTTTTATTTTTTTTTTTTTGGAAAAGTAGGTGAAAGATGTATTTTTACACTTCACAGCCTTCACATTCAGCACTTAAAAAGACACGCTCAGTATTATTTATGCCTTTTAATTTTCATAAAATTGACATATATGTACATATGTATGTATTTACTTTAGTACGTTCAGGTATTCTTTTTAGAAAAAATTTAATTTGTCTTCGACCATGCAGTACGTAAATTATTAAAGAGCTTTAAAATATTTATTGAAATTGCATTTTAATCTAGTGTTAGTTAGTGTTCTTTAAACACTTACAATATTCTAATCTCCTTTCCCGTTTTCGTGGCCAACATTAGGAAAAATGTGCCAATTGCTCACTGTTATATGATCTCTGTACAAAGAGCAAAAAACAGCGTTTTATGAGTTGGGACAAGTTTAAGGAACAATATTATATTTTTTACTCATAATTTTATTAGAAATATTTGGTTTTTTTCCCTCTTTTTCTCTTTTTAAATTGATTTAAAATGCCATAATTTTTTCAGCATCAAACGTTACACAATTCATTTCGCTTTGCTTTTCATAAGCTTTGCATTTCTCTTAGCACTTTCACAATTTTTCACTTAAACACAGAAATAATAAAGCCATAATATTATAATATAAGGCACATTTTACAATATTTATATATTTCAACTAGAAATTTGTTTGATTAAATGATTTATACGCATTTATATACATAGGTATGCACATACATACTTTCGCTAGTTTCACATTGACCACCACGCACCATGCAGTTCCACACTTCACACTTGGATCAATTTTTAGACGTAGTATTTAGATACATACATATATATGTATGTAGGCAATGACTAATAGGGCAGAAACTTAAGATTTTTATTAAATCTTTGACATTTTAATCTCTTCCAGCTTTAAAAAACTAAAAAAGATTGCCTCAGCTGCATTTCTTCATGCTACACATACTGACCCAGCCTTGTGTAGTTCAGTGTGGGGGGCGTGCCGCAGACGACGTAGTTCCGAAAATCAGAAAAAACACTATAAATCGTCAAATAGACGTACCAGCCAAACGCAACCGCCACTCACGTATACTCATACACTTTAGATTATACAATTTTTACCTTTTTACAATAAATTCTATGAATTTTACGAAATTTTCGCAATTTCTTCACCCGGATCACAAAACGCACCGCCGACGAAGAAACTTGCTAAAAAATTTTATTCCACATCTTCTATGTTGATTCTTCTTCTTCTTCTACAATGTTCACTCGCTCACTCGCAAACGAGAGCCGAGCTGAAGCAGAGAACAACATAACTTAAAAATATTTCAAATCGAATCAAACTAAACCAACGAGCAGTGTTGGTCAAACATGTTGCTTCCATGTTCGATTAACAGCAATCACTTCTTGAAGTAGGAGCGGATAAAAATGCAATTATGGATAAATTAAAAGATTCGCATGCACAATTTTCAACATATTAAATAAATATTTTTTTTTTCAGAGAAAGAAAACTACTCAAATATACGGCTAACCAACATGAGTGTGAGAGAACGTGTTCGCAGTGGTTCAGTCAACACATGTTTGCATTCTCTGATCGAACATGCGAACCGGGCCAAATTTTATGCCGTGTTTGTTAGTTTTCATAACCCAGCAGCTCAAATTTCAACATGCTCGTACACTCGTTATTGCAAAAGTCATAGAAATTGATTTGGTTTGTGTGTGAAATTCACCACTAGGACCATGTGTTGTATTCTGCAACAACGAATACTGTTTGTACGGCATTGCCATTCATGAGAAGCTTCATGCATCTAGTTTGTGTGTGGTATGTTTTTTTTTATTTTGCTGCATTCTGTCTCTTCTTCGGTGGGTATCATTCATTTTGCCTTGTTTCAATGTTCGCAGCCAAGGGTTTATCAACGCTGCTCTGTCTTTCGTCGACCCGCCTTATTGAAGTTAAGCATATGTACACTCGTGTGTTTGCTTTCATATTTATATACATAGGTATGCGCATGTGTAAGCATAAAACTTTAGTCCCGCACACATTCCCTTCGGTCATAGTCTTCTTGTTCTGTGCGATATTTCATTTCTTCTACATATTTGCGTTGTGTTGTACTGCTGCTGCAGTCGCTGTCACTGCCGACGCAAGATGAGTTTTCAGTTTTCATTTCCTTCGCTCTGCCTATAGGTAAAGTTCTTCTCCATTGTCGTCTCCTTCATGCATGCATACAAACATTTGTATATATACACACCTATATATATATATATATATATATATGTATGTAAACTCGCTCTTCTTCATGCCGTATGGCTTGAGTTATATTACTCCATCGTCAATATAAAATTTATGTATATATGTATGTGAGTTTGTACATATTTTAATGGAAGTGAATTTATACATACACACACATAACTTATATATTACGTGTGGTGTTATTTTCGTTATAAATATGTACATATGTATATACATATTTTGGCTTTTCTTCTTGTTTTTATTTCATTTATTTTGGCTTTTTTAATGGATGTGAAATAAATTTCGCTAATGCTGCTTTTGCAACTTTTTATTTTTCCATTCACACATACATACATATGTACATAAATATGGAAGTATATATATATGTAAATATATTTGTGTATGTTTGTACATACACTCACCATCTCTCACATACCAGCCGCGCTAGTTGGCCATGTGCGACGTTGCCGTGTTTCCCCACATTGAAAAATAGAAGCGAAATCTAAGCTTCTTGTGCTTCGGATATTTAGCACTTTCGCATTAAAAAAATTTCATAATTTTCTTTTAATTTTTCTTACTACATACATGCGAGCATATTTTAAAATCATTTTGATTTATTTATATTACGTGTTTCGCTGTGCATATTTATGTATGTATGTATGTATGTATGAACATAGTTTTGGAAAAATCCATTAAAACGTGTTTTTGAATTTCTTATTGGGTTACCGACGGTTTTTCAGTTGACCAGATTATAGTTCTAGAAAATTTGCAGTAAAGTAGATGCTAGTTCTTGGGCGACTATTAATTCGGACCAAACAAATGGAGCTCCTATTCGTTTGAAAAGAGTGGTGTAGGCATTACGTTCAGAGCCCAGCAGGTGTTATGCGAGGTACTGTGCGGGATTTACATACATACATACATAAATATGTCTAACAATATACAATGTACATATGTATGTATGTATGTATGTAAGTGGTGTATATTAAGCACCTCCTGTTAAGGGCTGCAGTAGTTTTCTCACAGGTTCTGAAACTTATGGACTCTGGTCCGACCGGATGATATTTCGTGTATATCAGATGCACCCAACGAATGGTCGGTAGGTGGCCAGAATGCGGGATAGCTGGACAAATGTGTTGATGAATAAGCCCAAAATAGTGAAAACTCAGAGATCGACAATGTCTGTCAAATGGGTCTAGCGCCAATTGGCGAAATTCGTCCTCCAAGTTTTTTCCTAGATAGGCCGGGAATACTACCAGAGACGCGAGTTGGTTCCAAGGAAATATCAAAATTGTAACTGTGATCTTGGCGTGGTATACCATGGGACACGGCTAAAAGCAGTGAACTTCAAGGGCCTTCCGCCCAAGTCAAGTGGGGGAAACTAAGGTTCGACTTCGACACAATCACGGTCAAAACCTACAATAATGACCTCAATGCGGCAAATAAATTAATCGTTGACTCAGAACCTGAGGAAATCTATTCTGAAGAAGCTGAGATTGAAACTCAGCAGACGTCATTGGACGATCCTCTGGATGTTTATGCTTCGTCTACTTCGTCGCTAGGTCTGAACTTCGCGTTAGGACATTTTACGGCGGAGGAGCTAATGTCGGATGGTGAAACAAACTCCGCTCTGCGGGAGACGCAGATGAGCAGATACCTTGATGGTTATGGTGCTGCAAATAAACCTGCACCATAGCAAAGTAGCAACTATCGTACTGCTGTCCTCATCCAGGTATCCTGGGTTATCGGATATGTATGAAATCTTGCTAGTTTAAAAATGACTATTTTGTTTCCTCTTGAATAATAACCTAGAGATACGAGGGACGTAACTTCACACGCACAACAGCAATACCGATTGAGCCCGCCGGAAAGCTGTTGCAAAACGACACAGGGCCCTTGGATCGTAAAATATAGAAGAGAATAGTAACTTTTGGATTCATTCTAAAGTCGGGTCTCATTATGAGCAATAAAAAAACAAACCTACTTTTATAACGAGTAATCAAAAGCAGATGCCACTGTGATCTCGGAAGTAGGCGAGACGGTGATGAGAAATTGGAGGGTACTAAGGAAGAGGTCGCAATAGCCGAGTGGTTAGAACTACATTCTACATTGGAAGTTCACGGTTCGAGCTCAAGCCTTCCTACTGTATTTCTGACATGAAATTATAGCTTCTCATTAAAATTCTTCGGCCGCTCGAGTGCGGCTTAGAACTGTAAGACCCTCCAATTATGGAGAAAATATTAACAAAGCCACTAATTTGAGGAGGAGCTTGGCCAAAAATCGCTTCAACGGTTAGCAAGCGATAAATAAATAGACATATATGTAGTATATAGGGAATCATTCTTTTTCCGATCATCGGTATAACCAATTTGATTTAGAGAAACCATAACCAATTTCATCATGAGAAAATTGAAGAATTGAAATTGGTGAGTCACTTTTTCCGACAGCACTGATATCGGCAAATCATTCAAACAATTAAGTAATAGAGGACTGGTACACTAGCGCCAGTTCCAGGGCTTTGGGCATAATCTATCCACCGAGGCTTCCTACTATTACGATGAGACAATTAGTGGACTCGGGCAAAAAAAAAACCTATGAATAAAGATCATTCGAAATATTTCCTCTTAGCAGGAAGAACGTCTCTAAGGTTACAGGAGTCTTAACAGGTAACAACTTGATATAGCGACATGCAGAGAGGCTGGATGTACCTTTTAGCAGATGTTGCAGAAGATGCAGGAACGATGCGGAGGAAGAACGGGCTTTTATCGCTGCGTTAGACAGAGGTATATAACGATATCTGGGAGCTGTTTCTTCGAAGATTTGTGCAAGATATCAGATTTCAAGATAAATTAATTAATGAAATAAGTAAGTTAAACAATGTGGATGAATAGTGAAGCTCAGTGCCAGATATCACAATGAGCCTACTTGGACCTAAGAGTATTGATGCTTCCACATCGATATCGCCATTCCAACCTAACCTAACCCAAAGAACTCTAAGAAGGCAATAAGAAAGACAAAAATAAGCTTTTCGAGTGAATTTGTAGTAATATGGAAATAACGTTGGGGGAGTAGGCATAGAAAAGTACTCTTAAGTATCTCTTCGGGATGCTTGCAATAATCCGACGGGTCATGAACGGAAACTGCAGCGGAAACCCTCGGCGTAGTCCTGAAAACCCTCTCGTGATGTATCTACAAGCAGGCCGTCGGATCATAGGGAGAGTGCTTTTGCACCGATGGCGAAAGATCATTTAAATAAAAGATCAGATGGACAATGAGTACGCTTAAGCCATTCAAAAATTTAGCAGCTAACGAAATTGCTCTATCCAATTACCGCATTATCTCGACAACAGCGTCGAGACCTCGAGGATATCCATTATTCGAATAAAAAACCGAGGCGGTTGCGTATAGAGCTGAGAACGGAACGAAAATGAGGGAAATTTCTTGAATCCTAACCTGCAACTCTTTCAAACCAGTATTCCATATTATTTTCTCGGAGGTACCAAGCTAAGTCGATACATAGTATGAATTTAAGTAATCTTAGAAAATTAATCTCAATAAAGCCAAGAATACAAAAATACTTTAATTTTAGGCTTCGTCCTTCGGTTACTGACAATTCCAAGCAAAATTACTGCAATATTCTTTGTTGGACGACAGTTTTTGGACACGTGCGCACACATGTCGCGTAAAAAAATAGCGGGATGTAAAATTTTTCTAACAAAAATTTAATTCAATTCAAGTCCGACATAAATTTTGGCTGCTAGAGAAAGAAATTTTGAAGTTAAAACAGGAAAGTTTGCCAAACTACGCGCGTGCAAACATACAATCCATGCACACTTACTATATACATACCTACATATGTAGGCATGTGTGTACATAAATATAAATACAATAGCCATACATACATATGTATGTATGTACATTTATATGTATGTACGCACGTAAATTGCGACGACTACTTTTCGTCTTGCCTCCAATTTATTCCTCATGCCATGTGCTCACCAACAAATCGAGTGGGCCAACAATTCAGTCAGCAGGTAAGTAGAATGATAACGGAGGACGTGCCGTGCGGGTTGGTCGCTAAGCCAAACATAAGCAGTAGTTGTGAACGGCAACGGTTCCGTCAACGTCGGCGGTAGCGGCGATAAGTCAGCGCAGCTGAAATTTGGCAACATGGCGCAATTTATTTTATTCACCTCATCTGCAATTTATATCAAATAAAAATAAAAGCCGACAGTCGCAGCAACAACGACAGTCAGCGGCAGCAATCAGCACAAGCCCGCCAACCCGTCGCAACTACTCCACAATTGGCGCTAACTTGTTCCACCGCCAAAACGACCCACACAAATCTGAAAAAGCCTTAATATATGTAAATGGATATGTATATATATATGTACATACATCCATATGTATGTATAAATGTGAATATGTATATAAATATATATATATACGTACTGGGTTTAAATATGCATATGTATGTATGTGAAAACATAAATATATATTTAGATATATACATGTTGTATATGATACGAATCTCTGTAGATGAGCCCACATGCACCCATCCAAAGCAGCAGCGCCAGAGCGGCGAATCGAGTCATTTGGTGGGACGAACTGTTTGCCGGACGCAAAAGTGAAATACAAAAGAAACAAAAGTTAAGTATAAAATAACGAATACTCGAAAGAGCGAATGCGAGAGAGGGAGGAAAAGAGCGCAAAAAGCAAAAAAAAGTCAACTTATCAACAAAGCGTATCGTCCCTGTGATCAAACTCTTGTTGCTGTTGTTGGTATGGCGTTTCTTATTTGTTTTATTTTTTTTTAAGAAATGCAGAATTTTTTCTTTTTTGCTTTGTTGCTCGATGTTTGTACATTTTACATTTTCTTTCTTATTTTTACGATGTTGTAGTTTTTGTTGCTACTGCTTGGCAATGTTGCAGTTTTTAGATATATGCACATATGTGTGTATGCATGTATGTATATGCATCACATTTTTTGCCAACAAAAGCATCCATCGTCACGACTAGCCGACGTAACCGGCGACGTCGTCGTTGTTAGCATAGTGACGTCGACATTAGCAACGAGAAGTGACTGTGAAGCAAATGAGACTTGAGTAAAATAACAATAACAAAAGCAGCAGCAATACCGACAAGCGCTGCCGACGTTGCCAGAGCTGATAAGCTGGCGTACGGTACAATGGATATGTGACTCTCGGGCATTGTCGAGGGGAGAGTTGAGTGCGATATACTGCTTTGTCATAGCTTTTTTGCTCACACCACTTAAAAAAACAGCAACCAAGTAACCACTCAAATAACCGGTTTATTATATATATAGGTACATAAGTATGTATGTATGTACGGATGTACGCAGATACACATACACACACTTAGATATTAATCCTAAAGGCTATGCTGCATTTGAGACGTTACTTTGTGTCATTGAATGTGTAGTACTTTTCTCCAAATAAATGTGTGTGAATGTAAATTCATACATACATATGTATGTACATACTGTCGTGTCATTTACACACGACACAGTGGTAGCGGGTCAAATAGAACCAACGAAATAAATAAAACAGATAAAACTGTTTATGCAATGTTCTTCAATTATTGGATATTCTGACATTTCTAAACTGTAGAAACAGATTTTTTTTCCTAGATTACGAAGTTTTTAATTAAAATGGAGTTGTCCCGCATGACCTTCAAAATCTATGTATGTTTGGCAGTGAATTCCTTTTCGGCAGTTTGGATTATCGCAAACAAAAACAGAGGAGAGGAGTTTTAATAAAGGTTTGAACGAAGGAATAATAAAAATGTAGATCTTTGACAAAACGACGTTTAATAGAAGAAGAAAACATTGGTTTTCGACTGAAATTTTTGTTCAAAATTATTTTAGATTTGTATGTACATACAACATCAAATATAGCTGAAAAGTAAATAAAATGTTTAAAAAAATAATTTGTGCAGAAACTGCTAGAATTTTTTTTCGTAAAGCTGGATATTGTGGTAGAGTCGCTCGAAAAAAAACGTATGCCTCATTTGTGAAGAGACGAAAGCGCATTGAATCTCCTCATAATTATATAAATAAGTCTCCGGAATTGAAAAACAAAATCCTGTTGGTATAGCGACGGTGGTGATGGAATTATGGTGTGGGGGTGAATGGTGGCTAATGGTGTAGGTCAGCTTGAATTTATCGAATCGACAATGGATAAATGGGGATTTTTAAACATTCTAAAATAGAATTTCAAACAAAGTGCAGAGGGTTATCTTCGACGTTTTGGTTTCAACAGCATATCGATCCGAAGCATACTGCTCGTGTACAATGCTCCTAGACAGCTTAAAACGCCTCCTCAGTCACCCGATCTCAATCCTATAGAGCACCTTTGAGATATATTAGAAGAAGAAAATTCGTCAGCGTATAATAACAAGTAAAGAGGTTATGCGAAGAGTACAGCTGAGGATTTAGATAAGACGGTAAATTCAATGTTAAACGGATTAAGTGAGGTATTAATACAACGTGGTTATCCAACAAATTATTAAATTTTATTTTTCTTTATAATTTTTAATGCTTTTGTAAATAATTATAAACCTGAACGCAGACTTTGTGATGCCTATGTTTACAAGTTGGTACACTTAGATACCGTTATAACGAAAATGAAAATATAAATTTTTGCTTTTGCATTTTAAACTTAAAAATATAATGAATAAATTCGTGTAAAAATTTTTCACTGAATTAACTATTTCAGTTGTGTTTTTTACTTTACTTAAAAAATGTGTTGGGTGAACGCAGACTTTATGGTCTATGTGTATATACATACATATCTGGGGGATATATCTTAAAAGATTGTGTAAGTTGACACTGATTAGCTTGGGCGTTTTTTAGAAATTAAGACCACCGATTAGCTGAAAATATCCCTACATTCATACATATTTGTGTGGATTTTCCAAACAAGTATTTATTTCAGATTTCTCTCTTTTCCGCACATTTCGAAAACGCAAAAACAAATGACTTTTTGAAAACTCTAACCGCTCATAATTCTCCAATTTTATTTTCACGGCGAACTTAAGAACTCCTTGTTGAATTTTATACTATTATTTTCACCTTCTAATTCATTTGATGTTTGTCAATCGATAAGAAATATTTCATTCCACAACTTCTACAATTGCTATGGAGAGAACTTTTAGCGATCGATCAATTAGTCTTGTTTTTTCCCACTGATATCTAATGGAAGGAATTTCAATACGCGTGAATACAATAGAAAGGCTGCGCTTAGATCATAGGAAACAAAGAAGGGATTTGTTTGCTTAATACCAAAGACGTTCTGTCATCGATTGACCAATGTCACACATCTCCACAGGCAATAATGGACTGCCTACCAACTGTCAGACAGAAAATCACTAGCAATTTGATTGCAAATTTTTTATGTGGACACTTTAGTTGCTTAACATAATCACATGTAAAATCGGGCCAACCAAGTATCTTCGCGGTATTAAAGCTCTTAATAATTTTTTAAATGCTTGTAACTTCATTTCATCTTAAAATATCTATGGTGTTGCCAGCAGCAAGCTTTCGTACAAATGAAATTTTAGCTGTCAATGTGAAAAGGTTACAGTTGGTAGCCGAAAATAGTTGTCAGCAACATCTGGAGCAATAAATTATCAACTAAATTAAATTTGTTGTCTCCACGGGCATTTTCCTGAGAATGACAATAGCAAGTAATCAAAAATGGAGTGTCGGGAGACTAAATTAGTGAAATTAGCAACAAAAAAATTTATTTCACATTTAAGCATCAAATATTCATTTCTAATAACATGTCCATTACTGTAGGTTTATTTAAATTTAATATGCGATTAATATACGCTCTTTGTCCTATCCATCTTTCTCTTGTTCTAGTATATAAAGTGTAATTGTTGTACGCGCTTTCTTTGGTCGTTCTCAACGTTATTCTAAATATGGCGGAGAATTTATATAAAAAATGTTGCCAGACAAATAAACTTATAAATCATTCTTATTTGGAGGAACATATGGCGGTAAAAGTAGCCGAGTGGCTATGCTATATTGTGGCAAGCGTCTTCTAACAAAAGTGTAATTCATTTGTATGAAATAAAAAAGGTTTTCGGAAACGATAGAAAAATTCTTTTGTGGATAAAAGAAGAAGCTGGCATATATATATTAATTGAATTTTTGTTATAATTCACTTAGCTGCGAGAGCACCCCCGTTGCAAAATTGTGACATATTCAGGTGAAACAATAACAACCACACAGACACAGGGTTGCTTTTTTCTTCTTATTATCTGTGAAATGAAATAAATATACATATGTTTTGGTATCCGTGCACCGTAGCATGCATTTCCTAGACTTAAAGAATGCCCCTTTATATTTAATTTCAAATTTCCTTCTTTGAACTATCAAAAGCCTTTGTTCGACCACTACCAGATTGGCGTAGGCACCCCTTGCGCGATTATATATATATATATATATATATATATATATTTGGCGCTTTGTAACCGCTGAAGTGATTTTCGGCCGAGCTCCTCCTCCAATTTGTGGCTTTGCGTCTTGATGTTTTTACCAACAAATGAAGGGACCTACAGTTTATTCTAAGCCGCCTCCGAACGGCTGATGGATTTTTATGAGGAGCTTACATTTCATGTCAGAAATACACTCGGAGGGCTTGAAATTCCCTGCCGAGGGGCGACCGCAATTAGAAAAATTTAGTTTCTATAATTTTTGATGTTGCTCGAACCTGGGCTCGAACCCAGGCCTTCCGAATGGCAGTACGCAATGCTAACCACTCGGCTATCGCGGCATCAATAATTGCGCGCCATTCGTTTCTTCTTCTCATAGTTTGGCGCCAATTGAAAATACCAAACGGAATCAAGTGCTTCGGAACTTGATTTTTCCAATAGAGTGGAGATCTTTGTCTTTCTCTGTTTCCATAAGCGGATACCGCATCGTAAACTTTCAAAGTTGGAGCGCTTTTGCCCTTTCGAACGACATGACCTAGCCAGTGTAGCCGAAATACGCTGAAATATATCAATGTCGTACAGCTCATTGCTCCATGCGATATTCGCCGCTGCCAACGCACTGTTGTTCCAGCTTAGATTATAAAAACGGGCTAAAAGCTTACGAAAATTACATTGAAAAAATTAAAAAAAATTTTTTTGTCATTTCGGGTATATATTTAAGTGTATTCTCTTCAAATTTGAAGCCAGCCTAAAAAATATGTTTTGGAAATATACATACATAAATATCAAAGTTAAAATAAATAGAATTTTAACTATGTATGTATGTATATGTAAACTACTACTGAAAGCTTAAATGCGATTTCTCAGAAACAGCTCAACCGATCGGTTTGACTTTTTTAAGCAATTTACTTACACATATATACTCCCCAGGTATTGAACGAAGGAATAAAATTAAAAGAAAGCAATGATTATTTTTTCAACAGTTTAAAGCGGAAATTTCAGACGTAAATAATTTTTTTCATGCATAAAATCAAAATTCTTACTATTTCTTCGTTCAATGTCTTCAATTAATATATCGTTTGAAAGAATAAAATTTTTTTGATTTTAGATAATGCAGACAGCGGAAATATTGCGAGAGCAATATATATATACATATATAAATATTGTACATATTTGCCGCTTTGTAACCGCTGAAGCGATTTTTGGCCTGGCTCCTCCACCAGTTTGTGGTTTTTGCGTTTTGATATTTTTACCAACAATTGAAGGGACCTACAGTTTATTCTAAGCCACCTCCGAACGGCCGACGGATTTTTATGAGAACCTTTTAATTTCATGTCAAAAATATACACGGAGGGCTTGACATTCCCTGCCGAATAGCGACGGCCATTAGTAAAATTAATTTTCTGTAATTTTAGATGTTCCTCGAACCTGAACTCGAACCGAGGCCTTGCCTACAATACGCAATGCTAACCACTCCAATATAATACTGTTATTTCTTTCTCTATTATAATAATTATTTCCATCACTAGAAATTAATTATTTTTTTTTAATAAAATCATAAAAAAAACGTATTTTTTTGAATCTTGCAAAAGCGTATAACCCCTTAAAAATAGAAATACAAATTTTCACTGGAATATGTTTTTTTGTTGAAATTTATTTTGTACATTTTTCGGAACATCTGGCATTACAGCTGGCACTAATCGTTAGGTATACTACTGGGTCGTTTCTTTAGTGTGTTGTTTCTTACCTACCCCTTCATGCCCTTGATGCATGTATGTGTGTAAGTCGTTATTAGTAAATTGGGACCTGTATGTGTATACATACATATACTGTGCGTCAAGTATTCAGCTGGCTGTTGCTGTTATCTGTCTGTTCCTCTATCCTTCGTATATACCTACATACAAATGTACATACTTGCAAATATATATTATGAAGATACATCGCATACACATACACACACCCATACAAACGAACTTATTTATGAGTTTTATAACAATTTAAGTATGTACTTATATATTCGTCTGACTACATAACAGACTGTCTGTCAGCTTGTCTGTTTGACTGTTTGTCTGTTTGTCTGGCTGGCGAACATGACGTTTACTTTACTGTCAATGTGGTGGGCAAACGAGTAAATTTGCGTGGCTAGGCATTATACATACATACACTAAACGTAAGTTGGGGAGTGCAATAACAGCTACATATGTATATATATATATATATATGTATATTTGTATATATACGTACACATGAAAGTGCCTTGGCTCTAATGTTTTTTTGTCCGCTGTTGCGGCTGGCAACTCAGCTGACTTCGGCTGGTGTTTTGCTATTTCATACTTGAATGCAGACAGCTGTCAATGTATTTGTATGGATATTTAATGTGTATGTATAAATCTGTGTGGGTTTTGTTGCTGTTTGGATACAAAAATAATTTACTAAATATGTAGATGTACATACATATGTAAGTATATATGTTGTTTGTGTACAACATACAACATATGCGCATAGAATAGTGTTGCCTACAGTGCCGGTCAAACTTATGATGCCAGAACACGTTTTATTAGTAAAATTTTGGAGTCGTTTATGAGTTCAGTTAGTCATTTCTCCTGAATGGATATATGTATGTATGTAAAGACGTGACGACTCAATCGACTGCAGGCCGGTTAGCGTGCTCCATCGTTTCTTCTATCTTCTATGCATGTTCTGCACTCAGCTGATTCCACTTCACCTTACTTGTGACGATGATATCTCAGGGGTAGATGCATCCATCAGAATAATAGGTTCTCTTTTGCCAGTTTTGACTATCTACAATGCACGCTCTACACCAGGACCTTAAGTGTTCCGCTATGCTACAATGTTTTAGACAATATTTGCAGTCGCTGAAAGTTATCCGGCACGCGATAGTGACAGTCTTGCCAGCGCGTACCAACTCATCTGCCTTTTCATTGCCCTCTACAGCCGTCTAACCTGGGACCAGAGTGATATTCACTGTGCTTACCCACGAAAGCTTGTTAGTTCACACTTTACATTTTGTCTTATTTGCCACTTGGTTCTCTATAAAAAAATTAAGTTTTAGTCACTGAGCTTGAAGTTACCTTGGTTATTGGGGCGGTCGAAAAAGAATACTTTTTTGTGTTTGCCTCGAGTTTAGACCCATCAGTTTGAATATGCATATCTTCAGTATTATCGATGGGCTTGCCTTCCGCCTAGTTAGGCGTTTGTATTCAGTTGATGTCGAGGGTGTTGAGGTAGTTCTTTTAGCATCGGGATATATCACCCAGTAAACAGGTACATTGCACTTGTCCCAAGGTTTAATACGGCACTCCTTCTTTAGTGTCGTCCACCATACTAGAGCTCCATATTTTACGTAGTATGGGTATGGTGTATTACGAACCACTCCAACTCTGATGCTGCAGATACATACATAGGTCCATTGCAGTAAAATTGTTGTAAGACTCATGGATTTTGCATCTTTGTTCCTTTGGAATGTGGAACACTTCGCTGTTCCCCTCAAGAAAAAATTGGAGGGACAAAACTCTTAGTGGAAAGTAGTAACGGGTGATTCATCTCGAGGTTAAAGAAAAAACACATAAAATTCAAATTTAATGGGGAATGTTTATTATCACCAGAAAGAGCATTTTTGGCATTTATATTTTGAGGATAATCTCTTTCAAATAATGTTGGCCGCGGCTACGTCTCAGTTGGTCCATCCGCTGAGTCCAATTTTCGATGACTCGTTCGAGAATTTCCACTAGTAACTGGCGAATGACACACGTGATGTTTTGCTCGAAGGCCTGAATAGAAGCGGGAATGTCCGCATTAACTTTAGACTTTACATATCCCCACAGGAAAAAGTCTAACGGTGTGATATCAAAACGTGAAATTATCTGCTCACCGAAGTGTTCTCTCAATAAATCCATTGATTGATGCGATGTGTGAGAAGTGGCGTCGTCTTGTTGAAACCAAAAGTCGCGGATATCACGAGCTTCAATTTCAGGCACTAAATAGTCGGTTATCATGACGCGATAACGGTCACCATTGACGGTTACGTTCTCACCGGCATCATTTTTGAAGAAATATGGACCGATGATTCCACCGACCGATGAAACAACACCAAACCTTTGTTTTTTCTGGATGAAATGGCAGCTCTTGAATCTCTTCAGGTTACTCTTCGTTACAAATGCTTCAATTTCGCTTGTTTACATACCCATTGAACCAGAAAAATTTGGCTCGAAAACGTCGGATCTTCTTGGAACTTTTCAAGAGCCCATAGCCCATAGAGCGAAGCGATGTCGCTCGGAAAGGTCGAGCGGCTTCAGCTCTTGCACAAGCTGAATTTTATATGCTTTCAATTTAAGATCTCGATGTAAAATGTGCCAAGTCGTTCCATACTTTAGTCTGAGTTGCTGTGAACGTCGCCTAATCGACTCTTCACAGTCTTCGTATACACTCTCAGCTACGGCCACTACGGTCTCAAGATGGGTGATGGTGTTGTGAATAGTACGCTCAATAGGCCGATTATGTTGAGCATAAGTTGAGCGAAGCACGCGAAGCACATCCTTTAAAGAACGTAAATTTTCGTAATAAAGTTGAATGATTTGTAAACGTTGTTCCGGCGTAAGTCTTTATATGGAAGTACGGTTTCTGTAAGATAGGACAACATGTACTTAGATAGCCAATCGACTATTACTGTTATGGGGCAGGGAATGTTTGTTATCACTGTCTCTGTGTATGTAAGTAGGTACCCGATCACAACGGGATTACTGGTAACTACACTGCTGATGAGCTTCTATGCTTCGTTAATGCGAAATAAAGCTCAAATAGGCGCTCGTCTGTAAACATGTGGTCTGCCTCAGAACAGTTGGGCTTTAAACCCATTCCCGCTCCATATGCGCCGTTGCGGGTTCTTACTGACACAAGTTGAACCACTGAAGGTCAGGTTTGGCGCTTTGTAACCGCTGAAACGTTTTTTAGCCGAACTCCTCTTCCAATTTGAGGTTTTGTGTCTTGACATTCACTGCCGAGGGCAATTAGAAAAATTAATTTTCTATAATTTTTGATGTTGTTCGAACTCGTACCCGAACCCAGGCCTTCCGAATGATAGTACGCAATACTAACTACTCGGCTATTGTGGCCGCTTCTTACTATGCCAAGATCAAAATTCTCGTATGCAGTGTGATTACGCATTATCCGATGGGCATGCGCACGGCAAGGTTTGGAAATTCTCCGGCTCCCCACTGTCGTAGTTGTCTAGAAGAAGAGATGGAATTTATATTTATGAAAAAATTTATATTAACATTTTTATATAAAAAACATTTTATGTACTAGATATGAAAGCGACTTAGTCCGTTGTTGGTTTTTTCAAAAAAAAATTTACCGAACTCCGCCTTTACCGAAGAATGGTGTAAAATGAGGAATTTTTTATTTTCAATTACATTGATTTCGGTAAATATCCAAATATCCATTCAGCAGTGACGCTGCTTTCTGTGCGAGCAAAGGAGAAGAAGATTACAAAAGAAAAAATTTAAGTTTTAAATTTCAAAATGAAGGAATCAGTTTTTGCAAATTTTTTTAGAAATGTTAGATTGCAAATCTCCGTTATAAACACATAGAAAGTATACATATACGTATATATACATACATATATACTATATGTAAGTAGAAATGTGCTAATGTATTCAGTCTCTTATGGAAAAGTCATAAAAATGTTTTATTATTAAAAGTACTAAAAACCAATGTTAAATATCCAATGAAGAATATGATGATCATAAAAATTACATACATATATAAAATGCTGTCAGCATTGTGGAAAAAAGGTGTGAAAAATCTAAAAAAAATATATTGTACAATATTACGAATGAATAAATAACAAATAAAAACGCGAAACGGCAAAATTTGCATTTTCTTTTACATAATATACATATGCAAAGGCAGTATATATGTATGTATGTATGGATATAACAAATTACTATTATTAATCCCAACGGTTTACCCACCTCCCGCCCATCCGCACGCGGGGCGCTGTCCGCATGACGTACGGAACTTGTTTTATTTTTCATCAATGCCGAGTCACGATGAGGAGAGGTTTGTTTAGTGTCGAGAACTAAAAGAGTTCAGCTACAGAGCAAAATTCATCAGCTGATTTTTAAGAATTATGTAAAATATAAAATGTAATATAACGGTTAGTTGAGAGTTGACAAAATAGTTTTCTTAATATGAAAAAGCGAGTCAGATATGTCAAATGTGCTTGAATGAGAGTTGAAATCTAGGCACAAACAATGCAAAGACTCGTGAAATTCAAAATTCCTTTTACAAGTTTTCAGAAACAAGGGGCAAAAATGTCTGGCCATTCTGAACGGAACATTAAATTTGATTTCAGAGAGAATAAGGGGGCTGCAAATTGAGCCTGTTATTATTTTAACCATGAAAATTACACCAAGCATTTCCCGACGACTGGCGAGAGTAGGGAGATTGATAAGTTTCAGACGACTAGTATAAGAGGGAAGATTGTATTGAGAGTCCCAATGCAAATTTCTTAAGGCAAATAGGAGAAATTGTTTTTGAATAGACTCTAACTTGTCAGAGTAGGGTTCCAAATCACCGAGCCGTATTCAAGAATGGGTCTCACTAGTGTTACATACAGAGCTTTTGTAACATATCATTAAACTCCTTTGACAAACGTTTTACAAAAGCCAATATGCCTTTGGCTTTGTTGACTAACACACCAATGTGATGTGTGAAGTTCAGTTTAGGGTCCATAGTGATCCCCAGGTCAATAAAGCTGTAAACCTGCTCCAAACTGTAATTATCTATAGTGTAAGTAATTGTCTGCGTGGATCTTCGGGTGAAACACATAACTTTACATCTCTTAAGATTTAGGGGCATCCGATTTATTTTACACCATTCAACCATGCTGTTTATGTCTGTTTGTGGTAAGATACCTTCATTTGCCGAAGTGTAAGATTTAGAAAGTTTTACATCATCCGCATACATTAAAAGTTTTGAAAATTTTATCTGAGAAGATATATCGTTTATAAATAGTGAAAACAGAATCGGGCCTAGATGGCTACCCTGAGGTACTCCTGAAGAAACATTAACGGTATCTGAAATGGAATTCTTAAGCATTACTCTTTGAGTTTGATCCTAAAGATATGTGGAGATCCATTGTAAAAATTTCGGTTGGAAACCCAGTAAGTCAAGTTTCTTGATTAGCAACGAGTGACACACTTTATTAAAAGCTTTGCTAAAGTCGGTATATATTACGTCAAGTGAATTGTTGGTTGTAGATTTTCCTTTAACAAATCCATGTTGGGAATGTGATATAAATGAAGAGATGGAATGAGTCAAATGGTCAGTGGTAAGTGATTCAAATAATTTAGGAATCGCAGATAGTTTAGCTATACTTCGGTAATTTTCTATCAAAGATCTGTTTCCATTTTTATGAAGGGGTATAATAAAAGATTCTTTCCATATAGATGGAAAAATACTTTCTTTAAGAGATAAATTGAATAAATGAGTCAAAGGTTCGAAAATATACTCAGCGCAATTTACAAGAAAGCAGGAAGGTATTTGGTCAGGACCATATGTGCATGACTTTTTTAAGGACTTCAGATGGATAAATACATCTTCAGACGATATTGTTGGTGTATGGACTAAGTTGCCCGAACATAATTTATATGGGTAGTATGCGTTTATTTGAATACTAGGAGAATAATTAGATTTGAAAAATGAATGGCTAAATTTTCATTGCGCATATTTATTTATGTCTGCATGCATTTATATGTACATACTTGTACATATGTATGTATGTACAAAAGCATGTATAAAATTAAACACATGGTAAGCGTGCCATAAAAGATAAAAAGATAACATAGTACATATGTACATATGTATATACATACATACATACATACATATATGTTTTGGCATAAGCAATATAAATATGTATGTATGTATGTTCATAAAAAAGAGTTTTCTTTGTTTTTTATTTGGCTTTTAACTGCAATAATTTATTGCAAATAAGGCAGATCAACAAATTATCAACAATTTTGTGTCAATTAAAATATTTTAGTGATTCTTAGAAGATTTCCATAAATTTAAATATTGATCGTGAAAATTTTTGACTGTCTTTTCAAAAAATTCGGTTTATTTAAGCTGAAAAGCATGTTAAAAAACTTCTTCTGATAAACGACTGAACTAGATTTTTTCGCCCAAAATAGTTTTTCACAAATAAGAGTAAATCCAATATATTTGGATTCCACGTGCATAATATATACTTATAAGATTCGGTGGGTCAGTCGCCTTTAACCACTGAAGTGATTTTCGGCCGAGCTCTTCCTCCAATTTGTGGTTTTGTGTCTCTTGATCTTTTTACCAACAAATTGAGGGGATTACAGTTTATTCTATACAGTTTACAGAAATACATACAGTATACATTTGAGTCGCCTTACGGCCACTTATAGATTACAACAACATTTAAAACTAGTGGAAGAATGGCTAGCTACTTGAAAGATTAATGTCAAATGAGCCTAATTGTATACAAGTAACATGTACCCTAAATAAAGACACATGTAATTACAGTTATATTGGATCGAAGACTCACTCACATACGTAGATAAAAAGAATTACCCAAACTAAACTGGCAATCGCGTGCCACGTGTCGTGCTTTAAGAGAAGATTATGTTGCACCTATTCGTACAAATACTCAAGCAATTGGTGAAATTTTAAAGAACTTTGAAGAGAGTGAAACGGTTACAGATATAGTAAGGCCTGCGCATCATCGGTTTGCTTGTTCAACTTCAAATATCGCTGCTGTAAGTGAAAGTGTGTCTATTTCTCGATGTTTTCAAGGGGCTGTGTTACGGCACTCTATGGCGTGTTTTTGCATTTGGACTCACACCTAAATCCATCCAATCCTTACTGCTCTGAAAACGTTAACGGCAAGACTGCTACTATCAATTCGGAGCGTTATTGTGAATGATAAATGATTTTTTTTGGGCCTGCAATTGAAGAAAAGGACTTGGTTCCAACAAGATGGTGCCACATGCCACACAACACGAGCGAATATGGCTTTATTGCGAGAGAAATTTCCCAGCCGCGTAATCTCTCGGTTTGGTTATATCAATTGGTAACCGAGATCGTGCGATTTGACACCGTTGGACTGGGGGCTACGCGAAAGGCCGTGCTTATGCGGATAAACCAACATTCGTCAAGTTTTGTCTGAGATCTGCCAAAAGAGATCTACCTCTATCGGATCTAAGTTTGCATTCACTAGGCGTTCATTTCAATGATGAAGTGCTTCACATATGTTGCCAAGGTTCGAGCTTTATAATAAGAAAAGAATTTCATGAAAAAAATTATTTTAAATGCATTTTATTAACGTTTATTTTGTAAACCGAAAAATGGATAACCCGTTACTACATGAGCGACAGATACCTTTCGTTTATATCTTTTAAGATATTTATTATAATTTACTAGACGTCATTCATCATGATATCCCTTTTGTTAAACTACTAATTTGAGTGTATATGAATATATATGTACATATATGTACATATGTATGTATATAAACACATTCTTTCCTAACGTTAAATTACATTTATTTATAATTTATTGCCCTTTCTTTACTCTGTTAATCGATACAGTGGTAATGATTTACTTGTATTATGTATAAGAATTAGCTTACAAGTTTTGAAATTAGTGCTAGTAGTTTCTGGAAAGAAAGATTCAATGAAATACTTTGAAAAAATAAATAAATAAAATAATATAAAATAAAAATTAAACACTGAGTTTGCCAAAAGCTGCATAATTTCCACTGATATCTACAAGCGGTTTTCGAGTTCAAAAAAGATAAATACTATTGAAAAATATTCTTAATGACTGAAGTTTGTTTACTAGCATTCTGGAGTATTTTTTGCTACTATTTTCCGAATTACTCCCAAAAAGGTTTGTTGGAATAGTTCTGTTTGAAGAAATAAATTCAACAAAATTGAAATAATTACTATTTTTAAAAATTAAAGATAAATTTATATTAAACTTTTGGACCCCGGCGTGCTTTGCTACACCGATAAAAAAAATCAAGATAATCTAATGTAAACTGCTAGCTTTGTATGAAGAAATGTCAAAAAATTTGTTTTAATCGAAAATTTTTTATTCTTAAACCAGTAATTCTGAATTTTCGATTTTTTTTTTGGAAAATGAAACGAAAAAAGTTGATTTCAATTTTTTGCCTAAATTTTTTTTGTGAATTAAATTTTTTTTTTTAATTATTTTAATTTTATTTTCTTCGCTCTTTTTCTCTCTCTTTCAACACCACGAATGTACACGTATTTTGGAATTTTACTTGTATTTGTTGTTGTTGCGTGTATTTTGTATGGGTAGCGTTCAATGTTCGCTAAAATGGTCATATCTCTGGAACGGCTGTGCCAACCTCATGAAAACTTCACATTAACCTTCTCCTAATTAATATCCCTTTATAACTGCTATTTCGTGCAGTTTGATCTAGTGGTTCCCAAGTTATAGGCGTTCATCAAAACTTGCATTGATTTTTATATATAGAGATATGTATTTTTTACTTACCTTTCCCCACTCACTGCTCAATGGTGGCAATGGTGGGCTAAAAATTAAAAAAATATTAAAATGTATTTTAAGTAATTTAAAAGTCACGAACCGACGGAATTAATAACCGATTTTTTGTACAAAAATCTATTTCTTTTATTTCACCCTTGAAATAACAAAATCCAGTGAAAACAACAAAAGCTTTAGAAATACTCCTATAAAAAAATAAAAATAAAAATAAAAAAATTGGTTTCCGTTTTTTTTTCAATATGGGGTAATTAACATTTTTTAAAATTCACCAACCTCATAAGTTTATATAAAATTTAGTGGGAATCGTAAGATGCATCAAAATTATAATTAAACAAATTTTTAACCTAACCTTATTTTTGAAGAACATTTTGAAAGGAGCATGTTCATATGTATATCATAGCTCCTAATTTTTATCCTGGAGGCTACATTATCACTTAAAAGATATCCAGCTCAATCGAGAAAAAAATTGTCATAATTTTCAGTATTTTTTTTAATTATTCCAAAAAGGGTAATAGATAGAGAGGCAGCATCGAAGTATCTTGTTTTCTTTAAATGATGATACGATAGATACCTTTAAAGTGCCGATTCACTACACTCATCGTGCGCTGTCCTTAAATTTAAAGTTTTCATCAATTAGAGTCACACAAAAATCGAGACGAAAGCAATGCAGGTCGAATTTCAGATCTCGACGGTAATTTCAGTCAGTCTGCAAGGTTTCTTTTATAAATTATAAAAAAAAATAGAGAAGAATACACATACATATGCATGTACGTATATATGTACATAAGAATAAACTTAAGACTTGAAATCAAATTTCTTCCGTTTCAAAAACCAAGTTTACAAATTGATTCTTAAGTTATTTTCTCCACGCTCACAACAAAATTCAGTCATTTGTATGCATGTAATTCGCACTGACTGATTTTTGCCCACATATTTACATATTAACAAATTTCGCCTTACCAAGGAGCTTCCAAAACCAAATTCACTACTATTGTGTGAATTTTATACTTCCGTTCATTGTTTTTTTTTTTCATTTATTTATAAGAAACTTTTATTTACATTATTTATTTATTTGTTTATATACATACATACATATGTGTGTATGTGCATTTGTACATTGGCATTTGAGTACATCTGGCCGAAAACCAAAATGAGGAGCGATCGCATAAATTAAATCGCAGCGCCGACCAAAATAAAGAAATAACAAAATAAAATGTCATGTCATTTGACCAGTTCCGCAAAGGCTGGCGGGTGAGTAGGATCAAGTGTAGTATGGAGGCTGATGACCGTTTACTCCAAGTTTATGCATACATATGTATGCATATATTTACATGCATATATATGTATATATATATATATACATATATATATATGTATATAGTATATATGGTACGCATACATATTTATGTACATATGTACATATATAGCTAATCCCGGTTGTTACTTACCAGTTTGTCTGCATAGAAGAAGCCTAAAGCTCTACACACTCAATTATGTAGGTATGTATGTGTGTATAATGAAAAAAAAGAAACAACAAAAAAAAGAAGTAAACAATATAAAACCAAAAAAAAAAAAAAAGCATTAAAAATGGTTGGAGGCAAACCTGAAATGGAAAACAAATAATAACTAAAACCAAGAAGAAATGAAAAAAAAAATAAATAATAAAAAAATAAAACATTTCTGCATAAAACACAATAAAAAAATTGTTTTTGTTACTTTAAAGCAGTGATTGCCATTTCTCAGCACAATTGTGGCGTCGCAACTCACACGTACAGTGGCGGACAAAGGTCTACATACACCACCTATTTTCGTTGAATTGAAAGTTAAAGAGGGTGATTGGAAAATTTAACTATACAGTTTAAATCAACTATTTCCCTTATCATAAAAAACAAACGAAAAATCATGTTTTAACATGAAATAGTAAAGCTAATGACAAAAAAAGCGTAAATCCAACAATGACAAAAGTCTACATTCAGTACATACATATCTTATCTTAGCGCAAAAACTTTGGTTAACATCAGGTAACATGATATTTTTAGTATTTAATTGGTCCACCGTTCGCATCAATAACAGCTTGAAGCCGTTGTGGCATCGAAGCTACTAAATTTGTCAATTCTGAGGAAGTAATACTGTCCCAAGCTTCAATAAGACGTTCTTTGAGTAATGCTGAGCTGGAAATCTGATTTTTTCTAATTTTTCGCTCTAAAATCTCCCAGCCGTGTTCAATAACATTCAAATCTGAGCTTTGAGATCATGTATGTAGTTGCCTTGAAGCATGATAAAGCAACCAATCCTTAACAATATGGACCGTGTGCTTTGGATCGTTATCCTTTTGAAAGATCCAGCCTGCGCCAAGCTCCAAATTGTCCACCGAAGGCTTCAGAATAGTTTCCAACAATGACTCATATTTCAACTGATCCATATTACCCTCAATAAAAACAAGATTTCCAACTCCAGATGCCACAACCGCTCCCCAAACCATTCCGTGCCGCCACCATGCTTCAGTGTTGGTACTATATTTTTGGTCTTGCATCACTGCCAAATATATTGAACTTCGATTCGTCTGTAAACAAGACTTTTTGCCCAAAATCCATTCCCTTCTCTATATGTGCTTTAGCAAACTCCAAGCGAAATTTACGATTTTTTTTATAGAAATATAAGGCTTTTTAGGTGGCATTCTACTGTGGAAGCCGTTATCGTTCAGAGCTCTTCGAATTGTTCTTAAATGGACATTCTTTCTTGATGAGCTTGCGATGTTTTCGGCTAATTTTAGAGAAGTAACTTTAGGATCATCATTCCCTTCCTTCAGAATAAAGCTGATGCCCCTTCGAGTTAGTTTCTTCTGGTGGCCAAACCGCGGCTCTTTTTCGGTGGATCCAAGTTTCTTACAACGGTCTGTAACTTTGGTGGACTTAAGTCTAATGCTAATGTGTTTAAATCACAACTAAATTCAATTCTAGCAAATGAGAAAACATAATTTAAAAAAATAGTGAAAAAGGGTGATGTAGACTTTTGTCAAGAAATTTTTTGCATTATTTCACCATAATTGTTTTATTTTATGTTTGAGAATGCATTTGTTTTAATACATGTGATTAGAAAAGGATTTAAAATAAAACTGTATACCTACATTTTTCAGCAAAGCGATAGTTCTGTCTACACAACGAATACAGGCGGTGTATGTAGACTTTTCTTCGCCACTGTATGCTCTTATGCTCTTGCGCTCAGAAATATTTTATGATTTTTTAATGGTTTTAATAACAAGCAAAGTTTGTTACGTTGTATGAGGTTAAAAAATTAGAAAGAATATTCAATAAAAATACATTTTAAAATCATTTTAATAAATATGAAGTTAACACGAAATTCTGAAAGAACTTCATTAGTTTTTATCGAAATATCTTCCCTCACTAGCCCATTCACATTTTTATTTTTGGCGACCACTGTTTTAAAGGGTAAAAATACCTAAAATAACTAAACAACATTTTTTTTTTTGACGTCGCTGGTAGGGTTAGTACGAAGTTAACGAGCTCAGTAGTGTATTTCTTTTTTCTGTTTATATCGAACTCGAAACGCGTGCACTTATTTTTAAGTATATAATGAATGTAACATACGTAGGTACGTATACGTACTACAGTTTATTTACACAATGTTGCTATATGCATATGTGTACACATTTGTAATGTTACCTCTGCCCGCACGCTCGCTTCGACCACCACCCACTCGTCTCCATAGGACCAACCACAACACGTAAAACTTGAATTTCTGCAATGGTATTACCGACAGAGTAAAGAACAGACAAATATACATACATACCATGTACATACCATGTAGTAAAAGGAACTAGTGGCTAAATGCACCCTTTTCTAGTACATTTGGCACCATGACTAGTTCAGCTTTACTATGAACTATCGCTTTTAACATTGACATGTCCTAGGTGGTGGGTAATTGTCACCTCTGCATTCTTTTCGAATTAGTATGTATGAATTTTATGCATTAATAACCAGACGGTGACAAACGTAAATTTTGTATACCTTAGTGTATCAGTGGCTACTTTGAAACTGCAGAAATTTAAGGTTGAATTTTAGAAAATTCGATATTCATTTCAGATTTTATTATTCTGATTTTTCCAAAAAGATTTCTGCATACTGAATTATATTCTAAAGTTAAGTTGAGAAAATCTAAAATTGTCATCGAGTATAAATTAATTCAGTACTTTGATTTAATTACAGTGAATTATAATAAGAAGGAGATGTCAAAAGAAACTAAATGAATATGAAGATTTTATAATGGTATGTAATATTATGTTATTAAAAAGACATATTTAGAGATATTTATTAGTTAGTTGTCGTCTTGGACAGACTTCACTTTGAAAAGTCTTTTTTTTGGATCTCAACTGCTCACGGTAGCCTTAGCTCAGGGTCTACTGATTTATATATTCGTGGTTTCTTGACTGAAATTATATATAAATGACTATCTTACATTGAGAACTTATCGTCTTAGTTTCGAAAACTGCTTTACTTTACTTAACATTATAGTCATCACTCACTGAAAAGTCTAAAATAATAATTAGTAATTGAAATAATTCATAAAAATTATTTAATATTTATACTAATATTTTACTTATAAAAAAAACATTTTTACATCACCAACAATTCTAAAAATATATTAAGTAGCTTACTTAATCTCTTCCTTCTTAATCTCTGGCGGTTTCTTTACTTCTGCGAGTTTCTTCTGTACTACATGCGAATTCTCAATATCACTAACACAACTGAAACTATTCACAAATATTTCTTTTTGACCTTTAATAGGCCTTCTACTGTGCCTTTTACTTTAATTTTAAATAATATTTTCTTATTTTACTTCTATAAAACTAAATTTCTCACTTTAAAATTAATTTTGCACTTCTTTACACTGTCAAGTTTACTGAAGAATGAACATTTCTTCATTAACACGGATTTCGGCGAAACAGTAAACGACAGATTTGCATTCGTTTTTTCCAAACTGCTAAATCACTTTCGTTTATTTACAACTAGTGCAAATCTGGTACTCTTGGAACCGGCTTGGGTCTGTTGAATTTAAAAACTAGATCGGAATTTCCCTGCGGGGTATATTCATTAATTGATATTTATATACACAGTTGGAGCTAAAACTTTTTCTGATGGGGGGTTTAAAATTATTATTGGAGATATCTCAAACTGTTATACCGTCATTAATTGTTATTCTAATATTGGAAGAGAAAACACAGAAAATTCAAGTTTAATGGGAAAGGTTTCTTATCATTCGAAAGAATATTCTTTGGCATTTATATTTTGAAGATTATCTTTTTCAAAAGTTGGTCGCGGCTACGTCTCAGATGATCCATCCGTTGAATTAAATTTTCGATGACTCGTTCGAGCATTTCGACTGGCACCAGGCGTATGGCGTGCGTGATGTTTTGCTCAAAGGTCTGAATAGAAGCGGGATTGTCCGCATTGACTTTAGACTTTACATATCCCCACAGGAAAAAGTCTAACGGTGTAATATCACACGCTCTTGGTGACCAATCGACTGGCCCAAAACGTGAAATTATCTGCTCACCGAAAAGTTCTCTCAATAACTCCATTGATTGATGCGTTGTGTGGAAAGTGGCGCAGTCTTGTTGAAATCAAATGTCGCGAAGATCACGAGCTTCAATTTCAGATCATGGCTCAATAACGGTCGCCATTGACGGTTACGTTCTCAACGGCATCATTTTGAAAAACTAGAGACCGATGATTCCACCGGCCCACAAACCACATCAAACCGTTGTTTATTCTGCATGAAATGGCAGCTCTTGAATCTCTTCAGGTTGATCTTCGTCTCAAATGCGGCAATTTCGCTTGTTTACATACCCATTGAAGCAGAAATGGGCCTCGTCGCTGAACGAAATTCGTCTCGAAAACATCGGATCTTCTTAGAACTTTTCAAGAGCCCATAGCCCATGGAGCGAAGCGATGTCGGTTGAGAAGGTCGAGCGTCTTCAGTTCTTGCACAAGCTGTATTTTGTTTTGAGTTGCTGCGAACGGCGCCGAATCGACTCTCTGCGGTCTTCGTGTACACTCTCAGCTGCGGCCGCTATGTTTTCTTCACCGCGTTCTGGACGTGGTCTATTCGGGAAGCTCATCTGTTCGGAGGCATACTTTTTCATAAACGCGGGACATTTGAGCTCCAATTTTGCGAACCCCTTTAACTGTGACTCAAGTTACTTACATACATATGTACATATATACATATGAAAGCGTGCGAGTGTGCAGCACATAAAAATACTTACGCATTTAGATATGCTATACGCGTATACGTATACCAATGCTGGTGTACAAAAATAGAAAGAGAGTTGCCAGATATTTACAAAGTAGGGAAGAATTTTTTATCAAAAAGTCCAGCTTCTTGATGTCTTCGATAAAATTGAGGCAGATATCATCGTCTTTCAATAAACGCGGTAGAGGCGACATAGGAGAGAGGCTCTGGTGTAAAATACCATAGGCGATATCTTCGGTACAACAATTGGAAAGTTCAGCCTCCATGTTCAACAGCCACAAATTGGTTGAAGCTGGTCGCCTTCGATGACCACTAAATATATTCATATTTAATACCTGACTCCAGCATAAGAGAATTCATCAAGGTACAACCAAATCGATCGTGTTGAGATGGACGGACGACATGTCTCCAGTGTTCTAGCTATGTGCACGCTTGGAGGTATGAACCACTTTATAGTCGCTTCCAAGATATGTAACCACCTCTGTGCAGTTAAGAACGCCCGTCAACAAACAGAAGAAGGATTAAAGAGAGAAACTGAAATCTCAACAGCCAGTCAAGTGCTTTTCTGTTCGACTTGCGGATATATATTCCATATCCGATATTCCATTATCCGACTACTATGACGAAGTACGAATAGCGTTTCCTCGCCTGAAGCAAAACAAAACGGCGGTTTTACGATGGTTATCCGGCTGAGCCATTCTGATATGGTGGTGAAGAACTGTGAAAATGCAACATTTCTTTTCTTCCTTTGAACAATTGGGGTTATGGTAAGTTCGCTGAAGTTAATTTTAACCGAGCTTGTGGTGTGCGTCTTGTTGTTTTTCCAACAAAATGGAGAGATCTACAGTTCTCGCTAGGCCACCTCTGAACGGCCGATGGATTTGTATGAGGAGCTTTTATTTCATGTCGGAAATACATTTGCAGGGATTGACACTCCCATTCGAGGCGCGACCACAATTAAGAACAATTAATTTTCTACATCACAATTTTTGTTGTTGTTCTGGTAAGGATACGAGCCCACGACCTTCCGTATGGTAATACACACTCATGTTTGAGGGATGAAAAGCCTATACCATCGTCGTGGGTTGGGGATTTCATTTCGCTGTCTGCAGTGTTCTCTTTATCACTGCAATTAAGCAGGCTGGAGAACTGTTCCCTCATTGAATACAGTATGCTCTGAACATCGGTCATCTTACAGCTTTTCTCGTTCCCGCATGCATACGCTGTGGTCTTGAAACCACAAGAGTCTCGCATCCCTCTCGAGTGGTTTCTCGGCATCTTTTCCACCCTTTTTCATTTTGTGGTCGATCGTAGCGAGTTGTACTATGTTTACTGGGATAAATGACACAAAGACCTTTTCTTATCCGTCTTTAACTCGTCCATCAATGGCGGTGATGTCAGCTTTTTGTTTCCGAGGATATCAACTTGCAGTGCAGCTGGAGACTGGACATTTCTCACAATAAGTAATTCTCAGCCGAGGTTTTATTAAATTAAATTGAAATTAGGAAAAGTGGGGATGATCATTAAAAAATCTGGCAGCACTGTTCATTAGAGAATGCATAGTGAGGAAGAGATGCGCTTCTAACATAATAAAAACCCTGTAACGCCGGCAGTGACTGCTACGACTACAACAAATTGTATGTTCCATTATACCATACCTGAAATTACAGCAAAAAGAAAACAATCATTACATATGTACATATGTACATATGTATAACCCGCAGAAGCTTGATTGCAGCCAACTAAAGGTAACGACACAATGGCGGCAGGCGTTCGCTTACTTTGCTGTGAGAACTTTAAAAGCGTTAAAATTATTTACCAATTATTTAGTTTCAATTCAAAAGCATTAAAAGCCACGTTTTGGTTACCGAAGCTCTCAAAGTATGGCGCAATAAAACGCCGTTAGCATTGCCACCTGCAGCTGTGCGATTAACTTAAAGTTTATGGCAGATAGAATTTTATTGCGTGGCGTGACATTTCCAACTTTGCTGGCGAAGCCAAAAAAAAAAACGCTAATGGTGTGACGCAATGGCCATTTATTCATTCATCCATTATTTCTATCAAAAAGCTAAAGATTTGTCATATTAAGTATGTAAATATTGAACTTGCTTTGGGGGTTTCCTTCTAAATATTTGGAACTCACATTAAAATTGAGCAAATAAATTAGAGCGCCAGATTTTGCTCAAGCATTTTCGAGCAGTGCGAGCATTTGAGCAACGAGCACTCGCACAACTGCTCATTGCTCATTACTCGAAAATTCTTCGAGCCGAAGAATTTTTTTTTAATAATTTTAAATTTATTTATGCGAAGTGTAAAAATCATTGAAACTCTAAAGAAATTTTGACAAACAGAATTAAAATTATTTTGATCTGCTGAGCAGTTGAGCAATGAGCGAGTGTCGAGCGAGCATCGAGCTGCTCGCGTACCCGGGTACCTGGAGCTCTACAATAAATTGAAATTAAAATCCGAGAATGGTTAAGGCGCGCAAAAAGATGAGAGATGGCCCTCTTTTGCAATTGCATTGGAGCCAGCGTTGCGCGTTGAGGGTAATATCGTAGAGTTGCATGTAGTAATCTTGGACGTTACAATCAATCTGTCACGCAACGTGACGCAAAAGTCCTATCTGCCATCGGCTTAAGCGACGAGGAATGACGACATTTTATTTGAGGCTACCACGGTATATCGTTCGGTTAGTTTTTTGATTGATGGGACAACTGGTCCACCGTCGGTCAGTCAGCGATTTTTGTGGTCAACTTTACTGATTTTTAGGTTATTTTTCTCCAACTTTCCTTCCTTTTTTCTCTACTGTATCGGTTACAAGTGAAAGACGCAAACGTGCAGAATACCTCCCACTATTACTGAGTCTATTTTAAGTACTCGATACTTTTTTATATTCTTTGCTATTCTTTGCTGTCTTCCTTTCTTTTTTTTGCAAATAAGTTGTATTTCGCTTCCTCTTCTCTAACCCTATTTTTTACGCGTCTTCCAACTGTCTTGGTTGTATCTGAATATATGTAAATTCATATAGTACATAAACAAACGTACATACATATCTATATATGTAAATATATACTACGCTTCATGTGCGAACTCGCGATTTTATTTCATAGCGGGAGAGCACTGAAGGTTGTTCCTGGAATGCCACTAACAGTGTAGTAGATGAAATAAATTATATAAACAAATGACCTTTTCTACTAATGTATACACATAGATTGGGTATTTTGAAGTAAGTATATACATACATATGTTATACAAGAATTGCCCTTTGCAAATTCTCGATGTAGAGACTCTAATGGCTTAAAATAGAACGAAGTAATTGGACACGAGCTTGCTCTTCTTCTTTTTAATTTATTAATATTTCGCAGAATCTTTTTCCTGGAGAACCAATCACCACATCGGAGCTCTTATCGCCCATTCTGTGCTAGGACAGCCATTGCTTGGGAAGGACATTTTTACAACTGGGAGTTTTGATCGCTTAAGGAAGCAAGCCGTATGGAACTGTCGGCTTTCGACTCTTCGAGAGAAAGTCTTTTTCCAAAATTTATGTTTATTTGCTTTTGGACGATAATGAATACCGTAGAGGGTGGAAGGATGTGTTGCTTGAAATACCCGCATATAGCGACGTTGATATATATAATTCAGCAATCGGCATATGAACATATGCATACATACATACGCGCTTTTCGGGATGTACATGGCCTGTGTGTTGGTCATATATTCGGGCACTTCTGTGCAGTCGTCGCCTAATAAACTGGAGAGGTGTTTTTTTTTGTTTCGCAAGAAAAGTCTATGTATGTTTTCCAGTCATGAAGAGTCGAAGCCGCAGCGGAGGGCTAAGCGTTCTTTTGTCGATTTTTTTTTTGACGTGGATGAAAGTCCAGGTTCCGCTGTTGAGCGAATCCACTGACTTTGGCGTCGATCTGCTCGTTCAGCTCCACTTTTTTTTATTGTTTATTGAGCTTCACAAAGGACAAGCGAATCCTTAATATAATCCACAATGGAAGATAACAAACATATTGAAATAAAAACATACATATAAGTACATATAAAGGGTGATCCAAGTAGAAGTACTTTTTTCAATAGCTTTTTTTTGACAGATCACGCGTGAGTCGTGTCAAGCTGCCATGCTATTTTTGTTCAGTATTGTTTGGCATTTCATCACGGTAAGACTTACGCCTGAACAACATTTACAAATCATTCAACTTTATTACGAAAATTCACGTTCTGTAAATAATGTGTTTCGAGCGCTTCGCTCAGCTTATGGTCAACATAATCGGCCTACTTGAGCGTGCTCTTCGCAACACCATCACCCATCTTCAGACCCAGTATTCATAATTGGATAATATTTGACCGAATAGACCACGTCCAGCACGCAGTGAAGAAAATATAGCGACCGTAGCTGAGAGTGTACACGAAGACCGGGGAGAGTCGATTCGGCGCCGTTCGCAGCAACTCGGACTGACGTATGGATCGACTTGGCGCATTTTACGTCGAGATCTTAAATTGAAAGCAAATTTGCCGCATTTGGGATGAAGAGCAACCTGAAGAGATTCAAGAGCTGCCATTTCATATAGAAAAAACCACGGTTTGGTGTGGTTTGTGAGCCGGTGGAATCATTGGTATTTATTCCTTCAGAAATGATGCCGGTGAGAACGTAACCGTCAATGGCGACCGTAATCGCGCCATGATAACGGACTATTTGATGGCTGGAATTGAAGCTCGTGATCTCCGCGACATTTGGTTTCAACAATACATCCCGCTTCGATTCAGGCATTGGAGCAAAACGTCACGCGTGTTACCATTCGCAGTTACCAATCGAAATGCTTGAACGAGTCATCGAAAGTTGGACTGAACGTATGGACCATCTGAGACGTAGCCGCGGCCAACATTTGAGAGAGATAATCTTCAAAAAATAAATGCCAAAGAATGCTCTTTCGAATCATAATAAACATTTTCCAATAAATTTGAATTTTCGTGTTTTTTTCTCTAAAAAGAAGGGAACCAAGAAATGGATCAGCCGTTATATACATAGATATATACATATGTGTATGTATATTTCGATATTTACTCTGATGTATGTGTGTACATATGTATGTGCTTGTTATTATTTTTGCATGTTTGTACGGGACTATTTTCTCTGTGACAGAAGTAAACAACACGTTATTTGTGACCCCATGCAGTGGCGCCATTATTAGTTTACTCATCGGTGAATATATGTATGTGTTTACCATGACTTTGTTATTGTTTTCTGAAAATATTCCCACACAGGCGTAGTTATTTCAAAAGTAGATATGTACATACATATGTATGTATTTACGAGTGTTATATATGCTCGAAGGGAGGTCGAAAAGTGCGTCAAATTTAGAGGTTATAAGTGGAATAATTATTTTTCCCATTCAATTTCCCTAATACATTGAATTAAATTTGAAAATAGACAAAAGTAAATTAGGTCTAATGGTAGTCTGTGCAAAACAGCAACTCTGATACATCGATAATACTTTACCCGGCTAAATGGACTTCATTCAAGTATAGGTTTCAGAACTGTTGGACGCGAACTAAATTATGCGAAGAGTTCGAGCGGCATCGTGAGATCTAAGTAATATAAATAGAACTAAAGGCTGGACCTTTTGATTACCTAGCCGCTACAACAACACCAACAGTAAAAACGTATCAATTAATATTAGCCTGAAGTCAACAATTTTTCAACCAATTCCAAAACTTTGAACTTCTTCGAATGTATCTGATTGTATCTGATACTCCTATAAGGATTTTGCTTAAGACTAAGTCCGAACAATGGAGCCGCTGTCTTATAATTCACGGTACCAATGTCAATATCGTCGTATGTCTGGTTCAGCTCATCGTTAAAAGTACACATAGATTCATAAATCGGTAGGGAGAGATGATAAACTTGCAGATCTCGATCTTCGTTGTTTGTTATTGTAGCGGATTTGCCAACCTCGTCTAGGTTCAAGTAGGGAGGCCCAGGAAACGTGCTGTTTCGACGGGTACGGACAAATCTGAAGCTTCTTCAATTGCGTTTCGCTAGTCCCCGGCGTCTAAATCGGCGCAGCATAGTTTACGACCGGCTGGCCAATTTCCATGTACGTTGCCAGCAGTGTTTCCTTGTCTTTTCCTCAGGTGCTACCGGCTAGCGCTTTGAGGATTTTGTTGCGGCTCTGTACTTTGGTGGTAATTGCAGTCGTATGCGGTGTGAAGGAGTACAGGGTATCAAATGTGACTCGCAGTAGCTTTGGGTTGTTCGTGGTCGGAATTTTTACGTCATCGACCTTCACATTGAGTTTTAGCCGGTACCCCTTCGTCCAGCTGGTGAAAAGGGTGGCAGAGGATTTCGCTGGTTGTAGGTGAAGATGTAGTGCAGTGAAGAAGTTGGAAAGGTCGGCGAGATAGCAGTTTACTGAAGAGCAAAGGCTATCAATATCCTGGCCAGACGCCAAAATCGAACAGTCATCGGCGTATGAGATCAAAGAGACGCCCTCTGATGTTGGAGGAAGCCTCGAAATATAGAAATTAAACAGCATCTTTAATTTTCCGTAGCTTTGAAGTTTGACTCGATCCTCTTTCGTCAAGAGCGGTTTTTACTTATAAAATGCCTATCCCGTCGAAAGTAGCAACTGTTTGCTAGAGTGATTCTGCATTCGATTTCGATGTTGGCATTGTCGTTTGTGCTGGTCCGAAGATGGAAGAAGGAATAGATAAAGAGTTAAGAACGGCTCGGAGAGGTTCTTCACTATTCTGACGGAGTTTTTAATATAATTTTTATGGAAATACCAAATGCAAGACATAGCGACGAAAAGTTGGTGTGAGTCATTGCTTTTCTTACATGTCCTTTTCAAGCCTTTGACCGTGGTGAATATCTGGTGGATGGTGGATTTACCAGATCCAAAGTCACACTGGGAAGGTCCAATCAGTTCATTGACGGAGGACTCTAACCTTTGTTATACGCCAGATAAAACCTTTGGTGCGATGCTAAGTAGGCTCAAGTACATAGGTGCAGGCTGTGTGATGTATGCTTTGGTCAATATATACCCTCCAAATAGTTCTTAATAACTAGACTTTAGGGTAAAAAATACTTTTTATACATACATATAAAATACCATGTATGCCCCACAATAGGTATCTGTTAGAAGGTCAGCGGGTGGACAAATCGTTGAAAATAGGTTGAAGAGATCTTGTGAAGGGTTATCAAAACCTCGAATTGTAACTTGTGGTATATTATGTATGTTATATAAGTACATACAGTGTATCAATAAAGTAAGTATGCACTGAGTATTTGAAACTTCAAAAAGAAATATTTCGCTCTAACTGCACAAGCATTAATAAAGAGTTTTTAAAATCGTGATAGCACCGCGGGGAAATGAATTGTCTCAAAACCTAAAAGATTTGATAATAAAATCGTTCAAAGAGAAAAAATCTCAGAGGAAAATAGCTGAAATTGTTGGTAAAAGTCATGCAACGGTACAAAAAGTCATTGTGAAATATAAACTAGACGAAGATGCCAAAACCAATCAGAGGTCTGGACGGCCTAGCATATTTACATCACCAGAAAAGCGAATTATTGTTCGCAAGATGCGTGATAATCCAAAAAAATCAGCTCCCAAGATTCAAAAAGAAATTGAAAATGAGGTTGGAAAACTGTCCAATCCTGAAACGATTCGTCAGGTACTGCGAACTGCCGGATACCATGGTCGCAACATACGTAAGAAACCTTTTATTAGCGAAGTAAACCGAAAAAAAAAGAATTGCCTTCGCCAAAGAATACGAAAAAGCTGACAAAACGTTCTGGAACACAGTTATTTTTTCCGATGAATCTAAATTCAATATTCGTGGATCCGATGGACGAGCCAAGGTATGGCGAAAAGTGAATTCTGAGCTTCAACATCAAAATCTGATGGGCACAATCAAACACGGTGCTGGCTCCGTTTTTGTTTGGGATTGTATGGCAGCATCTGGGATCGGTAAGCTGGTGTTTATTGACGGCATTATGGATCGTTTTCAATATTTAAATATTTTGAAAAAAAAAATTTACACGATAGTGCCGCAAAGCTTGGTCTTCAGGAGTCGTTTGTCTTTCAACAAGATAACGACCTAAAGCACACTGCTTCCATTGTTAAAGAGTATCTCCTATATAAGGCCAAGAAACAACTTCGTACACCACCTCAGTCCCCCGATGTCAACCCTATATAGCATTTATGGGAACATCTTGACCGGCAGATTCGAAAACGCAGCATTTAAAGCAAGGATGACTTGAAAAAGATCCTCGCGGAAGAATGGGTGAACATACCGCCTAGCGTGTATTTGCCTACGAAGAAATAAATATTTATGGAATTTTACTGTGTCATAACAGAAAACTATTTTGCTTGTTTCCTTTGTTCTTGACCTTGGTAACCATGGTATGAGTGAAATGATATCGGTGGTCTGGCTTAAATTTCATGGTTATATTTCCATGCTTATGATATTATACTTATACATAGATCTCAATACAGACAACATTAAATTTTTACTATAAATGGGTATTTTATACCTTTCATGAAAACATGAACAGTTTATTTTCGATCGTGTCTGTATGATGAGCTGAGTTGATATAGCCATGTCGGTCTGCCTGTGTGTATGTCCGCCCATCGGTTTGAACCCAAACTAGTCCCTCAGTTTTTGAGCTATTTCAACCAAACTTGGTAGACAGGTGCACTGGTACATTTATACGTACATTTTTCGGAACCGAAGCCAGATCGGAGCATTAAATTTTAGGTTATAAATCCGTCAAGAGCTTCTAAGACCATGAAAATGGCCATTATACAGACATACATATGTTGCATATAATGAATTGCAAATTGATACAGAAAATAATCGAAATCTATAGCCTTCCGAGCTCATATTGCTCTCATATAACCGATTTCTTCTGATATGAGGTTTCGCTTCAAACATGCGTCAAAAAGGCATTTAGAAGCGTGAAGTCTGGTAATTCTTCTATGTTAATATTGACACTGAAAATTATCAAAATCGAATTTTCCTGAAAGTTATAAAGACTTGGGCATGACCTGGCGTGAAGACAGAACATCTTTCTAGTAATTTTTTTTTTTTATGATACAAACAAAAGCGTTGGTCTTTGTTATTTCGTAAATTATTTTTTTTTTTTTGTAAATATAGAAACGTTTTGCTAATCCTCTCAGTAGTGTCTTCTATTTAAATAAGTATGTATATTTCCTTACATACATACATACATACATACATACATGCAAATGAACTTTGTACTATATTTCAAAAGCTATTTTAATCTCTACTTGTATATTCGCTTTGCTCGCATTGTTGCTTTGACTTGAGATTACTTTTTGTTCTACTATTTTTTTTTTATATATTTTTTTTTACCTACTTCTGTGCTAATTAAGACTTTCTGCACATATACATATGCTATGTATGTGGTCATATGTAGATATACATATGTACATACATATATAGTGGTGGCTATCTGCGTTTTTCCCCTCGTCCTTGTATAGATCATATTTCGTTTCATTCGTGGTGGTCGGTGTTCGTCATCGACATTTCCTCGGTCCATCACAATGTCATTGCCCGCTGCCAGCGTCACATGTTGTAGCTACTATATAATAATCAAGTGATTTGTGTGAGTTTTTGCAACTGTTGTTCGCGCATTTGTTGTTGTTATTGCTATTGATAATTTTAACAGTCGGTTGCAAAAGTTTTCCTCCAACAAACTTGTGAGAGAATTTTATTACACTAAATGTGATAATAATCAAGACATGAGAACAATTAAAGTCGTTTCACGTAACGCCCCGTATTGTGAGCACCTTCTAACCTTCCGACTGTGATCCAAGAAGGTGATGACCGAATGACCAAATGACTTTTCATTCGCCATTTTAGCGCGCTTCAAAAGAATATTATCGCTATTGTGAATTTCGCTCATTTGAACTGTTCACAATTGTGTATTTCTTACGGCTGAATTGGTTTGTTTACAAATTGAGGAAAATAAAATAATATGAAAAGAATCATTTTGACTGAAAAGTGATAAATTACAAGACAAAATTATACAAATAAAATAAATATATAACAAAAAAATCATTTCACTAGTTATGAAATCTTAATGGAATTAGCTAGAAGCGTAAAACGATTGATTCCGGCACTCTGAACTACTGAACTCCTAACTAACGTCCAATTTTTTGCGCCCAAATTTTGGAGAAATTCTTTTTGTAAATTAAAAATTTAACAGTGAAGAACAAACGATGAATGCTTACATATTGTTACGATTTCGCTAAATAACCTCGATGATTTCTGAAATCCTTCGAGTCTGATCACTGGATTGTTAAATAAAAGTCACCAACTATGTTTGCAGTTTCTTGATTATAAGGAATTTATTAAATGTCCTTTTATTACTAAGTAACTAACAATTCACTTCACGATTTACAATCACTTGTATTGCAAGTTTCACAATTTACTATCATCACATCACAGTAGTGTTATCACCAAAGAGTTAACTGCACCGCAGTTGTGTTTCGCCCTTATATAATAAATCGATTGTTCGCAACTACCGAATTGTTCTTGATAACGAATGTTCTCGATTCACACTCTAGAACATGCCAGTTATCGGCTTCTCTCTTTCATCTGACATTCGCTTCGTATTTTCGCCACAATAGCAATTAACCTCGCTGCCCGCGAGCTGAGGGTAAGAGAAAGAATAAGCACTTGCCATATTTCAGAGAAACGCTTAATTTTGTACGTTGGTACAAGCGGTACTAAAGCTTGATGGCGTTAAAAATGTCATTAATAAAGTGTGAGCCATTGTAATTTAAATAACAAATTTTGTAAAGAATTTAGAGATTTTCAGAAAATCCCGGGTGGAAGTAGGATCGGCTGATTGCGCAATGAGAAACTTGTTTTACATTTGAAAACGCGATGGAATTCGACATATTTAACTCTTGAAAAGTTTATATAAATCGCTCTCATTTGTTCGCATGGTATTTTGTCCTGCCCTAACTTCTTGACAGGTAGTGAAATTGATTACGTAAAACAATTAATTCTACTTCTGAAGCCCTTTGAGTGTCGTCAGAGAATGCTTCGCTGAAAAATATGTTTTTCTAAACTAATTCGTATTAACATCTAAAATTCATAAAATTGCCTGCGGGTCGCCTACCCTTCTTACTACTAAGTTGATGCTGTTACCTTGGTTGAAAAATGATTCCGTCAAGTGGATTTCAATGGCACTATTGCCATAGCACTTTGTACCCTAGGCTCAAATGTATTCACGTCAGGGACGCAAATGCTTATTCAAAAGCACTCCAGAATATTAGAGAACTTATTAATGCTCAAGCTTGACCAGGAGTGAGTCGGATTAGAACAGTTCGGTTACTTACGAGTTTGGGAGCATCACTGAGGTCTCGTTTTTGGGCAAAAGAAAAAATACAATATCTTGCTGAATCTTCAAGATATATAGCTGTACGAATTTCAACATTAAAAATTAATCCATTACATGAATGTTGAGGATATTGAAGTTTACGTCTATTTTCTAAGGCCAGTGACATTATTATGGAAAAAAATAGAAACACCTTTCATGAAATTACATTGATATAAGCTTCCTCTCTTAAGCGAGATCCCTGAATTTTTGTTTAAAAAAAAAGAAGAATTTCATACGTAAAATTGACATAAATTAATTGTGTAATAAATAAAGTATAAAAACAAAAATAAATATATATCGCCTTTAATTTAAGTTTATAATTTTAAAAAGTTTAGCCCTATGGGGAATTAATTCAGTATGCTATTATTTATTACCAAAAAAATCAAAAGAAAATAAATTAAAATGTCTTTTGAGTTTTTGGCATACGTTTTATCACAAGGTGAGGAAAAGACGTACTCTTCGTCAGTGCATGAGTGGTTTGCGAGAAGCAGAAGATCCCTTCAACTTGAGTCAGATTTCGTTGAAGAATTTATTTCTCAGCTTGATATCCAACTAAACGGCAGGAGAATAACGGCGGCATCTTCAGAGGAACAGGTAAATAATGTAATTTTCAAGTGTTTTCCAATTTTTAACACTTGAAGGTTCTAATCTCGTAACTGGATGCTATCAACGTCCTGCACCTGCTGCAAACTCACTATTTGTTGGATGCACTGTTGGGGCTATCGATTGCACTCATGTGTCAATTATGCGCCCCAGAAATCATGAAGAAGCATATGTCAACCACCATGGATACCATTCTATCAAAGTGTAGACGGTAAGAGTAGAATTTTGTCAATTCAATATATTGTGGCGAAAATGTGAAGCGAATGTCAGATGAAAGAGAGAAGCCGATAGCTGCTTTAGAGCGTGGCTCGAGAACATTCGTAAAGAGAAAGATTGGATTATTCTAGGCGGTTGGTTGCGAGCAACCGGGTTGTATATAAGGGCGACACACGACTGCAGGAGAGGAGTAAGGAATCAGTCGTAAAGTAAACGCGTTGGAGATTACATTACAGTAAAGTAATAAAAACAGTACCTTGTGAAAGTTGTAATACAAGTAATTGTAAATAGTAAAGTGAATTGTAATTGAATTGTAAATTACTGAGTAATAAAATGACATTAATTAAATTCTTTATAAATAAAGAAACTGCGAACATAGTTGGTGACTTTTATTTAACAATCCAGTGGTCGTACCCGAAGGATTTGGGAAATCATCGAGGTTGATTTAGCAAAATCGTAACAATATGTATGTATATAAGCTCAAGATTTTGGCGTTAACCCAAGAACGTGGCACGATTCATTTGTTTGGAGCTCCTCTACAGTGCGAAGTGCATGATTCTTTAAAAAGTGGAAACCATAATATTTTTTTGACTGGGACTTTGTAATCTATTGCAACTCATTTATTGAAAATTATTGCTATCACGAATTTATTCGATTTTGTTGTTCCTCTGTGTACTTTCCGCATGTGTTGATGTTTTGTTAAGCTATAGTGCCATCTTCTCTCCATTTTAATAAAAAGGAAATGTCAGCTAACAACTGTCGTTAGAAATGAGTTATTTAACAACTCGACAAATCGTATCAATAAAAGTTACAGAATTACCCTACGGTCTTTAAGTAAATAAGTTTTTCAAAATATGAAAATAAGTCCGATACGAATAAGTTTTGAGTACTTTTTTCTGATACTTTGGTGGGTGGCATCGAGACCATAGCAACAACAACGGAACAATACTGATTCTGTCAAACATGTGTCGTTTTTGGCAGTTATTTTTCAGTTTCTGCAACGTTATTCAATGTATACCAATTACTTGTTCGTTTCGCCACATACCAAATGTTTGTGAATCGAAGACCATCCTTTCGTATTTTTTTGTTTATTGGATTGCTGAAATACTCTTAATTAGCTAATTGAGTGCTTGTGTGAACAGCATTCCATATTAGGCAGCCAAGAATTTTATGTGTGCTGAACGCACATGAGCAATGAGAATATGAATATTAGTAGTTTTGACAAGTAAGGAAGACTAAGTTCAGGTGGAGCAGAACATTATATACACACGGCTGTAATTTATTTGAAGACCAAAGATCGATCAAAAATAGAAGGTCTGTTATTTGCGAGGTAAGTATATTGTGGCGAAAATGCGAAGCGAATGACAGATGAAAGAGAGGAGCCGACAACTGGCACGTTCTAGAGCGTAAACGAGGCGATTATCGTAAACGACGATTATCGTAAGCGAGAGGTTTATCGTAAAACGACGCGATTATTCCAGGGGTTTCGTTTTCAAGCAGCAAACAAGTATATAAGGACGACATACGACTGCAAGAGTAATCAGTCGTGAATTAAAAACGTTGGAGGTTACATTACATTGAAGTAATAAAAACAGTACATTGTGAAAGTTGTATACAAGTGATTGTAAATAGTAACGTAAATTGTAATTGAATTGTGAATTACCGAATAATTAAAAGGACATTAATTAAGTCTTTATAAATAAAGAGACTGCAAATTAAGTTGGCGATTTTATTTAACAATCCAGAGGTCGTACCCGAAAGATTAAGGAAATCATCGAGGTTAATCAGCAAGATCGTAACAATATGTTTAGGGCTTGTGTCAAAATTACCGTTGTATTAAACGGAGGTGTGAACTTGATTCGCTTTCACATATTTGCAATCCGTCCACTTTTGTGACCCAAGGAGTAAGTGAATTAAGTTTCATCAAAATATCTCAATCCTTTCTTGGGTTATCGTGTACACGGACGGACCGACATACAGACATTTCTAAATCGATTCGTCTCATCATTCCACTAAGTTTGATATATATATGAATTTACATATATCTATGTATATTTCGATTATTTTATACCATCACATAAAGCCGAAAGATGAAAGATCCTATTATATTCTATGTAATAGTCGAGTATAAAATATATATTTTGGAATGAGTTAATGAAAAAATTTTCATTTCTAATTCTAATAAAGACGAGTCTGCCACACTTACCCTGCAAATAAGGCGAGTACTCCATGCACGCGTGAAATATATAATCCACGCGGACAATAGAGTAATCCAAAACCTGCCACAATCCATACAAAAAATATGGTCCAATTAACATTGTGATGTCCTAGGGCTGGACCATGTAATCCATCTCTGCATAACACCCGAGTAATCCATGGAGTACCTACAGGAAAGTAGTTTTGAACTACTCCATAAAATTAATCCATGGAGTACTTACAGGGGATTATATTTTGGAGTATATGCGAAAAATTACATTCGAATATAGTCTTTAGTTTCGAATAGCATTTCCTACGGCGAAAGTTAGTAAAATATAATATTTTTTATATAAATTTATATTAATATTAATAGATTATTGTTAATAATTATATATTATCTATTAGTTTGCGTATTTGTTCTACGTATTTTCATTGAAATAATAATGAATTATGCACTCCTTTTGCGTACCAGCACAGCTCAACAACGAAACGAAACTGACTCAGTTTCATTTCCACACATTTTCTCTATACTAGTATAGAACTCATTGCGCAATTGTAACTTCGTATAGTGCTTGCGATCGGTATAACACGAAGAATGGTCGTGACGCACAAAGTTAGTGTAAACACATGAGTTGGTCCAAAATTTGCCACAGTGGAGTATATTTATAGGTACTCCAATGGACCATATGGTCCATAAATATTTGCAGGATAATTTCAAATATTGATTGCTCGTTGACTTTTGATGCTGACTGTTACTTTGAGTGAATATTAAATGCATACATACATAAATAGCGATTTCCCTAGATGTTCTTAGCCGCATCCGTTTACTTTTTTGACACGTTCTTACGCAGGGTTGATTCTCGCGGTTTACATTTTTCATTGTTCAGTAAATAAATATATGTATATACATATCTATACATATGTAGATTTGTATTTAGTAATATACATACATACATAAATATCTATTTGCATATATTGGTACTGAAAGAATATTCCATATGCAGACCAATCCTTTATGTACATACATACATATGTATGTATGTATGCATATGCATGTCATCATGAACACTTTGTTTTTGTACTTATGTTGCTTATGCAGTGCGTGCTGGTGACACGGCTCACAAGGTCAAGTGCAGAGAGCGCGCCTCCTCTGTCAGCTGCTATTGCTTTTGTTGTTACTACTTCGCCATCCAATGGACATTACATAAAAAAATAGCTGAAACAAAATAGTCATACATATGCACTTAAATATATATTTGTAAAACAATACAAACTGTGTATGTACATACATATGTACATATATACGTCAGTAGTGCTCACCGCGTGGCTTGATTGAAGGATAAATGACAGCACGACGTAACGAAAAGTTCTTTTGTAATTACATTTGTAGTATTATATATTAAGTATGTATATATGTATGTGTGTACATACATTTTTACAGTAATCTTAAAAAAAACCAATACGAATATATTTTTGGATAATGACAGTAATGTTGAAAATATCGGTAGGCGGGAGAGTAAAATAGACAATATGGCATACACATGAGACCAATAAAAACAAGAGAGAAGGGCTGTCTTCGGCCATGCCGAAGTCTTTATACCTTTCATGTAGGTACATATAAAATTTAATGGAAAATTCTATTTCAATGATTTTCAGTGTCAATATAAACTGAAATTGATGTATATGTACATATGTAGAACACCAAATTTCACCCTTTTAGAGGATTTTTCGACGACCTTATATCTGAACAAATGGGTTGCAACGGGGCTATGTGTTAAGTCCTCCAATTTCGGTGATTCTTAGTACCAATGTGCAATTGATTTGGGTATCAGGTATCCTGATCTTTTTAGCATTTAGTTGGTCCGCCGTTTGCACCAATAACAGCTTGAAGCCGTTGTGTCATCGATGCTACTAAATTTGTCAATTCTGAGGAAGTAATACTGACCAAGCTTCAATAAGACGTTATTTGAGTAATGCTGGGCTGGAAATCTGATTTTATCTAATTTTTCCCTCTAAAATCTCCCAGCCGTGTTCAATAACATACAAATCTCAGCTTTGAGGTGGTGTGTGTAGTTGCCTTGGAGCTTGATAAAGCAACCAATCCTTAACAATGTGAGCCGTGTGCTTTGGATCGTTATGCTTTTGAAAGATCCAGCCTGCGCCAAGCTCCAAATTGTCCACCGAAGGCTTCAGATTAGTTTCCAACAATGGCTTATATTTGAACTGATCCATATCCCTCAATAAAAGCCAGCTTTCCAACTCCAGATGCCGCAACCGCTCTCCCCAAACCATTCCGTGCCGCCAGCACGCTTCACTGTTGGTAGTATATTCTTGGCGTTAAGTGCAGTGTTTTCTTTTCTCAAAATTTTTACTCTTCCATCGCTGCCAAATATATTGAACTTCGGTTCGTCTGTAAACAATACATTTTGCCCAAAATCCATTCCCTTGTCTAAATATCCTTTAACAAACTCCAAACTTCTCTTTCTTGATGAGCTTGCGATGTTTTCGGCGAATTTTGGAGCAGTAACTTTAGGAAAATCATTCACTTCCTCATAATAAAGCTGATGTCTTTTCGAGTTAGCTTTTAGGGCGGCCAACACGAGGCTTATTTTCAGTGGATCCATTTTTTCAAAGGTTTTTTACAATGATCTGTACCTTTGGTGGACTTAAGTTTAAATTTTTTGAAATTTCAACATACGATTTCTTCTCTTTTCTGTCCTGAATAACCAAGTTTCTTACGACATTTCTTTTCGCGGAGCCATACCTAACCGCCATAACAACACAGCATATCGACGTACATACCTCCTAGTAAACCTTTGGTGTTTGTAGACTTTTGTCAAGGACGTTTTTGCGTTTTTTCACCATAATTGTTTTATTTTATGTTAGAGAATGGATTTGTTTTAATACATGTGATTAGAAAAGGATTTAAAATAAAACTGTATACCTAGATTTTTCAGCAAAGTGATAGTTCTGTCTACACAACGAATACAGGCGGTGTATGTAGACTTTTCTTCGCCACTGTATATGCTATAGTTGTCTGATCTGGCTGGTTCCGACAAATGATCAACCGCATAAGTGCATCTGCCCACTAAGTTTGGTTGAAATATCTGAAAAATTGAGGGACTAGCTGGCGTTCAAACAGACAGACGGGCATGGCTATATCAATTCAGCTCAGACACGATCGGAATAAATTTCGTTGAGGTATCTCTTCTCCTTCTGGTACTTACATCCTTGGAACCAACGTTAATATACCTTTTTGTATAAAGGGTGATCCAAGTTTCGCTCGACCTTCCCAAGCGACTTCGCTTCGCTCTATGGGCTCTTGAAAAGTTCCAAGAAGATCCGACGTTTTCGAGCGATGAGACCCATTTCTGGTTCAATGGGTATGTAAACAAGCAAAAATGCTGCTGGGACGTGAAGCAACCTGAAGAGATTCAAGAGCTGCCATTTCATCTCGAAAAAAACAACGGTTTAGTGTGGTTTGTGGGCCGGTGGAATCATCGGTCCATTTTTCTTCAAAAATGATGCCGGTGAGAACATAATCGTCAATGGCGACCGTTATCGCGCCATGGTCACCGACTATCTGATGCTTGAAATTGAAGCTCTTGATCTCCGCGATATTTGGTTTCAACAAGACTGCGCCACTTCCCACACATCGCATCAATCAATGGATTTATTGAGAGAACACTTCGGTGAGCAGATAATTTCACGTTTTGGGTCGGTCGATTGGCCAACAAGATCGTGTGATGTTACACCGTTAAACTTTTGCCTGTGGGGGTATGTAAAGTCTAAAGTCTATGCGGACAATCCCGCTTCGATTCAGGCCTTGGAGCAAAACATCACGCGTGTCATTCGCCAGTTATCAGTCGAAATACTCGAACAAGTCATCGAAAATTGGACCCAAAGAATGTTCTTTCTAATGATGATAAACATTCCCCACTAAATTTGAATATTCTGTGTTTTTTCTTTAAAAAAGTAGATAATCTCAAAATGGATCATCCTTTATAAAAATGGGTTGGTTCAAGTGATTACGGTAAATTGATTTACCAAAAACCGGAAAGGGGCTTGATTGTAAGAAACCACACTTTGTATAGTCGAAGGGTGAAATAAATAAGAACGGCAATAAACAAAGAACAGTGATAAACAATCTACGATCAGCTGATAAAACACTGTTCTCGTACATACATACAGTCAATTTATATTTAATGAAATAAATTAGTGTAAAATATAATCAAATACGAAATAAAAAGTATTTAAAATGCGTCCAGCGAAAAGGTTGATACTCCTGCAAAAAAGTTGGATATCTATAAAAAAAAAGAAACTTCATAATAAGTTGATCAAAAATACCTCTAATATCTACTGAGATATCCTCGTAATCGAATAACTTCTTTTAGTCGGTTTTACATGGAGTGAATCAATTTTTGTGTTTAATTTGAAGTGATATTTGCCGTTCAACTTGGAGCAAACTTTTGAGTTGATTTTTTGAAATAATATGGTGTTTCCTTCAGCGTTTTTGCAAATGATCCCATAAATGTTCGATGGGATTTATGTATATACTATATCTGGGCTATGTGAAGGTGTTAATAACAAATGGTATGCTTTGTGTATTAACCACATCTTCACTATGCGTGCGGTATGTTTGGGATCGTTGTCTTGTTGGATATAAAATCCCCCAGAAAATCTCATTTTTCGGCGCTTTGTAACAAATTTTCTAAAAGAATTTACAAATATACTTCTTTTGTCAAAATTTAATCAATAAAAACAAGGTTTCCAAAATCTGATGTGGACATGCGACCACATTCCAGACACCTCTATTTCCATGCTTGACCGTTTTTATTTTATTTTTTGGGCTTAACTCTTCGTTTGGTTTTCTCCACACTTAAAGTCTCCCATCATATCGGAAGATATTATATTTTGATTCAAGTCCTTTGATTTTATATATTTTAGCTAAACCAAGTCGTTTATTTCTATTAACGTCACTGACAATGGGCTTTTTTCTAGCAATGCATGACTTAAATCCACTTCTATTTATTGATCTGCGCACGGTATTCGATGAAATAATGGTATTTAAAAATGTTTTTATTTGTATTCTGATAAGACGTTCATCTCTCTCACTTATCTTTCTTGGGCGGCCTAATCTTGGCTTATTTTCGACCCATTTCTCGTTTTTGAACCGTTATATTACCCTTTGCACCGTTGCTTTATTCCCGCCGACGTCTTTTCCGATTTCTGCATATGATTTTCCATCTTTGGAATTTTTCTCTCTTCTGACGTCAATACCTTTTCAGACGTGATTGGATTCACTGTATAGGGTGACGACCAAAATTTTGGCACAGTAAGTATTTCTTTGTTTTCCTCTTTGTATTTCCGTTTATATAAGGGGCAGATCAAAACAATGTACTAGTCATACACTCACCTGAATATCTCCTAACTATATTTAAAGTTTCAGGTAATTACTATCCTTAATTATTTTATTAGAATTATTTAAATAAAAATGTCACATATGGACTTCGGTGGACAAAAGTTTTTGCACAGTCAGAATCAATCAAGGAAATGTTTTTTTATTAAATAAAAATTAAATAATATGGTAACTTTATTATACCGTACGATATTGTATCACATGTTATGAACCGTTACTTTGAATTAATTAGTTATAAAATTTTAATAAAATGGGACGCAAAAGACAACGGAAAAAGATCGGAAAATTATTTGGAATCTTAATTCTGGAAAAAAAAAAATTTATGCAGAAATTGGTAATAGTGAAGTCGAGTGGTTACACTATTCGGAGTATAATTAAACGTTTTGAAAATGTGGATATTCTACGAAGTAGTGAACGTTCTGGACGTCCGTGAATATTCATTTCCAGAGAGGAAGTGCATGTGGTACGCAAAGTTGGAAGAAAATCCTAAACTAACATCAAAAAGGATTGCTGCGGAAGTCAAAGAGGAGTTAAATAAAGACGTACACCCGAAGACAGTGCGGCGTATGCTTCTTCGTAACTGCTACAAGTTCAGAATCGTCAGGAAAAAATCGCTGATCAGCAATGTCAATAAAAAAAGCGAACAGAGTTTGCTGAAGAACATAAAAATAAAACTACAAAACAATGGGATAAGGTATTATTCACAAACGAGAGCAATTTCATCATTTTCCAATGCGATGGTCGTGCACCAGTGTGGAGAGAAAGCCAAACACTGAATTCGACAAAAGTAATGTTTGTAAAAATGTTAAGCATGGAGGTGGTGGAGTCATGGTTTGGGTATGTATGGCGGAATCAGGTGTTGGAAACTTGGTGTTCGTAGATGAAATTATGGACAAAACTCTCTATATAAACATATTGAAAGAAAACTTGAAATAATGTTTACAAAAGTTGAACCTTGGGAATCAGTTTTATTTTCAACAAGATCCTAAGTACACGGCTTATGATGTTCGTATGTGGCATGATGAATAGCTCCCCATATTCTTGCAACTCCTCCTCAGTCACTGGACTTAAATCCGATAGGGCATTTGTGATACGAACTTGGACGACGAATGGAAAAGCACTTGAAGAAATTCTGCAACAAGAATGGATTAATATTGGCTCTGAAGTGACCGCAAAATTGGCCCATTCAATGCCAAATCGTTTGCACGAAGTTATAAATATAAAGGTTTTAATTACCAGCTATTAAATCAAAAAAGGGTTTTATTAATTTGAAAAATTGATTCATCGTTGACTTCCCTTTTGGAATGTTGAGTTTTATTCTTATTGCCTCTTCTTCTGTTTGGCCAATTTAACGCACGCATCAGAGGTTTTAATTGCATCCTCTTGCTTAACTTTGAGCTCTTCAAATTCCAGATTGTCATTGTTTTCGTCATAGTCCTCTGCGGCGTAATCGAAATCCTGTTCCTTGCCTTGTTTCACTCATTCATCTAAATCGTCGACGGAAAACCTAATACAAAAGTGAAACGTAAGAGTAAAATTAAATAAAATTTTCTAAATTCGAAATAAAACTTACATTTGAAAATACTGAATTTAACAAATCAATTCCGCTCGTGTTGTAGTCGCGAGGTAGGCAGTCTGTTTTCTCTCCACTGCAGTTCGATATTCCTCATCGTACCTGTTGTGTTTTTGGCACTGTTGAAAACCAATTGTTTCCGAAGCAGCGGTACCTAAGGAGTTTACTATTTCGCTCTAGAGCTCCCCTAGAGTTGCTGATGAGTGCTCTCAGAGGGCAGGTGCGCAAACCGAGTATAAAACCCGCTGGCTGTCTGCTGTGATTGCAGCTTTTCGACGTCGAACCTTCATTGTGTATATTTACGGGCTTCGCAGAGGCGGGTGCGTATCCTTACTGCTATAAGATAATGAACCCAGTCGATATTTTGCCCTCGGAACGTACGCACGTCTAGAACACTGGATACATGTCTTCCGTCTATCACAACATGATCCATTGGGTTGCGTGTTTTTATCTGGCTATAGCCATGCAGCCAAAGATCCATTCTTTGCCCAACCTGCCGTTGAAAACGCCTAGCAAAATTTTGACATCATGGTGAGGCCAACGCTCTAGGCTCTCATAGAAAGCGTATTTGGTCGCTTTACCCTACTCTTCTGTTAGGGCGTTGACAGTTGAATGGCAGTCAAAAAATTTCCCTCTTGCGTGAACTTCTACTCATAGCTCCATGCTTCTCTTAGCTCCAGGCTAGTAAAAAGGCTACGCTATGAATGAAAGCACTCCAGATTTGAAAATATTCGATACAGTACGCGTTGGTAGAAGCTGAGGAAGAGGGTGACCTCTACTACGTTGGAAGGATTAGGTGGAAAACGACCTGATTTCACTTGGTATATTCAACTCGTGCCAAACAGCGAAAAGAAGGAACGAATGGCGCGCCATTGTTGATACGGCTGATTCATAAGTGGCGCCAACGCGCATGAAGAAGAAGAAGAATGCTAACGGCAGAACGAATTGGATGAACTCAAGATTTTATTCCATTCTTGCGAATCAATGACAAAATCTGTCTGTTCAATTGTTCAAATGGTATGCAACACCCTCGTGCTATTGCCTTTACTGATGAAGATTTATCTTGACATATCAGCTAGGATCAAAAATTATGATGCCTAAAACGATTATCTCTTATACTTACATATGTATATATGTACATATATAAATCGACATGATGATGAAATGTAATATTACCGCAAAATTGAGAAAGTATATGACAAATACGGTAAAATCGTTGCAGTGGTCATTCCTTGAAGTAGTGCAGTTTACCACTTCCGAAATTGATGCAGAGTTTACTATTCCTGCATTGCAATTTCTCCAGAGTTGAGTTGCATTTCAGCTTATAGTGTTGCAGTTCTTTTGGACCATACAGGTCCATCCAAAAAATACTCGGAAGAATTTCAAGGGCTTTCGTTGGGGTTAATATGGTCGGCGCTAGCAGACGTGTCATATTTCAGTTCCAGTTCAGTTTCGTATCTAAGATTATATCTATGTAGGTATGTGAGCGCGGCAAGAATAAGATAGACTTAAAATTTAGCTTCTGGTGATGAATAACAACCTTCCTTCTTCTTTTTATTTACTTTACGGTGCGAGGTAAGCTAATCTGACTAAATGTACTTTTTGAACTTTTCATATTCTGTCTGTACATGCGTATCAAGTTTGAACAGTATATCAAAGTATTACACAAGTATTCGTTTACTCTGAACATATAGATATGCATTACATGGCCAAATAAATTTGCCTCTTTTTTTCATATACGAGTATGTCCAGAAATATTCTGCAAAGGATTCGTAAATGATAGACATTTCAATTGGTTTATCCCAAAATACAAAATTCATAGCTATTAATTTTTTGTGGATTACATGACATAGTATTTTCAAATATATTCTACTTAGTTCTAAATTCGTTATTAAATACGAACTATATTAATTAATAAATACATAGTATGTATATAACGGGATTAAGTTTCATTTCATCCCAACACTTCGTCAAGCAACTGTAGAACCCTGAGTTTGAATTGTCGCATTTGTGGCCTTGACATGTCAACGAGATCTGGCAATAAACTTAGCAAAAACTGTCGTTTGGCATTATTTGCTAATTTTATAGAACCGGCGCTTTCAGTGGAGGCTGATACAATATGTGCTGGTGTAGGTTTGGCGCTTCTACCGTTGTCGGTGTTGAACCATCTGTTTTGCTCAGGACTAGGTTTGCAAACTTCAACATCAACTTCAACATCATCTTCTTCGGATTCGAACTCCTCTTTTATGCTTGTTGATAATTTGATTTCGTTTGGTGAAGCTATATCTACTGATTCATAATGATAATTAATTGGTTCTTCGTCGGTCATATACACTGCTTCAGTCATTTCATTTTCATTCGCACTTTGACTTGAGTCTAAAGCAAATTCTTCTAATGCTTCCTCTTCCTCCACTTCCTCCGCTTCCGCCGCTTCCTCCCCTTTTTTGCATATATTTTTCTTGACCGTTCTATTTAATAACTCGGGTTTGTATGATTTTCTCAAATACGGTATTACAAACTTCATATGATCGTATAAGTAATATTTCGACTTGGATTCACCCAATTGTTTTCGTTTAAGGTTTCTGACTAGAATAGTACGGAAATTTTGCCATTTCCTCTGCAGTGATCGTGCTAAAAAAGTTATGAAAAGTTAAATATTAATTATATATTTGGTATTTAATCAATAATGTTTAATATAATGAAATTTAAGAAGGTAAGAAATTAATATGTTTAACTGACTGAGGATCATGGGTTCAGATATTGTGAAATTTGAGTGTAGGAATACTATTGCTTTTGCTCTAGGCAGAGTACACTTTTTATTATATATATATTTTTTTTTTCAAAGTAGTGTCGCTCTTTGTTAAAAATTTAATACAGAGATTGAAAATAACTAATTCACATTAATGTGAGTTGTGTCTTTTTTTCAATCATTTTCTATTTATTGTTGCACATTTGGGATAAAAACGATAATAATTTATGTGGGCCAGTATTACATAATTTGTTGAAATAAACAGTTATTAAATTATATTGTGGAATAATAAAATATATATGTAAAGGGTGATCCAAGTAGAGGTACTTTTTGCAATAGCCTATTTTTGACAGATCACGCGTGACTCGTGTCAAGTTGTCATGTTATTTTCGTTCAGTATTGTTTGGCATTTCATCATGGTAAGACTTATGCCTGAACAACGTTTACAAATCATTCAACTTTATTACGAAAATTTACGTTGTGTAAAGAATGTGTTTCGCGCGCTTCGCTCAACTTATGATCAACATAATCGGCCTACTTGAGCGTACTATTCGCAACACCTATCTTGAGATCCAGCATTCATTATTGAATAATATTTGACGGAATAGACCACGCTTAACGAAGACCGTGGAGAGTCGATTCGGCGCCGTTCGCAGCAACTCGGACAACAAAATACAGCTTGTGCAAGAACTGAAGACGCTCGACCTTCCCAAGTGACATGGTTTCCTTCTATGGGCTATGGGCTCTTGAAAAGTTCCAAGAAGATCCGACGTTTTCGAGCCAAATTTCGTTAAGCTATTAGGCTCTTTTCTGGCTAAATGGGTATATAAACAAGCAAAATTGCCGCATTTGGTGTCAAGAGCAACCTGAAGAGTTTCAAGAGCTGCCATTTCATACGGAAAAAACAATGTTTTTGGTGCTTTTTGTGGGCCGGTAGAATCATCGGTTCATATTTCTTCAAAAATGATGCCGGTGAGAACGTAACCGTCAATGGCGACCGTTATCACGCCATGATGAACGACTATTGATGCATGAAATTGAAACTCAATCAATGGATTTATTGAGAGAACACTTCGGTGAGCAGATAATTTCACGTTTTGAGCCGGTAGATTTGCCCAATTGATTAGACTTTTTCCTTTGGGGATATGTAAGGTCTAAAATCTATGCGGACAATCTCGCTTCGATTCAGGCCTTGGAGCAAAACATCACGCATGTCATTCGCCAGTTACCAGTCGAAATGCTCGAACGTGTCATCGAAAACTGGACTCAAGGGATGGACCATCTGCGACGTAGCCGCGGCCAACATTTGAAAAAGATAATTTTTCAAGAAAGGGATAATCTGCCAAAGAATGTTCTTTCGAATGATAATAAACACTCCCATTAAGTTTCAATTTTCTGTTTTTTTTTTTCTTTAAAAAAGAAGGAAACCTCAAAATGGATCACACGTTACATACATACATACATACTTATGTTTTTGCTTGCGTTAACAGTCATATATTCAAATATTTCATTATGAAAAAAAAAGATTAAAACTCAATTCTTTTAGTAACGACAATGAACAAAAATTTCAGCAAGCAAATTTTTATCGTGTTTTTAGTAATTTTAAACTTTATCTCCTGTGAACTAAATTTAAGTGCAATTTTTTTTTTTCATAAATACATATGTATATTCATCTCTCTAAAGGTCGGTACGCAGCTCTAACAACGCCATATAAAAAATAGTTCGCAAAAACTATGAGCAAAAAAACGAACGAAAACAACTCCATTTTCTACTGCATATTTCTAAAGTTCTTAAGCATAACATATTACGAAGGCATGGCAACACAGCCTTCGGAGCGAAATACACGCATACATAAGTAGTCTCACATATACATATGTACATATTTCGCGTCAAACGAGAAGACTATTTATCAAACTTTTATTAATACTAGTGCATTAAGCGAATTGCGTAATAATCTTAGTTTTTTTTTCCATCAATTTCTACATTTTTATATTTATTTTCGCTTAGCAATGAAGAACATTCGTATACATAATCAGCAACAAATATTTACCGCATCTCTATTCATGTTTCTCGTTTTGTTTATTTAAGTTTTCATATCTTCTTCCTAACAAAATAGCTGTTCACGATAGAAACACGACAGACTGTCAAATTTCCGCACCTACTATGTATGTATATTTTCCACATACAAAATAAATGATTTTCGTTTTCATTAGAGCTGCTTATACGACTACCAGCAAATCGCATGCCACACCGAACTTCTGAGAAGCACTATGACTTATTTTCGTACTTACGATCACAATTTAACTCCTCGCCAATATCTATCCACGCTCTTTCTCGGTTTTCTGTTTTTGTATATTCCACTAAATTTGTATTATATATAACTGGATATTTTTTCACGGTTTTTACAAAACGTATATTGAACTTGTGGTCCTGTAGAGAATCCATCACGAAAGGCAAAAGAAAGCAACCAAACGCATCAACCGTTCACAACAAACTGATTTCACACATAAAAGTACTCGCTGATACAACTTTGTTGTATCGTAGCACTTATCAAACCAGGCAAACGACGCGATGTATGTTGGAAATGTGGTCGTATGAGCTCATCGTGAAACACACGCCGGTTGTAGACGATAAGTTGGTTGTATTGTATGTATATGTATACATACAGTGTACATAAACGCTGTTTCGCGGCATCTGAATATAAGTAAGGGTTGTTGGCAAGACGAATTCAAAAATTCTCGTGTATTTTGTTTTTGCTTTTGTGTTGTAATTGTCAAAATCATGGAAAATTATTTAACTTATAGTTTCTCTTCAAAACTTTTGACACTAAGCGGGTTTGATTTGCCACTTTTGCATAAAATACTGAGCTTGAAGATTTTTAACTTGTTATTGTGAATATTTCTTAAGCAGAAATTCTAATAATGTATGTTTGTAGGTACATAGTCTTAAAGCCGGCTTAAAGACGATAGATGTAAGAAAAGAAAATAGCTACATATGTTGCTGAGTTAACCTCGATGATTTCCCAAATCCATCGAGTCCGATCACTGGATTGTTAAATAAAAGTCACCAACCATGTCTGCACTTTCTTTCTTTTATAAAGATTTTATTAAATGTCCTTTTATTATTCAGTAATTCACAATTCACTTAACTATTTACAATCTCTTGTATTACAACTTTCACAATATAATATTTTTACTTCACAGTAGTGTTAACACCAACTAGTTCACTTTACGACTGACTGACTCTGCAGCTGTGTTTCGCCCTTATATACTGGTCGGTTGTTCGCAACCAGCCGCTTGGAATAATCGAATCATTCTCGATAACGAATGTTCTCGATTTATGCTCTAGAAAATGCCAGTTATCGGCTTCTCTCTTTCATCTAACATTCGCTTTACATATTCGCCACACTACCCTCGACCTAAGTCTGACTGCACCACTACAAATATTCTCCTTGCTGGACCTCAACGTTTCCACCATCTTCTTCTTCACATCTGGACTTTCCACCTCCAAACGCTTCAGCCTTTATAGGCTGGTTTACATAGGAGTGCCGCTGTTTCATGTGTCTGAGCATACGCAACAGTTTCAGCGAATGTTAACTTTGGATTCTCATAAGTCTCTCGCTTGGTGTACACGTCTTTAATTCCGCTGATGAACCTTTGGATTTTTACTCTTTAGAGATATGCTTCCGATGCGTTCCCAATGGCTAAATGAGCCAATCTCACAATTTCTGAAGCATATTCCTGCAGAGATTCGTTGGGTTTTTGGTCACGCTGCTTCAGCTCCATCTGGTAAATTTGCCTCTTATTCTCGCTGCCATAACGTCTTTCCAGGACTCGCATTACTGCGTAATAGCTTACTTTAATTATGAATAAGCTAAAAATAGTCGTTTAATGTCAGATAGTTACAAAGCCCATGTTGTAGTAGTTACAGCTCGTTTCGTCGGCTCCCTTAGTTCAAGGTTTCAGGTTAAAGGGAACGAAACAGGAGTGAAAGGAGAAGAAAATAATACAGTTTTAGGAAATAATATTGAAATTTAAAAATCTTTTTACTCTCTTCCATTTCAATACAGTTTTTTTAATATATTTTATTTTGAAAATGATTTTGCCATTAATTTATTGCAAACATTGTACCATTCACTTTTATAACCTCAAAAGTACTTAATAATACGAGATACATAAATATGCATATTTTATGAACGTTTCATTTAAGTATTTATATTTTTGATGCGAAAATACATTCTATATTTAAAAAATAGTCGCAATCACAATCTTCGCTTTTTATACTTTTCATATATTTACATACATACATGAAATGGAATATTAAGTTTGGTTCGAAGTATGTAAGTACTGGAAGGTGAGGAGATAGGCACACCGAAATTTATATCGGTCGTATCCGTATGACGTGCTGAGTTGATATAGCCATGTCGGTCTGCCTGTGTGTATGTCCGTCTGTCTGTAAGAACGTGAAATTTGGTATGCTACACGCATATTATGAATTGGTACTGAAATCATCGAAATCTAACTAATATATCATATAGCCCCCCTACAACCGGTTTTTCAGATATGAGGTTTTGGGTCAAAAGTTCGTAAGAAAATCATCTAGGAACGTGAAATTTGGTATTCTAAAGACGTAAGTACTTATAATATTGAAACTGAAAATTATCAAAATCGATTTTTGCAATACGCAATGAATTTGATATGTTCATGAAAGGTATAAAGACAGCCAGTTTCAATAAATTTATTTTGGGTCTCGATCACTAGACCTTTAATGTGATACATTTTCTCAAGTTCCTTTATTTTATTTAAAAATAGGGAGGAAGGTTTTTTCAAAGCTCCTCTCGAAATTTCGTCCACCAATATATGTTGTACATATTTTCGTTGCTTATATAGTGGCTGAGTCCCAACTGATAATGTAGCCCGCTACATACTCCAACCCATCCTGGTGTAAATGTTCGATATTATCAACTTATGATGACTCTTCAATGCTAGAAGTGGCATCGACATCATCAGTGACCGAACAGTAAAATACCGAAAAAGTAACAGAACGCGTAGATTTTTTACCTCAGAAGTATGTTCGCAGCCTATACTTGAACTGAATCGCTGTTGTATGCTCGTGGAACCCCCTCTGTCACACATAGCCCCAAAAAAAAAATGCTTCACTATGTCTTGATTCGATCGATACGTCAAGATATATTCGATATCATATACTTCCTTGACGTAACGATATAAATTCTGTAAGAATTTGTCATAAGCAAGCCTTTCTGGAAAGGCAACAAAGTAGTGCTCTACCTAAACGCATCTTCTTCACAGATTCTTCCATATTTGAGAGAATTCTTAACTGTTCCTCGATTTGCATAACAGAACACATTCCGAGGGGAAAACCTGGATTGTCGATAGCTTCGTGATCTAACCAATTGTTAACAGTTTCAAAGAAAATTTCCTGTTTCCATTTGTTCTTAATTCTTTAAAAATTCTTTAAAAAATTAATTCTTTATTTCAATAAGTTTTTTATTTACACGCAATAAATTATTTGGCGTTAGAATTATTACTTTAAACTTAAATTTTTTTTAGAAATTATTTTTTATTTCCAAAGTACAACAATAGTACATTTATCGTATTAATTTATTGCTTAAATAATTTGAAATTATTCTTTAAACATAAAAATTAAATAATTTACTTATTGTACCTTTCTTATGTTAATTAATATTTACTCCAACTGGTAGAGTAATTTAACTTACGTGTGAAGCACACTTAGGGCACTTCATACGAAATAGTCTGCACAGGAAACAGAGTGATTGATGCAGGACATCAAGATGTTGGCGAATAGATCACAAAAAGTTAGATCATACTCTTAGAAGTGTGGGTACCAGGCTTAGATTCAACTCCAAATATCTTTAAAAATAATTTGGTAACTGTAGGTATGTCTAATATAGCATCAATATTTACCGCTGTTGTAGTAGTTTCACCAATAGGCTTTAAAACTTGTTTACAGGCGGAGATACATATAAGGGGTTTTCCAATAGGGATTATATGATTTCTAAGTGTCGCTTTGGCCATTTTTGATATGTCATGTTCTGTCATTTTATTTCATTGTATTCAGTAATGTTTACAATTTCATCCATGGACCGCCATATACGTGGTGAATTTGGTAATTTGGAACAGCTTGAAAACGATAACGATTTTTTTAAGAAAATCATCTCCGAAGAGGATCGCTTTCATCTGAGTGGTGCGGTAAATAAACAAAAAACTGCCGATTCTGGTGCAAAGAAAATCCATTCCACAAATTATTCATGAACAACCGAATTATTGCGAGAAAGGTTTGGATATTAGATTATTTCAAGAAATTGTGACATTGACTGGCCTCCAAGAAGTTGTTATTTAACACCATTAGACTACTTCTTGTGGGGTTATTAGAAGTCATTGGGCTTTAGCAATAAACTAGACTCTCTTCAAGCTTTAAAAGTCAATATTTAATGTGCTATTCATGACATACGACTTGATTTAATGGAAAAAGTGTTCAAAAATTGGATTCATCGAATTTGTTCCTGCAAACGAAGTCGTGGAGACCATTTGAATGATGTTATATTTAAAACTTAATTTTAACTTTACATTAAATAAAAAAAAAACATTTGAATTTCCTTAACAATTAGTTTGTTTCTTTTTTAAAAGAAATCATATCATTCTTATTGGAAAACCCTATATATAGCTACAACGCAAACAGGCTACAAAAAGCACTCGGTAACGATGCGGACGAAAACCTGTGACAAATTTTTCTTAGTAGCTGTTAAATGAGAGGCGATTTAACTAATATATTTTAAAAAACTTTAAATGTGGTGCGAAAAATCGACTAAATTTGTTAGATACGCACTAAACAACATAAAATCTTTTGAAAAGTCTTACGATAGATGTTATTTTGCAAATACATAAAAATACCTACTGTGTGGCCAAATTTTTTCAAAAATACAGCGACTTTAGTTGGTTTTTATTGAAATTTATTGTAAAAATTGTAAAAATGCAAATTTTAATATATTTCAATTTAAATTATCAACGACTATCAATAGTACTTATACTAAACGCGAAAGTTGATCAGTGATGCCAACGCAGTTCTATCTATATTTATGCTGGGGGTGAGTACTATTTACAGTACTTTTTCATGAAAATTACTCTTATATAAAATTTATTTTGTCAAAGGGTAAATTGAAATCTGTAGAGGAGTTTAAGGCTGTAATTAGAGCGAGAGAGAAGCGAGCGGATAACACCTTTCTTTGTTGCATCATGACAAAGCCGACTGCGAAGAGAGAATGAAATTACTCTGTGGAAATATTTGAATTACATTTTACAGAATATTAAAAGATTAAGCCAAAAGTAAGCGAAGAAGTAATATGTTGATTTGAGATATTAATTTTTGACAGCTTATGAATGACACTTACTATAATTTTGTTTTTTATTTTCTTTTGCATCTCTATTTGGCTAATGCATTATCAAGCACGCCATTCCTCTTTTAGTTTTAGTATTACTTATTGTGAGCGTTGCTTGTTTCATTTTAACTGCTAAATTCTTACTGGTAAGTAAATAAAAAGATGTGTTCTGTATAACAATAGAAATTTGTTTATTTATTTATTAATTTGGACTTAGGCAGCTTCGTCAATGCGAGCTTTCGCATGGACAAGAGTCTGGCATTGAACTCTTAATACGGAATAAACGCCTACCATTTATTGGCAATGTGTTTATTAGGAGTCGCAATTTAATTTATTGAATTCGCTTAATTAAAGTCTAACAATAACTTCTCAAACCTTATTAACTAGTAAATTTTAGATTTAGTCCGTTTGTATTAATGAACGCCAAGGAAAATGTTTCTTTTCGTGCAGTTTTTTCTTCGGATTCGGTCACTTCTCTATTTATTATTAGTTTTTCAAGATCTGCATATATGTACATATATTTTCGTCGAGCATTTATTTTTGAAAAAAAAAAAAATTCTTAGAAAGATGTAACTCCTTTCATTTTAATACATATTTAGGTATAAGTTTCTGTCTCTTACATCTAATTAAAAAGTTAGGGGTACAGAAAAGATCCTTGTGAAACGCCTGCGGAGATCGTATAGACCTCCGATCCGCCAACATAATTCAATATGAGTATCCAATAAACAACTGGAACTCGAAGTGTTAAGGGGCTAGGTCACTCTATAATTTTCGGAAAATGGATTTTTTCTTTCAAATGATACATTATGGTCTCAGAAATGTTATCCCGAAATATTATGGCAAATAAAAATTTCTAAATGCCCCATTTTCGTTCTTCAGTTGAAGCGTCTGTTTCAGTCAGTAAAGCATACTCAAAACTTTAAAAAACGCTTATTTCAAAACTGCTTTTTTTAAGTTGGCCGGAAACATAACTCAAACAGTTTACAACCGATTCACTTGAAACTTTGACAACATCTTCAGAAATACATTATCTACAGAAGTACGTAGGATTCTTTTATCTTGCATAGTTTTTTTTATTAACAAATTTTCAAAAAAAATTTGGGTCAAATTGTTACTTTTTCCTTTAGAGACCCGCCATTTTTTCAAATATGTATGTATATATTGAAAAAATCCTACGTACTTCTGTAGCTATTGCTATTTACAAGCGGAAACTTTTTAACAACTTATTAAAATAAAAAAATTACAGGACCTGTGTGTCCGGCCGTGGTTCCCAGATAAATGGAGACATTCTAGGGAGAATGCTGTATAGTCGCCATTTTTAAATTATTTTTTCTTATAAAATAGTTATAGTCAGTTAATTATATGTATATAAATGCCTTTTGTCAAAAATCAGATTTATTTAATAGCTTTTCTAAAAAAAAATCTCAAAAAACACCTGTTCTTTGGCCCTTTATAGTAGTGCCATTTGAGATTGTTTTCTAGGGTATGCAAACATAACATAGTGGGTTGTATTTTTTTTTGAGGTTTGTGTGTATGGGCGGCCTCAATAGCCGACTGGTTAGCATTGCGTACTGCAATTCGGAAGGCCTGGGTTCGAGTCCTGGTTCGACCGACCAACATCAAAATTTATAGAAAATACAGAGCAGGGAATAAACGATCCTCATAAAAATCCATCGGCCATTCGGAGGAGGCTTAATATAAACTGTAGTCCCCTCCATTTGTTGGTAAAAACATGAAGACGCAAAACCACAAATATATATGTGTATGTAATAGCGAATTGAGAGCAGCGTGGAGTAGAGCAGACTAGCTTTCTATAAATACAAGTACTCCACACCATCACTCCAGCACCAACGTGCTTAACAGTGGTCAGTATGTTTTTAGAATTTACTTTCCTCCGAGCATATTAGCGCGTCGAAAAGTCGATTAACATGTTCTTCAGCAAAGCATTCTCGACTAGTTTTTTTCCCTTGCATGTTAAGATTTTTTTTTCGTATTGAAAACGCCCTCGACAGACCGCCACTTGAGAGATTATCGAATTCCACATATATTTTAAGGCGCTTTATTATACTCGATATTTTTGTGCAAGGTCTTCGAATCAATTCATTTATTTATTTGATTTTTTTTATTTATTATTTTTTTCTTTATAATGAAGCATAACAATTTTTCTTTCCTAAGTCCCGCTTTTTCATCTTTTACTTCCACTTTTATCATAACCGTTCTTTTTTATAACTTTTTGAAAATTTCACAAATCAATATCAATATTCAATTTCAAAGCACTTTAAAATGGTTTTGTGGATTTATTGAAATAGCGCGCGAAATTGCTTAGTATAATAACATTTTTTTTATAATTATGTTTTTCTTATGTTTAGCTTAAAACATATGAATAAGACAGAGTACTCTATAATGCAGCCTTTTATAGAAATGGGCCACAGAACTGTTGTCAAAGCAATGATGGAACAACTGTGGCAGAGCAAATGAGCTTAACGATAGTATCCTTCTCTTCCTCCTCCTAACATACCTACACAGGCTCACAAAGTATACATACGGCACAGTTTTCTTCAATATATTGTAACGTTTTTCGTAGCTACCCTCGATGGTTTCCCAATTCCTTCGAGTCCCATCAATAGATTGCTAAATAAAACTCCTAAGATTTGTTCGTTTGGTCTCTTAATCGTCAGGAATTAACTCAACGTTTATTTCGTCCTCAATAATTTTAATTCTTTACTATACACAATGGCTTTTTTTAGAATTCTTTATAACTCACATACATATATTCTCTGCGTCACACAGTTTATCCGTTTCTAAAACACACAGCTCGCAGTAATGTTAACGCCACTGCGTTTTCTACTCGTCTCTCCTTGAGGTAGCTGTTGTCGCTCTTTTTATACCTTGGGGATGGTCCAAACATTCTATTCATGTGCTGACTCGTCTATCTGCAGTAGTTGCTACCGCTCTTTTCGTCTGTCCTGTTTACTTGGAATCTACATTATACTAACACATACTGCTTTGTCTGTCCTTAGTACAGGAAATTTTTATCACACTGCCGCTCCTTTTGTCTATCATTTTTATTTGAAAATCTCGTCACACTGCTACTCCTTTTGTGTTCTTCGTGTTTGGGATTTCCGTACAATATGTACAAGTATGTGCAGAAAATAATAATAAAAATTAATTTTTTTGTTTGGGAATCAAGTTTTTTTCTTTCGAGAGGACAAAAACTAAAAGAATATTTCAATAATTAAGTAAATTAAATTCAAATTCACGAGTTATTCGATTTTATACATCAAAGACGATTCACAAAAGTATACATACGTTTTGAATATAAATCAAAAAAAAAAAAATTATTATAATAAGTTGTGTTACGTCCTTTGGCTTGTTTCACATTAGACAGTCGAAATGGCATTGAAAGAGCCAAAGCTTTATTGGTTTCTTCCGATATTTTACCGGATTCCTCAGGTGAAACCGTATTAAGTGTGGATATTGAAGTAACATTCCGAAGATTTACCTTTTTTAAGGTGATCCCACAAATGCTCTACAACATTGAAATCTGGTGATTGCGGAGGATGTTCTAAGCTTTGTTTAACATTGTATAATATAATGCAACAGCATCGAAGAATGATTGTGATCATTATCTTGTAAAAATATGGAGTTGCCCTCTGAATTTAGTTTTTGTACACTTGGAAGATAACTGTGTTTTGAAAAGTGTAAATACATCTGCATTGATTGATATTCCCTGACCATTCTCTACATCTTTTGCTATTTTTACAGCAGTCTGTCGCGAATCATCATTTACACTTTTGTCAGTGTGCGTAGGACGAATTAAGCGGAAAAACGGCATTTTCGAAAAGTTAAAAGGCTTAATATGAAATTTTTTTTTAGTTTTGCCGTTTAATAAATGAATTTAAATATTTAGTAAAAAAAATAAGTACGTTTTTATTAATTTATTTTAAAATACAGCGAAAATCGTTACCGTATGTATATTTATGTGAGCCTGTGTATGTCTAACCTACGCTTTATATGTACTTCAAGTCCCCGTACAACATTAATCTCTTCGCCAATCATCGTTCTACGCTCAGAATTTATCGAAACAGACCATTTCCTTGCTTCAGCTAGATGACCACTATGTAATTAATTATCTTTATCTGCACCTAAAATGAGGTACTATAACGACTTGCAAGACCAATAAAAAAAAATTCATCAAAACTCATTTTTGTCATCTAAATCACATAGACTAGATGGGTTGGAGTGAAATCTTTCCTTGAATTTATTCTTCATATTTAGTGATTTTTGCTTCTTACTAGTAGCTGTCTTCAGCAGTTCGAATTTTCATTTCGAAAAGAAAAATTTAACTTCGAATCACTATTTTCGTGGAACACCCAAAATGAAAAGTTTACTTTTCGAATTTAAGTTCATTTTCATTCGACCACATTTTCTTAATTATGGCGCTACTGAATTTTACCGAAGAAAAGTCACAAAGAAAGATTTTACGAGGTCATACAAATCAATTAGAAATCAATGATTCCTTATAAGTAGTCAATCATTTGCATCATTTGAAACTATAATTAATAAAAACTTTTTCCTGAGGTTTTTACAAAACTCGTATCGACAAAGATGTGTTTGTAATGCTAGTAGATATTTTAAGGACAAGGCTTCCATCATCGATAATCCCACCTCACCTTCAACTAGCTGCAACTTAAAGATTCTTGGCAGAAGTTTTATTATCGCGTGGTATTGGGAAGAACAGACGTGTAGCTTTAGCCCAAAACACTGTCTGTACACTTTTAAATCGTGTCCTTACTACTTTGGAACGATACTTTTGCAGTATGTGGATTATACTACGAATTTCCAGCACAGAAAGCAGCGCTAATTTATGGATAACTTCTTAATACCGTAATAGGTTGAGGGGACCACTGTTGGTTGTTATGCACCATTGTGAGCTCCTTCCGCAAATGTTTCGTCGCCTTTTGTGAAGCCTTTCACCAAATCTTCATGTGCTTGCGTAAAACGCAACATTATAGAATCTTCTGATCTATTCTTATGTTTTTTTATTCAACTTACATTTTGCATATCCGGTTAAATCAACATACAAACTTTAACGAGATTTGAATATGCATATATTTGCGTGGATTTGGATTTCAGAACATGACAATTTCATCTTCGAAAACAAAATGAAATTGAAATGAACAGGGTAGAATGCATAGCACCGGAATATCGATCTACTTTCACTTTCGAATATGGCTCATTTATACTTTTGAAGACTATAATAAACTAAATAAACATGAATCCTTTTCAAAACATTTGTAAAGGGTGTTCCATTTCGAGGTTCCCTACTTTTTTAAAGAAAAAAACACAGAAAATTCAAATTTAATGGCATATATTTTTTTAAGGTTATCTCCTTCAAATGCTGGCCGCGGTTATGTCTCAGATGGTCCATCCGTTGAGTCCAATTTTTGATGACAGGTTCGAGCATTTCGATTGGTAACTCGCGAATGGCACGCGTGATGTTTTGCTCCAAGGCCTGAATCGAAGCGGGATTGTCCGCATAGACATATACCCACAGGAAAAAGTCTAACGGTGCATATCACACGATCTTGCTGGCCGGCCCAAAACGTGAAATTATCTACTCACCGAAGTGTTCTCTCAATAAATCCATTGATTTATGCAATGTGTGGCAAGTGGCACCGTCTTTTTGAAACCAAATGTCGCGAAGATCACGAGCTTCAATTTCAGGCATCAAATAGTCGGCTATCATGGCGCGATAACGGTCGCCATTGACGGTTACGTTCTCACCGGCATCATTTTTGAATGGACCGATGATTCCACCGGCCCACAAACCACACCAAACCATTGTTTTTTTTTGGATGAAATGACGGCTCTTGAATCTCTCCAGGTTGCTCTTCGTCCCAAATGCGGCAATTTTGATTGTTTACATACCCATTGAGCCAGAAATGGGCCCCATCACTGAAAATGATATAATGCAGAGATTGCATTCACAGTTATACATGCGGCCAATCAGCTGCTGCTTTTCTGACACTTTCAAGTCACAATAATAAAACAACACCCAAAGAGGCATCCACCAGTACCAGAGCGAACGAATCGGGTAAGTTTTTGATCATCGGTTAGTATTTAATTTACAATAACAAGCGACAAACTACTATAACGAGTGGTCAGTTCTCTTAGTAACGTCCGTGAATATGAGAAAAGCATCGACATCCCAAGAAACGTGTATCACGAATCAAATATTACCTTTTTCCTTCACTTTTAAAAAATTCTATTGCTGCGTTATGGATAATCACAGATTTATTGTTAAATTTTATAAACTAATTGTGAAGCGTTAAAAATTTTAATTTTCTTTCAAAACTTCGTCAATCAACTGCAAAACTTTCCATTTAAAATGTCTCATTTGTGAGCTGGACATTTCATCAAGATCTGGTAACAAACTGAACACAAATTGTTTTTTGGCATATTCACCACTTGCTAATTCCTCCAGTTCAGCATTTCCAAGGCAGGTTGAAGCAACATATGTGACACTCGAAAGTGGAGTGGAGTGTGTATTCTTCATAAAGCCTGTATTGTTAACTAGATTGCTTTTCCTCTTCAGACTGTGTGGAGGATTGGAAGCTTTCTGAGTGCGTTCGTCGGTCAAAATTTTCCCATCTAATGAGGACCTTTGCTTTGTCATTACATTTTCAGCTGAATCATAAATTTCAAAACTCCTTGAGTGTTGATCGTTGTAATTTATTTTGTGAATTGTTTCATATTCTTCAGCGCATTGATTCGGATCGTTTTCATTTTGGTCGTTTGCCTTGTGCTTATCTTTCACCCTTTCTTCTTCATTGCGTGGTTCCTCACACTTTGTATTCGTTTCCCGAGGCTCATACGATTTTTCCAGATATGGTATAAGAAACTTTATGTAGTCATATAAATAATATTGCTGACCGATCTGGCCCCTTTGCTTTTGGCTCAGTTTTTGCAGTAAAGTAGCACGAAAATTTCTCCATTTTTTCTGCAGTGTCAATACTAAAAAAAAAAGTGAGGGGATAGAAAAAAGTAATAATTATTATAATCTATGAAATAAATACGTTTTTAACAATAGCATTAACAAACAGTTCATCATATACATATGTATTGTAAAAGCTGATTTTATTATTTTACAACATTTAGAATAGTTTGTAGGAGAAGAGCCCAGGTCGACAAGAGCCCACCTGTTTTCGTTGGTGTGAAAGTACGAAAACTATTTAGAAAAATATGTTGATATCAGTGGCGGATCCACGGGTGGGGTTTTCGGATCCGGACCCCTCCCTTCGGAAACAATGTAAATCTTAAATTCGGACGATTATTCTCCAAAAAAAATTTTATATATTTTAGGACCCCCCCTTCTGGAAATTCTGGATCCGCTACTGGTTGATACAATTTTATCTTGTCTTCTTTCTAATAATAATAAAAGGAAACTTCTTCGTAGAGACGTCAAATCCAAGAGTAAGTGCTTCAAAATTAGCCCTACACATAGCGAGCACATCACCAAAAAGTATCCATCCAAGAACAATAAAACCAACTTTAAACGATAACGGGCTCCACAGTAGAACAACGCACAAAAAGCCACTTATTTCAGAAAAATACGGAAGCTTCTCGCTTAGAACTCGCCAAAGCACATAAAAAAAAGAAGATGCGATTTTTGGGATAAGGTTTTATTTACGAATGAGTTCAACAGTTTTGGGTAGCGATGGAAGAGTAAAAGTTTGGAGAAAAACTAACACTGCGCTTGATCTGAAGAACTTAGTATCAACTGTGAAGTACGGTGGCGGCAGAATAATGATCTGGGGAGCTTTTACGGCCTCTGGAGTTAGATGATACGCTTTCTTTGGGGGTTTAATGGATCGTTACAATAAACGGCTTTGTTGGAACATAATTTGAAACTGATATTTTGGATCTCGGTTCCGGTTCCAATGTCAAAATTGTGCTTGGAGATTTCAACGCCAGGATAGGTAAAAATTTGGTACACAGTCGGAAAATTCAGACTCCATGATGAAACATCTCCAAACAGGCTGAGGCTGATCAACTTTGCCGGGGCCGAAATATAGTTGTCTGTAGTAACAGATCCCGGTACAATCGATCATGTGGTGTTGGACGAGAGACATGTCTCCGGTGTTCTAGACGTACGTTGGCCGATGGCCAAATATTCACTCGTCTCGTCACTATCTTGTGCAGCAAAGAGCGCCCATCAACAAATACAAGGAATTTATATCGGAACGAATTTCCGTCATCCCTTGTCAAATTTGGTTTAGTAACACACCGGTTTCGGCAAACCGCCATCTTCAGTGTTTGGTTTCGTTCTCGAACGAAACCGGTGTGTTACTAAACCAAATTTGACAAGGGATGACGGAAATTCGTTCCGATATAAATCTAGTATCCACCCTGTCGAAAAAACACAAAACCAAATCAACTCAAATACAAGGAAGTTTCGACGTCGAAAAGCTGCAGTCACAACAGACAGGCGTGCAATTTTCTACTCAACTCAACTCCTGCTCTCTGAGAGCACTCATCAACATCATATACGGAACTGTGGAACGTTATCTCAAGCTCCTTACGTACTGCTGCTGCAGAAACAATTGGATTTCGGCAGGGCAAAAGAAAGAGCTGATACGAAATACGTGTGTATGAAGGACTTTAGAGCTGGCCGATAAAGGTAATGCTTGAAAGCTCTATGAGAATATGCGACGACTTACAGAAGTTTCATGTCCGAAGCATACTTATGTAGGAACCAAGAAGGTAATATGATTATTGACGTCCGTCCAAAGCACACTAAGGTTATGGAGGGATCACTTCTCCAACCGGCTCAAATTGAAGAAATCACGATGAAGAGTCACCCCGCTTGGCATGGAACCGTTCGAAGAGGTCCTTCCCACTTCTGACTGTGTTTCTGGTATTATCCAAGGTCAGTTTACATAGCCGTATGAGTTTTGAAAGGATACCAAATTCAAACATAGCGGAATATAGGAAGTTCCTTATCTTGCTGTCGAAGGCAGCTTTAAAATCGATGAAAATTTGGTATGCATCGATTCTTTTCTCTCGGGATATTGATAAGGTCCGATCAGTTTGTTGACGTTGGATTTTATTCTTTCACACAATGCGCTAGATAGGACCTTTATGCGATATTAAGGAGGCTTAACCCACGATAATTGGAGCAAACCGTGGGGTCTTCTTTTTTTTTTTTAGATTGGGAAGAGCACACTTATGTTACTTTCATCGAACATGCTTTCGTCCGACCATATTCTGCAAAGAAGCTGATGTAGGCATCTGGTCAATTCTTCGCTCAGTCGGTAAGCCATCGGCTCCTGCCGCTTTGTTATTTTTTAAGCGGACAATGGCTATTCGAACTTATTCATAATCCGGTGATGGCACGCCTGTACCATCGTCATCGATTGGGGTTTCGGGCTCACCATCTCCGGGATTTTCTCTTTCACTGCCATTGAGCTGGTAGGAGAAGTGTTCCCTCCATACGCTAAGTATGCTTTGGACATTTCTCATCAGATTATCTCCTTGGTTACTACATGAGCTTGCTCCGGTCTTGAAACCTTCTGTAAGTCGCTGCATCTTCTCATAGTATTTTCGAGCATTACCTTTGTTGGCCAGCTTCTCAAGCTCTTCATACTCACGCATTTCGACCTCTTTCTTTTTTTGTCTGCAAATGCGACTCACTTCCCCCTTCAGGTCTCGGTATATATCCTACCACGCACGTGTTGTAGTCGATCGCAAAGTTGCGAGGTAGGCAGTCTGCTTTCTCTCCACTGCAGTTCGACTTTCATCATTGTACCAGCTGCAGTTACGTAAGCCGAGTAGAAAATCTACTGGCTGTCTGCTGTGATTGTGCTATAAGATAATGATTCGAGTCGATATTTGGCCCGCGGAACGTGTACCCTCTAAGACACTGGATACATGTCTTCCATCGATCAGAACATGATCAATTTGGTGACAGCCGTGAAGCTTGATGAATTTTCGTGTGCTGGAATCGTACTACAGACGAGCATACTTCGGGCCCCGGCGAAGTCAATCAGCCTCAGCCCGCGTGGGGATGAATTTTATGATTGTTGCGCCAAAGATACCTTTTTTGCCCATCCTACCCTTGAAAACGCCTAGCACAATTTTTACATCATGGCGGGGGCAACGCTCATAAGTGCGTTCTAGGCTCTCACAGAAAGCATCTTTGGTCACATCATCCTTCTCTTCTGTCGGGGCATGGGCCCAAATGAACGATATGTTGAAAAACTTCGCTTTAATGCGAATTGCGGCTAGACGTTCATCCACCACGGTGAATGCCAGGACTCGGCGACGGAGCCTCTCTCCCACCACAAACCCAACACCAAATTTGTGCTCCTTTAAATGGCCGCTGTGGTAGATTTCACAAGGACCCACCTTCTTCCGTCCTTGTTAGGTCTTTTGCATTTCTTGGACGGCAGTGATGTCAGCCCATAGTCTTACGAGGACGTCAACAAGCTGGACAGCAGTACCCTCCCAATTAAGGGACCGGACATTCCAGATGCATGGCCTCAAATCTTGATCCTTTAAACGTTTTCGTACTTTCACACCAACGAAAACAGGAGGTGTATGTAATTTTTTGTTTTTAGTTTTTAATTAACCACTTTATGGTAAAAAAAATATTTAGTAATTTTTTATAAGGACTTCTTCGTAAAAAAGAAAATAATTCCTTAAAGTCCAACAATGGATAATTCCGATATTTTATTGCAAGAAGGAGAATACAACAATTACCGAGTATGAAAATCTCAATAATTGTGATTTTGTGATTTTTTTTTGCTCAGATTTCAAAAGAGCGTGGAACAGAAAGCTAATGCATTTGCCATGATTTGGACAATCCCTATGAAAACCCAATACAAAATACACGGTAATTGTTGTATTCATTCTCTTTCTCTCATCTTTCTGAATTCGCCTTGTTACAAAGTTTCAAGTTGACAATCTCTAAACTAAAGCGTATTCAACCAACGAAAAAAGTGGAATTCTCTGCCGTAGTAACTTTGTCTTCCATAATTCGCCTTGTTTCTCCTCTACCATCACCGTATGTGAACTGTCTACTCACCATCACATTTTAACTCATCTCCAATAGCCTTCCACGCAATTTCCCTTGCACGAATACATTGCTTATGCTTATAACCTTTTAATTTAGTATTGTATATAACTGGATATCTCTGCACAGTTTGTACGAAACGTATATTAAACCTCTGGTCCACTAGTGCGTCCATAACGAAGCACAAATACTTAAATTTACAGAGCAAACACGGCAAAGACCTATTGAAAACTAAATCTAAATTGATGCAATCAACTTAGACATCGCACTTGCATAAGTTTGTTGATATTGTAGTGCTTCGTAAGGTTCACGAAGTACATAAATATGTATGTAGTGGTGATGTGCATTCGTATGCGAACTCGTTCGCTTGAATTCATTCATGAGAGACGGTCCATTAAAGTGCTGTCAGATGTAGGAATGAATTGATTTCAAAATACGTTTCAAAATGAAAAATATCCAAATTTCATTTCAATATGCGATTTAAATAAACAAAGCAGCAAAACTCTCAACTATTCATGAGAGAGACTGAGCTGCCAATGGGCACCTCAACTACCTTGTGCAAGTCTGTTGGTAATGTAGCGCACAACAGCGACGCGATGTATACATATACATAAGTACATGTATGTAAGTGCATACGTATGCAAATATATTTTGTAGTATTCGCTTCAATTCGCTGAGAGACAAGCCGAGCATAGACGAATCAACAGCATTGCTAATTCGAGAGACTAGTACATGCATATATATACAGTGAGAGTGTGGACATACATATGTATATACATATAGTTTACCGGTATACTAAAAAAAAATTTTTTTTTTTTATAATTCATATTTTTATCTAAATATGCATAAACATATGTATGTTACATATACATATGTATAGTGTAATTTTACAATGACCCTGGACACCATCCCATATCCGGACTGTATTTAGGTCTTTTTTTTTATTTAAAAAAAAAAAAAAAAAAAAAAAACAGGCAGACCCGGTAATACTTGGTTGTGGCTATACATAAATAAAGAATCACAAAAATTCTTTTAATTTAATTAATTAACCTAATTTACCATTTCACTCAGATTGCTTATTCTTGCTTATCGTTATACTGGCATCGATAACGTTAAAAGGATACACATGAAGTAAGTTGTGACGTCGTTTTACTTTGCATTTTTTTTGAAGTTTTCCTTGTTTCATTTAAGTTTATTCAAAAATAAAATAAATGAGCACACAAACAAGCTGGGAGCTACTGTATATGTAACAGGTCAATTGATAAGTCCCCGATCTGCCATAGTAAAACACTTTTTTTGTGGCAAAATTCATTTTTTATTCAACACCATGAGTGATACACTGATTATGGTGACCCTCTAATTTTCGATACCATTTTTGTATTACGATTTGTCCTTTGCTTCAAAATAGGTCTCAGTTTCGGCGATCACCTCTTCATTCGACGAAAATTTCTGCCCAGCGAGCATTCTTTTGAGAATTGAGAACAGGAAATAGTCACTGGGGACCAGATCTGGAGAATGCGGTGGATGTGGAAGCAATTCGAGGCCCAATTTTTGCCATCGATATCACTGACTTGTGACACGGTGCAATAGCATTTCATTGGTGAAATAGCATTTAATTTTTCTTCAAATACGGCCCTTTTTCGTCGATTTCGTCCTTCAAACGGTCGCATAACACTATGTTATAATCGCTGTTGATGGTCCTTTGTTTTTCAAAGTAGTCAATGAAAATTATTCCATGCGAATCCTTTTGTGCTTTAACTGTATTTTTGCTTTCCATTTGACCTGTTATGTATGTATGTATGTAGTTATTAGAGAATACTTACGCAGGTCTTCATACATATGTATGTTTATATCATCCCAAATTGTTTTCTATCTCTGGGTACCCTATGAGGAAAAATTCATTGCCGGTTAGGGAAAGTACTCCACATGTATATTACCTTTAATAAAACTGAAATTTAATCGATCTATAAATATGCATATGTACATATATAAATATTTTATTATTTTTTTTTTCAATAGATCGGTGCCTGATCCACAACAAAAGTTTTTGTATATACAATCTTCCCTATCAACTTCCTGAAATTGTTTTCAAACATACAAAACGATAGTAATAGTATTAACACAGTGTTAGTAATTCTCTGTGAAGGTTTCAAGTATCAGCTCCTTCCAAAACATCGTCAATTAACTCTAAAACTTTAAATTTGAATTGTCGCATTTGTGAGTGTGACATTAGATTGAGATCTGGTAATAAACTGTCCAAAAACTGTTTCTTTGCGTTTTCAATAGTCGCTGATTGCTCACGTTCTGCATTTCCTGTGGAAGTTGAAGCAGTGTTGCTTCTTCTTTCTTGTCCGAGGGCAATGCCATCTTTGTCTTGATCAAAATATATTGGGTCTTGATCTTCACTTTCGTTTACATCCTCTTCGAGGTCGGATTCATATTGATTATCCATATCATCCATATCTACATTATGCACATCAGCCTTCGCTTCCTCCGATTCTTCGTTTTTAGTCTGTTTGATCGATGATGCAGGTCCTAATGTGGTTCGCAAATACGGTGTTAAAAATTCTATGTGTTCATGTAAATAATATGGCGGAACTTTTCGACCCAGTTGCTCTAGTCTTAGTTTCCTCGTTGCGATAGAGCGATAGTTTTTCCATTTTTTCTTTAGTGCCAACGCTAGAATTTTGGGGAGAGAAAAAGTGCATGAATAAATCAAATATATAAATAACATAGAAGGAAAAAATGAAACTAAATAACTGCTGATGTGTAATCTGATATTTAGCAAATACAGTAGAATTTCCGAAATTACTTTTCGGGTGCCTATCATACTAAAACACATTTTTGGCAAAATTCTTTTTTATTCAACATAGTTCCCTTCAAGGGTGATACATTGATTATAGCGACCCTCCAACTTTTCGATACCATTTTTGTAGTACGATTTGTTCTTTGCTTCAAAATAGGCCTTCATTCGACGAAAAAATTTTCCCAGCGAGCGTCCTTTTCAGATCTGAGAACAGGAAATATTCACTGGGTGCCAGATCTGGAGTATACGGTGGAAGCGGAAGCAATTCGCATGGATTTTTATCACCGTTTTCACTGACTTGTGCCACGGTGCATTGTCTTGGTGAATTATCATTTTCTTTTTCTTCAAATGCGACCGTTTTTGGCGTTTTCGTCCTTCAAACGGTCCAATAATGCTATGTGACAGTCGCTGTTGATGTTTTTTCCTATTTCAAGGTAGACAATGAAAATTATTCCATGCACATTCCAAAATACAGACGCCATAACCTTGCCAGCCGACTGTTGCCTTTTTCCACCCTTTGGGGTGGTTTCATCATGTGCAGTCCACTCGGATGAATGTCGATTGGACTTCAGAGTGAAATGATGAAGCCATGTTTCATCCATTGTCACATATCGACGCAAAAACTCGGGATTATTACGCTTGAACACTAACACTAACACTACTCCGAATCAACAACTCATCATTGTTTTTGGTCAAAAGTGAGCACGGAGTGCCACCCAATTTGCGCAGAGCTTTCTCATACCTCATGTACACGTTCAGTTGATATCTTCGGAGTGCCTGTTATTTCATTCAATTTCAATTTAAGGTCACTCAAAATCGTTTTGTTGATGTTTTTGATGTTTGCGTCGGTAACCGCTTTTGGACGTCCTCTGAGTTTACCGTCTTTGGTGTTCATTTCACCACGTCTAAACTTAGCATACCAATCGTTGATGGTTGATTTTCCTGGGTCAGTTTCCGGAAACTCGTCATCAATTCAGGTTTTTGCTTCAACTGTATTTTTTCCCTTCAAAAAGCAATATTTTATCAACACGCGAAATTCCACTATGTCCATTTTTTTTGAAAATACCAAAAGTTGTTTCATTCAAAATGCTATAATTCACAAACTATAAGTAATGATCCGACATCTGTCAAATTTATACACTCGTGCTTTGAAGGTTAAAGCTAACTAAAAATCATTATTTAATTAATTCTAATAGCGCCATCTATGTGATAGGCCGGTGACTTTTCAATTGACTTGTTAGAGAATACTTACGCACAATCTACCCTATCATCCCAAACTTTTGTCTATCTCTGGGTGGTCCCCTATGCGAAAAAATTCTTTTCCGGGTAAGGAAAATACCCCCTTGTATATATAGAGAAATATATACCTCTAATAAAACTGAATATTAATCGAACTATAAATATAAATATGTACATATATAAACATTTTATAAATTTTTTTGAATTGATCGGTGTCTGATTCACTTCCCGTGAACAAAAGTTGTTGTAGAAACAATCAGAACTAAATCTATTTATGAGTTTTTTATAACATTTTATTTTAAGCATTCCGTCATCCAAATTCATGTCACTTTCTAATAAAAAAGCGAGGAAATTTGAATTTTGACGGATTCAGCTTGTCGTGGCATCGTAGCTTAAGTTTAGCCGATTAGCGTGGCTGACTAGAAAATTATTTTTTGTTATTGGGTGAGTAGAGTGACAAATTTTCGATATGAAATTTTTATTCCAAAAATATTGCGTGAATAATGAGAATTTTGATTGGTTGTTTAAGATAAAAATTAATCGACGAAATATTGTTGAACACAAAATGATTTCACTCCAATTCAGACACAGCTAAAGACAGTGTTTATTTCTTTTTCACTTTTTCCACGCATTTCATTTGCTGCACGAATTATTAATACCACCAGCAGACCAAATCGATTAAAACTATCATCAGATGCTTTAAGATTAGAGAATACAAAGCATAATCGCCATTTCATATTTCTATTTTTTTATAAACAAATGTTTTTTTTAAAGATTTTTTTTGTTTTTTTTTTGTTTTTACAAACAAACTCTGTGAAGGTTTCAAGTATCAGCTCCTTCCAAAACATCGTCAATTAACTCTAAAACTTTATATTTGAATTGTCGCATTTGTGAGTGTGACATTAGATTGAGATCTGGTAATAAACTGTCCAAAAACTGTTTCTTTGCGTTTTCAATAGTCGCTGATTGCTCACTTTCTGCATTTCCTGTGGAAGTTGAAGCAGTGTTGCTTCTTCTTTCTTGTCCGAGGGCAATGTCATCTTTGTCTTGATCAAAATATATTGGGTCTTGATCTTCACTTTCGTTTACATCCTCTTCGAGGTCGGATTCATATTGATTATCCATATCATCCATATCTACATTATGCACATCAGCCTTCTCTTCCTCCGATTCTTCGTTTTTAGTCTGTTTGATCGATGATGCAGGCCCCAATGTGGTTCGCAAATACGGTGTTAAAAATTCTATGTGTTCATGTAAATAATATGGCGGAACTTTTCGACCCAGTTGCTCTAGTCTTAGTTTCCTCGTTGCGATAGTGCGATAGTTTTTCCATTTTTTCTTTAGTGCTATCGCTAGAATTTTGGGGAGAGAAAAAGTGCATGAATAAATCAAATAGATAAATAACATAGAAGGACAAAATGAAACTAAATAACCGCTGATGTGTAATCTGATATTTAGCAAATACAGTAGAATTTCCGAAAGTACTTTTCGGGAGCTTACGCAGTAAAACGTGTTGAAGGCAAGATAATTTGCTGCTTCTGTGGGAAGCTTGCCAACCTAGAATACAAGCGATTGCTGAGCTAATGTTATAACCAGTTTAATGCGCTTTAGTCAAAGTCATATGTAAATGTTAACTGAATTTAAAGTAAATAGGCAGAGTATTGAAAAATCGAGTACTAAAAACATTTTGAAGTTGTTCTTATTTGCCCCCCCCGCTCCCCCCCTGAACGCGAATCGGAAGTATGAACGTACAGAAAGAAAAAGTGAGCTAGCTTAGAATTAAGCTTCATTCGTTTTGTTGCCAACGAGTCAAAGTAATATATGTATATATATAAATATATGTATATAAAGGGTGATCCAAGTAGAGATGCTTTTTTCAATAACCTTTGTTTTGACAGATCACGCGTGAGTCGTGTCCAGCTCTCATGTTATTTTTGTTCAGTATTGCTTGGCATTTCATCATGGAAAGACCTGCGCCTGAACAACATTTACAAATCATTCAACTTTATTACGAAAATTCACGTTCTGTAAAGAATGTGTTTCGCGCGCTTCGCTCATCTTATGGTCAATATAATCGGCCTACTGAGCGCACTATTCGCAACACCATCACCAATCTTGAGACCCAGCATTCGTTATTGGATAATATTCGACCGAATAGACCACGTCCAGCACGCAGTGAAGAAAATATATCGACAGTAGCTGAGAGTGTAAACGAAGACCGGGGAGAGTCGATTCGGCGCCGTTCGCAGCAACTCAGGCTGACGTATGGAACAACTTGGCGCATTTTTCGTCGAGATCTTAAATTGAAAGCATACAAAATACAGCTTGTGCAAGAACTTAAGCCGCTCGACCGCCCCAAGCGACATCGCTTCGCTCTATGGGCTCTTGAAAAGTTCAAGAAGATCCGACTTTTTCGAGCCAAATTTTGTTCAGCGAAGAGACAGACCCATTTCTGGGTCAATTGGTATGTAAACAAGCAAAATTGCCGCATTTGGGGCGAAGAGCAACCTGAAGAGATTCAAGAGCTCTCATTTCATCCAGAAAAAACAACGGTTTGGTGTGGTTTGTGGGCCGGTGGAATCATCGGTCCATATTTCTTCAAAAATAGTGCTGTTGATCTCGCGGCATTCGGTTTCAATAAAACGGCGCCATTTTCCATACATCGCATAAATCAATGGATTTATTGAGAGAACACTTCGGTGAGCAGATAATTTCACGTTTTGGGCCGGTCGATTGACCACCAAGATCGTGTGATATCACAACGTTAAATTTTTTGCTGTGGGATATGTAAACTTTAAAGTCTATTGTCCGCTTCGATTCAGGCATTGGAGCAAAACATCACGCATGTCATTCGCCAGTTACCTGTCGAAATGCTCCAACGAGTCATTGGAAATTGGATTCAACGGAAAGAGATAACGTCGAAATGGATCACCCGTTTTATTGATTAGCTCAAGTTATATTTAAATCAAATGCCAACACAAGATAAGCAATTTGAGTTCACTTAACCGGTTTGAGTTGAAATCGCTTAAACAACAATCGATTTTACTAATAGTGTTGCAAAGGAAAAAAGCGGTACTATTGTGAATGCGACACCAGTCAAACAGAGAGCTTTATTATGAAAACAAATGTATGCGGAAGAAAAATTAAAATTGAAGGCAGAAGCAAAAATTTGTATGAGATACTGACACGGAAGGAAGAAAACTTATCGCGGAACACTTCTCATTTATTTTCGATGCTTTTCACTAAAAAAAATTTTCAATAAATTTATTTTTATATTTTGGCACCTAACACCAGTGTTGTAATAAAAAGGTGAAAATTATAAGCCAGCTGTGCGTTCTCTTGCAGACCGGCTGCGAAGGAAAACACCTAATCTCACAGTGAGCAATTTTCTATTCACATACGCGCACATAGCATATACTCTGTCAACATTTATGGACCATATGGTCCATTGGAGTTACCTACAAATATAATCCTCTGTGGCAAATTTTGAACCAACTCATGTCTTTACACGCACTTTGTGCGTCACGACCATTCTTCGCTTCGTGTTAATCGGTATAACACTACACTACACGAAGTTACAATTGCGCAATACGTTCTATACTCGTATACAGAAAATGTGTGTAAATGAAACTGAGTCAATTTCGTTTCACTGTTGAGCTCTGCTGGTACGGAATAGGCGTGCAGAATTTATTATTATTTCAATGAAAATACGTAGAACAAATCCGCAAACTAATAGATAATATATAATTATTAACAATAATCTATTAATATTTATATAAATTTTCACCATAAATAATATGTTTTAATAGATTTTCACCAAAGCAGATGGTATTCGAAACTAAAGACTATGTTCGAATGTAATTTTTCGCATATACTCCAAAATATAATCCCCTGTAGGTACTCCATGGAGTACTCCGGTGTTATGCAGAGATGGATTATATGGTCCAGCTGATAGGACATCACAATGTTAATTGGACCATATATTTTGTATGGATTGTGGCAGGTTTTGGATTACTCTATTGTCCGCGTGAATTATACATATGTACACATATTTCACGCGTGCATGGAGTACTCGCCGCATCTGCAGGGTACATATGTATGGATGTACATGTATGTATGTATTTACTTACGATCACAATTTAATTTGTTTGCAATTTCATCCCATGCTTTATTCGCGCATTTTATCCAATGTTTTATTTCATAAGTTCGTCCTTTTAATTTGGGATCGTATAAAATTGGATATTTTTGCACAGTTTGCAAGAAACGTATAGTAAACTTCGGATCTTGTAACCCGTGCATTGCGAGCTACTGCAAAAAACTACACACAATTTAAAAAATCAGCGAACTAGACAACCAAACGTTCCAACAACTCGAAAGAAACTGTTTTGAATTTGATACTAAAGCCTTTGAATGTATGTAGACTGTAATGTATGAATGTGGTTCGCTTTACTTGCTCTGCTATAAATGAGTTTACGCGGAGCAATTCTTGTTGCCGAAACTTTTAGTTTGTAGAGAAGAGGGCAGCATACCGACTCTGTTGTGCTCGGTCGACAGGCTTTGTAATCTCATTTGTCGCTGAAATGGAATGCAATGACAGAAAATTACCATGAACAAGGTTTCACCGTGTGAACGTGAAAGGCAATACCAAAAGAGAAATTGCCGATAAAAAACAACAAAAGTATTCGGGTGTAAACTCAGTCTATCAGAAAGGCGGCCGACTAGAGGTAGCTACACTGCAACACACACGTGAATATTGTTCAGGTCTACAAGTAACGAAACTCATATTTTCACACTCTCAGGTTTACTTTTCTACACATATGTACATACACATATGTACATGTTTAGCAGAACGCTGTGTCAGAGACAGAACTTGTCGTAAGAATAAAATGGAATAAGAACGCGAATTTGTGGATAGACACGAACGGCGAGTTGCCTATCAACTATTTTGCTGTTTCCCTGAATTTTGAGCAAAACTGCTGGTTTTCAATTGAGTGTGTTGCCGTGCTAAATATGTCTTTGGCAAGAGTTTTAAATTTTGTTTTACAGATTTTACTTTAAGTTTAAGAAGAATTGAAAAAAAAAACCGAAAAATGGAGTATGTGTTGATGGTAATAAATATATTCTCAATACTATATACTTTTTTATTAAGGCCTGAGTGATACCATTTGATAGTTTTTCTACTTGTAAGATTGTACCATCTACGTGAAACACTGCATAATTTCTAATAGATCTATATGCTATATCTGTGCTTTTGACCCATAAGATTTCGTTGGCTAGCGTTATTCCCTGTTTTAAAATTTGGCAATCAGCTGTTGCTTTGCTTTCATCACACTTTGGATTTATACACTATTAAAATTCAACTCAACTATTTTTGTGTTTACAATCAATTTTCGTTGTCTTCGTTAGGTTATAAAAATATACTGACAGCCTCCGGAGCGTTAAAAAATCGATAGTCGATTTGAATTGAGCACACTAATACAAAATGATAACAGCCAACTCAACTAACAACATAGTTGTGGATCATAGTAGGGACGTAAAGTTTTTAACACTTATCGATTAAAGAAATCGATGAAATCCTCCAATACTTACGATCACAATTTAATTCATCCGCAATCCTTCGCCATGCTAGATCTCTACTTTCAATGCTATCTCTTGTTTTGTATTCCTTTAAGCTGGTATTGTATACAACCGGATATTTTTTTACACATCTCAAAAAACGTATATTAAACTTCAAATCAGTTTTATTCATTGTGCAAAAGCTCAAAACCCACCACACAATGTACGAAACGCGCCAACACTTCCACTGTTCAGAGCAAACTGAATTTTTTAGTTGCGCAACTCAGGTTGGAGTGTCGACTCACGTCCGCGTCGACAAGCGAAACGATGATTGTTATGCCCGCATATGTATGTGTGATTGTGCGACTTCCATACATTAAATTTGTTAGAAGCCGATGGTTTTACTCTCGTTTCATAAAAGGGCATACATATGTATATATGTATGGCAAATACGCTCAATGTTTATGTGCACATTGACTGTGTTTACAAACTCTTCTTGAGAATTGCTCGGTGTGTTAAAGAGAGCGCCACGTCGAAGAGAAATTTTAAGTTGTAGAAATATATATTGTACATACATACATATGTATATGTATATATATTTGGCAATTTACCGGTGACAACAAATGGAGGGACCTTCAGTTTTTGCCAAGCCACCTCCGAACGGCTGCTGGATTTTTATGTGGAGTTTTTACTTCGGGTCAGAAATACTCTCGGAAGGCTTGACATATTCAGCCGAGGGGCGACCGCAATTAGATAAATTTATTTTCTATAATTTTGGATGTTGCTCGAACCTGGGCCTTCCGAATGACAGAACGCAATGTTTGAATATGTTACAGAGTGTATAATAAATTTCGAAAATAAATTGAAATGTAGTGTCCGAAAATAGCTCAAACATAGATGTTAAAAAATGAATTGCAAATGAAGACCGACATGTTCTAGAGCGTGAATTGAGAATATTCGTTATCGAGAACGTCTCGATTACTCTAAGCGTTATTGTAAGCAAATCGATTACTCTAGTGTGCTCTTTGGTCCGGAGGTGTGATTGGACCTTACTGTCAATTCGGAGCGTTATGGTCGTATGAAAACCGAATTTGCTTGGCCTTCCAACAAGATGGTAACTCATGCCACACAACACGAGCGAATATGGCTTTATTGTGTAATCTCTCGTCTTGGTGATGTCAACTGGCCACCGATAAAGTGATAATAAACGCCGTTGGACTTTTTGTAGGGTTTACGAGAAATACTGTGTTTATGCGGATAAACCTCTAACTCTTGAGCACTTGAAAACCAACATTCGTCAAGTTATGGATGAGATACCGCCCAATATGTGCCAAAAAGTGGTCGAAAATTACCTCAAACGGATCGAAGTTTGCGAAAATTCACGAGGCGGTAATTTGAATGATGTAGTGTTTCATATATATATGTATAATTCCAAGGTTCAAACTTTATAGTGAGGGAGCCCACAATGCTAAATGGGGATTTACTCGAGCGTCATAGAGACCTATTGAGTTGCGAAGCTTAGATAATAAAAAAAAAAATTTATATGATGTATACCTTTTCATCGGTGGGGGGAGCGGCTATAGATTTTTAAGAATGTAAAAAAAAAAAACTATTGCATGACGATTTGGATGTGACGCGAATCGCGGTTATTCTTGCAATGTGCTAATAAATTCGCCATTTTGAAATACTCAAGCGTGTCAGATTAAGATACACATATGGTCCATCTTTATGTCTTAGACGTGCTGTCTCATATATTGACGATTATCTGGAGGGATTCGCCTAATCCGATAATTAAAAAACAAATCCATTTTTTTGAAATCATTGAACTTAATTGATTGAGAAGCTCAGGAAGTAGCTTACAAAAAAAAAAGTGTACGTTACTCAAGTAGAATACTTGGATTTATTATAAAATAATTTAAAAAAAAACGCTTTAAAATATAATTTTGTATAATTAATTGATCAGTTAAACATCATCTTCTTCGGTAGAATTATCTTCCTCTTCTGACTCGATTCTATCCTCAGATAGCGTATCTGAAATATTTAACAACATTTTCTTTTATGAAAAACGTATTTTTTAATTATTGGAGAAAAGATATACCAGATTCTGGAGTATCCTCAACAACGATAAGAGTTGTTATGACCACATTTTCATAAGCTCTCGGCAATTGATCACCTGCAAACCAGATTATTTCGAACTTTCCGTCGGCAACTCTTCATCCATAGTGCGTTGGTAAAAGATCAGTAATTTTTGCATTATGGACATTACTCCATGAGCATGCCATAAATCTTGTGCGTAACACTTGCTGGAGTAACTCCGATTGACACGGTGGCATGTTGCACGCATCGTAATTCCGGATACTCAAGGAAAAGGGTTGTGATTTGTCTTTTACCCTGTAGGTCTTATTGAAGATTGCAATCCTGGCTTGATTGACATCGTCTAACTTTTTCAATCAATACAAGTGGCAAGTAAAACACTGTATGATTTTTGAAGAATCCTGAAAATCATCATTCGTTTTTTTGCAAATTAGTTTCACCACAAAAGACACACTTTATATTAATACCACTCATAGTTAATATATTTAAGCTTTAATTTATATAAATTATACTTAAATAACAAAATAAGCCAAAACGTTAGAAATACGTTGTAAATAATATTGTTACGATTTTGCTGAATCAACCTCGATGATTTCCCAAATTCTTCAGGTACGATCACTGGATTGTAAAAAAAATTCACCAACTTAATTTGCAGTTTCTTTATTTATAAATAATTTATTTAATGTCCTTTTATTACTCCGTAATTCTCAATTCAATTACTTCACTATATACAGTCAGTCAGTTGTATTACAACTTTCACAAGGTACTATTTCTTATTACTTCACTGTAGTGTAGCCACCAAAGCGTTTCTTTACGACTGAATAGTTTTACAGCTGGGTAAAGCCCTTATTTACTTGTCGACTGATCGCAACGAAAGCCTGGAATATTCGAATCGTTCACGACAATGAATGTTCTCGTTATACGCTCTAGAACATGCCAGTTATTGGCTTCTCTATTTCATCTGACATTCGCTTCGCATTTTCGCCACAATATGATGCCACGAACGAGCCGTATGATCAGCTGTGATGATGTCATGGCATGTCCTTGACGGTCGGTCATATACATATTGTGACGGAAAACCCCTATACGAAGAACAGACTGAATGAGTAGCAGTGTAAAGGTAATTCCACGAAAAGGACCGAAAAGAAAAGAAGCGGCTGTATAATGCAAATTACCCTTACCAAGGACAAACAAAAGGGTAGACAGATTAAAGGAAATTCCACGTCGTTAAGGATGAACGGAGTTGCTGCAGCTACCGCAGGCAAACGAATAATCAACCTATCCTTAAGCGCGTGAACAGAATGTTTGGGGTGGAGTTAACACTGCTGTGAGCTGTGTGTGTTTTAAAAACGGATGAGCTAAGTGTGTACGATAAAGAATTGTAAAATAAGCCGTTGGCTAAAGACGAAAATTGTACAAATAAATTCCTGACGGTTAAGAAGCCAAACAAATAAATCTTGGGTAGATTTGGTAGAGTTACTTAACCGAGTACAAAGTATCCTTTTGTATATTAATCTGCCATGCTTCAGTAAATCCCGAAATCCCCGCTTTGACTCCCCTACTATTATAATAAAAAAAGGAGTTTAAAGGGAAAAATTATTTTAAAAGCATTTTATTTCAGTTTTATTTTGAAAGTTGCAAATGCATAGCCATCCATTTAAGCCAGGGATCGACAAAAAGTGAGAGTGTGTTAGTGAAAGAAGAGAGATTGGACCTAAACAAAGTATTAAATTTACTAAATGCATTTTAAAATGTATTTTATTGAATACTCGTTGTGCCGCAAAGTTTCTACTAGTTTTATTTGTCGGTGGTTTTGACAGTAGATATTGTAATTCAATCCTATCAAAATTTACAACTGTAAATAAGGGACCTGTGATCCCCGTATTGTCTGTATCGATATATCGAAAGAAGAAACCATCGATATAACCTGAACTCCGCTGCTCCATTATACTTTCGTGTTAACAGATTCAATCAATTTTTACTATAGTCAAGAGATCGTATGTACATATGTGATGTGTCGAGGAAGTCACAGTAAAGTTTTAGTCCCACTCCGTCCCGCTTCTCAAAGAACCTCTTTTGATCGCATTTTCTTCTGCAAAATTTTTTTATATGTACATTGTATATAAGAAGCAAATGATTTTTAAGACATTCAAAGGTGTTTTATTTAATTTTACGTTTATTAATTCTCTAACGGTGTTAATATTCAATTTCATTTAAAATTTCGTCATCCAACTGTAGAGCTTTGCACTTGAATTGTCGCATTTCTGAGTTGGACATTTCATTGAGGTCGGGCATTAAACTTAATAAAAACTGTATTTTGGCATTCCAAACTGGTGTTAATTGCTTACATTCAACATTTCCAGTGGATATTGAAGCAACAGTTGTTTGTGGAAGAGTAACACTTCTATTTTGAACTATTTCGCTCCTTCTATTTTGTTTCTCATGCGGTTGGGCAACTTCAACAACAGTTTCTGAGTAAGTAACGCTTCTATTGTGAACTATTTCGTTCCATCCATTTTGATACTGTTGCGATGTGGCAACTCCTATATCAGCTTCGTCGCTTATAAACTCATCATTCGAATAATTTCCAAGATAGAATTCTTCTTGGTCCATCTCATCTCCTTCTTCCGCTTTTTCATTTTCTTCAGCGTTTGAATCTACATTCAGCTCGTATTGGTAGCCTTCCTCCTCTTCTTCATTCTCCATATCGTTTTCTTCATCTTTAAGTTCCTTAAAGTTTGTATTGGATGCCTCGGTCGCGTGAGTGTTTTTCACATAGGGTATTAGAAAGTTTAAGTATTCGGTTAAATAATGTGGTGGAGCATATTCACCACTTTCCTTCAGATTCATTATTTGCGAAAAATGCCCGCAGTAATTCCTCCATTTTCTCTGAAATCATTTTTAATTGAAACTATAATAAACAGCATATCGGGCAATGCGAATTTAACAATGTGAAGTTACTATGGCAGCGAATTCAATTTTTTTCATTCCTTCAACACCGATATTTTCAATACTATTTTTCAGCTTTGTTTACTTGAATTTTTTTTTTTTTTTGTAAATGCGAAAATATTAAAGATTATGTTTTGCGCGAAAAGAGAGTGGAACAGAGTCTGTCCAGTTTTAAAAGTCAAAGAATTTTCCACAATTTTGACAATAATTCGCCTTGATGTCTGACATTGAAGGAATATGTAGCGTTTTCGCTTCTAATTTTTTGTATGATAACAATACATACATACATATACAGTGGCGAACGAAAGTCTACATACACCTCTTGTATTTTCTGTGTAGAAAGTACTATCACTTTATTGAAAAATGTAGTTTTATTTTAAATCCTTTCCTAATCACATGTATTAAAACAAATCCATTCTCTAACATAAAATAAAACAATTATGGTGAAGAAACGCAAAAATATCCTTGACAAAAGTCTACAAACACCACAGGTTTACTAGCAGGTACGTTGATATGCTGTGCTGTTATGGCGGTTAGGTACCCTTTTTTACTATTATTTTTTTTTTTTAATTTTCTTTTCTAATTTGCTAGTAATGAATTTAGTTGTGGTCTAAACATATTAGCATCAACAATGGCTCCGCGAAAAGAAATATCCATTGACGTAAGAAACTTCAGCACAGAAAAGAGAACAATTCGTGTAATGAAATTGAAATTTTTTTTAACTTAAGTCTACCAAAGATACAGATCGAAGATACATCAGCTTTATTTTTAAGGTGGTGAATTATGATTCTAAAAAAATTAGTTTAATTAGTTTAACTAAAATTAAAAACTTGGGACAGTATTAGGCCCTCATTGATATTTGAATTGACAAATTTAGTAGCTTCGATGCCACGATGGCTTCAAGCTGTTATTGATGCGAACGGGAAATAGACAACCAACTCAATACCAAAAAAATCATTTTGCCAGATATTAACAAAAGTTTTTGTGCTAAGATAAGTTATGTATGTACTGTATGTAGACTTTTGTCATTGTTGGATTTACGCTTTTTTTGTCATGTCACTTTACTCTTTTATGTTAAAAAATTATTTTTGTTAGTTTTTTATGATAAGGGAAAATAATTGAAATAAACTGTATCGCTAAATTTTCCAATAAACTTTTTGAGCTTTCAATTCAACGAAAATAGGGGTGTATGTAGACTTTTGTCCGCCACTGTATATGTACATATGTATGTAGGTGGAACGATTTCCGATACTCGTGTTTTACTCAAATAACTAACAATTTTTGGAAAACAAAGGAAAAGCTTGATATTTTCCTATTGTAGCATATTTTTTTGCATTTTTGTTTGTTTGTATGATTGTACGGATTAGAACAGCCTTGCAATCCTTGCACCGTATCATGCATTTCCTAGAATTAGAGAATACACTTATTATAAAAGAATTTGCTTTACAAATGTACATATTTTAGAAGTCGAATATGAACATTCATATATGTATGTACATATAAACATATGTGCATGTACATACACATGACAGAAAAAGTGTGCGTTCATCTAAGCAGATTTTGTTTGCACTATGAAACATCGGAAAGAGAAAATCATTCATAAACTTGTTTTACATTATTTTATTTAGTTCAATAAACAGTAACTGCTACACAAACTTTGAAACAATAATTATTATAATTTTAAAATGAGATCACATATAAACAAAGAGGTCATTCAAACCAAACAGAAAGTCTGCGTTCACTTCAAGAATAATGAAAAAAAAAACGAAAAAGAACGATCAACGACACTGAAGATGGCAGAACGCCGAAACCGGTTTGTCTCCAAACCAAATTTGACAAGGGACGACGGGAACTCGTTCCAATATTCATCAAAAAAAACAACTAAAAATTAAAAAATATATATTAAGTCAATAATTTATTGGATATTCACGTCTTTTAATGACTTCTGGAAGGCGGTTTTTTATTGGTCCATCAAGTTTGGTTATTACTTCTGGGCTTATAGCTTCCCATTCCTCTTCAAGCGCGCTCCTAAGCATTTCCTTGCTGGTTATAGTACGCTGTCTAATTTTTCCTTCTAGTACATCCCATAAATGCTCAATAGGGTTAAGATCAGGCGATTTCCTGGGTGCACGCAGTTGTTTAGGAATATTGGACATCAACCCAAGCTTAACAATTTCTGCTGTGTGCTTCGGGTCATTGTCCTCTTGGAAAATAAATTGTTCGCAGAGTCCCAGCGTTAATGCACTTTTTTTAATTTTTTTTTTTTTTTCAAAATAATAAGAATATGAAATTTCCCTACACCCGAACTTGCTATACACCCCCACATCATAGCACCTCCACCACCGCGCTTTACTGTAGGCACAATATTTTGCTTTTCCAGAGCTGTTACGTTTTTCCTTTGGCCTTTTATCCCAGAAATGTAGAACTTACTCTCATCTGAAAAAATAACTTTATTCCAAAACTCTGGAGGCATGTTTAAGTGCCTCAAAGGTTATTTGCTTGAGACAATTTACTCTCGATCTTCGTGTGACTCTGCCATGAAATCGAGTTCTTTTCAGAATTTTTCTTACCTCATCTAGGGACATAATTTCTTTTGGTACTTTAATTCTATGTCTTTTCAAAGTTGGCTTGCTGTTAGACGTGTGTTAGACTTCACAAGGATGATTGGATTACGCTCTTCTCTTTCCGTCAGTTTTCGTGACGACGACAACGTGGCATAGACACATAAGATTTTGTTTGCTTGAAGTTGTTTATTACTCTCTACTGTCCCCCAATAGTTTTCGCGATTTCCCGATAACTTTTACCATTCTGCCACAAACAAACAATGATTTTCCTTTCGCCAATTTCTATTTCTTTTCGCTTTTGGTCTATAGTCAAAAAAAAAAAATAATAATAATATATATATTTATATACGCCTTATCTTCTTCCTAATCGCGATTACTATCATTTAAAACTAAATTAAACACAAATAATTTGTATTTTCAATGCAATAAACCATTGATTTTTAAAGTGAAAATTGAATGCCACTTTTTCTGCTCAACTAACTTAAGTAGCGGTACTACAACCCCGTTAACTCAGAACGACGCAGCTCATATCCTAAAAAATTTTGCTCGAACATACTTCAAATAATTGTCTTCAAGATAAATGAAAATAAAATAGTGATTGTTTTAAAATGCATAGCTTTTGTTTGTTTGAATACTTTAATACAGTGAGTGAACGCAGACTTTTTCTGCCATGTGTATGTACATACATATATATGTACATATCAATGTTAAGTTTGTTGAACTAACTGGTATTAAATTGAAAGTTAATTAATTCAAATCTTTCAACTAATGAAAAATAGTAGCTTCGGTCATTTGTTTCAGGTCTAAACTATTTGACAACGGCAAAACTGTTTTCAAATAAGGAACACGAGAGAAAAATTCTATTACTTACGATCATATTGTAACTCTTTTCCAATAGATTTCCACGCTTCTTGTCTGAGATCTATACAAGGCTTTATTTTGTATCTTTCAATGTCATTGTATATAATTGGATATTTTTTCACAGTTTCCACAAAACGCATATTAAACTTTTCGTCAATTGCGCTGTCCATTATGAAAAAAAAAACAAGAGAACACAAATAAAAACCATCAAAAAAAAAACCATTGTACAGCCTCCATAGTAACATAACTTCTCGTCTATTTCCGCTACCGGCGAACAGCTGACATCACCTGATCGTTTTCGTTTCTCATTTCGGTTGTCATTCGTAACTTCGAGCGCTGGGATGCATTAGCATGCATTACATTGCAGAAAAAAAAGTACCTATAACTAAATGACATAAAATGATGCTGAAATTGGAAAAAATAATAATTTATTTCATTATTAAGTACATGGGAAATGTTAAAAGTATTACTTACAAGTTATTTTCATTGATATTTGAATAGTTTATTAACTTTTTTATACATTTAATAAGTAATTGAAATATTGAAAGGGACCTCACAAATGCAACCATGCGTAATTATTTTCTTTGTTGTATTTCCTTTTATTCGCATTTCAATATGCAGATTTTTTGTTTTGTTGATGAAGGTAAATATAATTTTCGTTATTAAAAACGCTTATTTACTAATAAACTTTTTCATTTATTGGTAAAGGAAGTGGTGAACTACTAGCCATATTTGATCTACGACGTATACAAAGAATTTCTATTGGGTTATTGTATTTCCTTTTGTATACGTAACAAGATGCAGATTTATTGTTTGGCAGACGAAGGTAAATATAGTTTTCGTTATTAAAAACGCTTATTTACTAATAAACTTCTTGATTTATAGATACAGGAACTGCTGTACTCCACATGCATACGAGTATATGTTCTACCACAGATACACCGAGGTACCATGAGCTGCTATACGAAAACATATGGAGCGCAGTCGCAAGGATAGGATGGCAAGTGCCAATTGATTCTTGTTGAATCTAGAATCAATCGTTGTTGCAGCGATTGACAAATAATATTCTGCCACCTAACAAGAAATTTAAATCCCAACATATTTCCCGCTTTATTATATTGGGACGGTGATATGCTTATGCATGTCAATTTAGTGTGTCCTGAGAAAATACGCGATACTGTGATTTATGAAGGGTTTGCTACAATTGTGGTAGCACATTTAATGACTTAAATGTTAAATAAATACACATAAACTTCTACAAAATACATGTTTGAAATCTGCATTTGGCAATGTTTAAGCAAAATGTGTGCTACATACAGTTTTCAGTGAGTTCCGCCTAATAAAATCAAGTTGTATGTATATTCCCGTATGGAATATTCTTAATTTTGGGTCTTATGAGTTCGTATGTGTACAAGTACCTGAAGTGCGGAACTTTAATCCAAGTAAAAAATGCATCTAATTTTTTATGAAAATTGTTTTATTCTTGTAATATACCTTCATATAATTTAATAAAAGTGTTAAATACATGTGTCAATGAAACCAACAAAATATGTTTTATTGAATATTGTAGTTTTATTAATAAAAAACATTTTAGCAAGCATGTTATATACAATACATATGTATACAGTAAAATGTACTTATTTTCAACTACGGTTTATAGCAATTTGTTTATGTGTTAAATTAAGTACATTGTATTGTATTCTAAAATTTATTGCTATTCCACACCACCACTGAGGTTGCAATAAAGGCGCATTACCGTTTTTTTTTTTTGGTGTTCGGTTCCCCAATAGGCATATTCTCACCCATATACATAAGTATTTACATAAAAATTGACTAGACAAACTACAGTTAAACAAAATGGTTTAAAATTCAGGTACCAATTGCAAAATAAAAAAATAAAAATAAAAATGAATTTCAATTTCAAAATATTTACACTTAAAATATCACAAAATAAGAAAAATAAAATAAAGACAAAAAGAAAAATTTAAATAAAAACTAAAACATATCAAAGTTTACCTTACAATGTTTCCTACGCCTCCTGCCGAATTTCTGAAAATAAAAAAGAAAAAATAATAAAATGTTCACAAAATTAAATGCGCCTCTTAACATTGAGAAAAACTTTCAAAATGAATGAGAAATAAACATTACATACACACAAACAAACAAACGCAGGGTTGTACCCACATCGGATTCAGTTTTAATATTTTGGTAAATAACTTTGTAATTATTTTTCATATTCTACTAAATTTATGGAAAAAAACGATTGCACATATTTGAGCGAAATCTTTCCAAGAAGTCTTATTAATCTATTGAAAGAAAATATTCAAAATTTGTGTAAGCATACCTGATGTTCTTAAATTATTAACAAAAATTCTTGCAACACAACAACCCTACTTCGAATTCATTGCTTCACGAAGCCCAGGCTGTGATTTACGACACCCTGGCTGTTTCACAGCACCCTGGTTTGACAACCGATAAAAGGAACCGATTGAAGAAGGAAGTAAAATGGAAACGGAGTTAGGTTCTATGGAGGCTGTACAATGAAAAAAACTGAGCAACCAAACAGTTCAGCTGCCCATAATAAACTGAATTCATCCAAACACGTACATATTTACATACATATGTACATATGCGCTCAACCATCGAACTTATACAACTTTGCCGGTACTGTAGTCATAAATGTACGACACGACGGTTAGGGAGGTTATTGAGAAAGGAAATAAGAGAGAATGTACTCTTGGTGAGATAAGCGCCGTTACCATAGAAATCATAAGACGCTGTGTATTTACTACTAAGTACATATGCATATATATATATATATATATACCCTGCCAACCACGACTAACCACTTTCACCCATACATTCACACATTTTTATCTTCTCACGAACACATTTACAAATTTTGTGATCGAATAGAGAAATAAATTTCCTTAACTTAATCCTGCTAGAGCAGCGAATCTAATAATAATTTGTATTCTATTAGTAACTGCGTGTGGTAGAGAAAGCAAAGAATAAACATGGGATTTTTCAAAGTTCTCACATGAAACGAATTCATTCTCAGTCATGGTTGCCGTTCGAACTATCATGTACCAATTTAATTTTTAATATGGTGTATTTAGTAAACATCTGTTAATATAAAATTTTAAAGACTCATCACTGTTTCTGAATTACTCTGTCAAATAAACTGAAGAATTTTTCTATAAATAATTGCAGCATTTTAAAATCGAATTTTTTCGACTTAGCTTCATATAATTTTGTATACTTATATAATATTATATGAATCTCACAAATCCACATAAACTTACTATTTTAAATACAGAATTCCATATTGTGGCGGTAATGCGAAGCGAATGCTAGATAAAAGAGAAAAGCCGATAACTGAAATTATCTAGAGCGTGAATCGAGAACATAGCGGCTGCCGCTCTTTTTATATCTGAAGGTAACCCAAACATTCTGTTCACGCGCTCAGGAATAGGCTGATTATTCGTTTGCCTGGGGTAGCTGCAGCTGCTCCGTTTATCCTTAATGACGTGGAATTTTCTTTACACTGTGCACCCTTTTTTTTGCATCTTAATGCCACTTTTTATACCTGTACTTCGTATTTGGGATTTTCGTCACAGTATGTATATTTTTAGGAGCAAATATGTAATAATTTTGGTGCATTTACGATGCGTGAGTGGCAACAGTGATCACAGCCATGTTGAAAATTCACATGAAATGGTATTACTTCAAACGAATACATACGATTGTGCTGTGCTGAAGTAAGCGGTAAGAAATTCAACGAAATTATTAAAATTATTTAAATTATTAATATCATTTTCATTTCAGATTTCCCAGGCGTTCCAAATCCATAGAGAAGCCAACAAAAGTAAGTATTATTATAAAAACTGTGATCTTAATGGCATTAATTTATGCTCATATACAATTTTTCTTTCATTGCAGATTTGCTTACCGCAGAATTCGAGGATTTTCAATTACGCATATACAGTGAGTAGTTGTTTTTAAAAATTATAATTATGTGACGGTGATAATGAGAACAGTAGCTTTTTTTAAATAATATGATGTGTATTTTTGTCAAAATAGTTTAAATAGTTGAAAAGTTATTAGCATTTAAAATTGTACTTTTTCATATATATGTATGTACAGGGAGTCCTCCTGTATAGTGCTAACAAACACACTACAAATGCTTGGCTTTATCGTGCTTCGTGAAATAATCTATAAAATAACAATAAATATGCAAGCAAATTATATAAATAAAAAGTGTTGCGTGAATATAATATGCAAGTCAAAATCGGTGTTGGTATGGCCCGGAGCTATTTTTTTTTAAAGCACAGCAACTATCAATGAAATACACATCAATTACACACTTATTTTGGAAAGGAACTCCAAACATTTTGAGTAATTTTAAACAAAAGCCGCTGCTATTCATAATTAATAAATTTATTTCCAGGTAAATAAATGCACTGTGTAAGCAAATTTAAAGTAAAAAGTGCAAGTTTTTTGGTATAATACACTCCTTTTTTCAGTGTTGAAATAAATTTTAATATATATCAAAATAAAGATAATACGATTATCTTTCTTTTGTAAAATTGTAAAAAAATTTCTTAAAATTTTTTTCAGTTTTCAAATTCCTATAACCAAATTTTACGCTGTAACTAAATTTTTAATTTTTATTATTATTATTTTATGATTTTTTAATGTTACATTATTTTCTAATATCTCATTTTTTATATTTTCAGATCATGTTTGCGGAAATTAGAATTTAAGTTAATTTAAAATTTCCATATTGTAATTTTTTAATACAAATAATTAGTTATAATAACAAATTGTAAAATTTTAGATATAAATCGATTAAAATATATAATTGTTAATTAGATATTTAAATATATGTAATCATATTTTTAAAATAAATAAATTTATAAATAATTTTTTTTTAATAGCAAACAACTGTTTTTAATTTTAAATATGGAAGCGAATTACATGTAAGTATGAATTGGCCTTTTAAAAAAATGCAACCCTGTGTCCATCTGACGAGAGAAATTAGAAAAGGACAGTTATATGTTTTCTTTATGGGTGAAACAGGACAGCAAGATCACATGTATACGGAAAAAGTGGGTAAAATCTGCACTCTCTTTAATAAAATGCCTATGCTGTTCCCCAGTTTTTTATCCACTATTCAGCAAATGCTTATTCAAATTATCTAGTTTTTTACCCAGTGCTGGTTGGCAGGGTACATACCCACATATGTATATAGTATGTATGTAATAAATATGAGAAATTCTACGTATGGGTCCATACCACAAGCTTTTTTTAGAGTTTGGGAGTAATCTTTTAAATTTAAATTTTAAAAGCATGAATATTTGCATTTAACGGGCATTCTAAAGGGTGATGCATTTCGAGGTTCCCTACTTTTTTAATATAAAAAAAAACTCAAATTTAATGGGAAATTTTTATTATCATTCGAATAAACATTCTTTCAAGGTTATCTCTTTCAAATGCTGGCCGCGACTACGAGCGGATGGCGCCCCTCATGTCGGTTGGGCGGGAGGAGGGTCACCGTTGAACTTAATTAATTAATTAATCATGGAAGTACTCCTACCTGAATACATTCAAAGGAAAAGGTGAATTTTGAACTTCTTTGAAATGTACTTATTTATTCATCAATATCTATTTTGTCCCTTGCAAAGTTATCCCCCTCGGTTATAATGCACTTGCGCCAACGCTTTTTTCAATCCTCGACGCACTTCTGAAATGTGCTTTTCGGTATGGCCATCAGCTTGTGGCAAAACGCTTTCCTTTCATTGGTTTTTTTAGTTTTCGGAATAGGAAAAAGTCGCAGGGAGCCAAATCTGGTGAATACGGTGGTTGAGGCATGATTACGGTTTTGTTTTTGGTCAAAAAATCACGAATAAATATTGATGTGTGAGCTGATGCATTACGAGTATACTGATGCAGAATCCACGATTTGTTTTTTCCACAATTCCGATCTTTTGATCCGTATTACTTCACTTCCTTGTAGTATTCCAGGAAATCATAGTGCACCACACCATTGTAATCAATTAAAAACAGAGAGCAAAACCTTCACCTTTTCCTTTGAACATACCTCGTACATATATTTAATTTCAATCTCGGTTGAGCTCGTACTACTAAAATTTTTTTCACTCAAGACATCGCTCAACTTTGGAGAACTCTTTTTCAATCATTCACTTAGACTGAGTTTACACACGAATACTTCTGTCGAAGCGACACTTAGTTTGTAGGGGAGAGGGCGACAACGAAGAGAGCAGTGTACCGAAACTGTTGTGCTCGGTTGTTACGCTTTGTTATCTTATTCGTTGCTGTAAAATTAGTCATTCCTTCTCACATTTATATTTACATTCCCTGAATGGTTGCTGTTATGTTATACAGTTGCATACATATGATAACGCATTATATTGAAAAATATGTAAACACTTGTATAGGGGTGGAGTGCGTAGCAAATTGCGAAAATGAAATGAGATGGAATGACAGAAAATTGCCATGAACATAGTTTCCTCGTGTGAACGTGAAGGGAAACACCAAAAGCAAAACTGCCGATTAAAAGCGGCAGTAGTATTCGTGTGTAAACTCAGTCTTACACAATTTTTTCAAAAATTTTCGTGAAAAACGATAATTTGAGTTGAGCAAAAAAATGATGATCAATAAATAATGATTATTTTCTGAGCAATATATTTTCGCTCACAGGCATAATGATTATTGTTTGACAATCGTATGCGAGCGCCATGTAAAAGAAAACTTATCATCGCCTGACGATACCGTTATTGACGTTTGTATCGCAGTAATCAACTACATCAGCGTACTCTATAGAATGTTGCCAGTATTGACGTTTATAAAAAAAGTTTGATAAACTAAGAAAATGCACTTGAAAAAAATAAAAATAAAAATAAAACTGGTCAGAATTGGATCGCATACTATATTTGATTAGCATTTATATTCGAACATACATATAAATTCAAAAATTTGGACGAAAATTATAAATTTGTTAAAAAGTATGCGTGCACACTGGCAGCTGGCAATATTTCGCTGGTGGAAGAAACGTTGATAACTATTGACACCATATCGCTCTTCCAGTCGGGTTTAATTGCTGAAAGGTATATAAAATTGCTAATTCGGCAAAAATTACAATAATTAGAAGCGCCCATGTCGAAAGCGAAAGCTATCGCCAATGTTGCAGCACTTACATACATATCTTTTTCTTTTAAATTTTCAGTGATACATTTATTCAATAAAAAAAAGAGTTAGTGTATCCCACTTCTGATTTGAGTATACAAAGATCGAAATCTTTCGTGTCCATATGAACAATTCTACAACATTCCGTGGATGCTTAATATATGTAAGCTAAGAAAGCTGAAATCATTATTATTCCATATAGATAATATATATTTGATTGGTGCTAATATTCGCACATATAAATTGTAAAATTTATAGATGAAAATCATAAATTCTCTTAAAATTGTGCATGCACACTGGCAGCTGGCAGCATTTCGTTGCAAGCAACGTCGATAACTTTAGGCACCATATCGCTCTTCCAGTTGGGTGGTATAGCTGGGAGATATGTAAAATTGCCAGTTTGTCTATTAGAGAAATCCCACCTTATGAAGAAAGTATGTTTGCTTTTACAAAGTCTCTTAAGTCTAAATACTTACCCTTTCATTATGCTTTGCAGATTTATTCTAAATCACAGGTTGCCGTTTCTAAAAACTATTTTGGCGTTTCTGCTCACACGTATTCTCTTGTTCTTTTTAACGTCCACAGCTGTTGAGCTGAATTTAGCAGCCTCGTTGAGATTTCTTGGGGAAGGGGAATTTTTACTATTATTAATATGTGCTAGATTTTGTAATGGCAGAACTTGAGGAAGTAAATTTTCTAAATTAGCCTAATGAAAGCATCAGTCGGTTAGATACTTACAGCGTTAAATTTAAGGAACCAAATTGCAAATAATTTAATGCGAACAATTCGAAAACTTAAACTAAATATGTATGTTTTTTTTTTATTGAAAATACAAACTCTAAACTACAAAAAATTAAGTAAATCTCTTGATTTTGCCAAACATTACGCTCTCACTTTCTTATTCGCGACCGATATCAAAATGAAAAAGTGTGGCAAACGAAAACCGAACAGTGACATTCAGCGCATGGAATCAAGTTTTTGATGAAAATTTCATGCGAAAAAGAATTGCACGCACATGCCTGACAGTCTCATAAAGTTATGTTAAAAGGACAAAATGGTTGCGAGCTTCTCGTTATAATTTTTTGTGATAAAGCAACTATTAATCAGCTGATTGGTACAGAAGAAAACGAAACTAACAAATTTTATACCGAGCCAAGTACATAGTGTTCGGAGTTTTTATGTTTATTTTTGAGTTTACAATAAGGGTATTCTCTTAGTCTAGGAAATGCATGCTACGGTGCATGGATAGGAAATTTTTCCTATTCGTGCAATGGCACAACAACAAAACAATTGCAAAAAAACATATGGTACAATAGGAAAAATATCCTATACCAAAACCTATGTACATATATATTTATTTACCACAGATAGCAAGAAGGAAAATGCAACCCTGTGAAGGGAAAGGCAACCCTATGCCTGTATGGTTGTTATTGTTTCACTTGAATATGTCACCATTTTGCAACGGGGGTGCTCTCGATCTCTAGCGCAATTCCATAGGAAATATTTGCATAGTATGCATTTCCTAGACAAAGAGAATACCCCTAATGCTTTATGAGATCTTGTTAGTCCTACAATGGATTACTAAATTTCAAGCAGGTAAAGGAATTATAACACATTTTTAAAGATTTGTCATATTATTATCTTATTCATGCATGAAATTGATATTTTTGTTATTTATTAATTTACACAATTTGAAGAGTAATTTGAAATTTTCATCATTCTTTACCAAAGGCCACTTTTAAAATGCTTCGAAACCCACAGCATCGAATGGTTAGTTACACCCGTTAATATATGTATGAAAAACATCGACTTTCCCATACCACCATAAATGAAATCTTACCTTTCCTCTTCGAATTTCACAACTTTATTATTACGTAATTGATATCCAGAAAAGATTTTTTATTTCATTCTATAAAGTATTTTTTAAAGTTTTAAATTTTTAATTCTCTTTCAAAATTTCGTCAATGAACTGTAAAACTTTGCATTTGAAATATCTCATTTGTGAGCTGGACATTTCATCAAGATCTGGTAATAAACTGAATAAAAAATGTTTTTTGCCATTTTCACTACTTGCTAATCCGTCCAGTTCAACATTTCCAAAGGAGATTGAAGCCATATGTGTGGCACTCGAAAGTGGGGTGGAGTGTGTACTGGTAACAATGCTTCTATTCTGAGCGGCATTACTGAACCTTTTCGGATTGTGTCGAAGGCTGGAGGCTTTTTGATCGGTAATAATTTCCCTCTCCGATAAGGAAAATGATGGCCTTTGCTTTGTCGTAACAATTTCATCGGATTCATAATTTTTAAAACTCTTTGAGTCTTGATCGATAGTATCTGTTTCGTCAACTATTTCATATTCTTCAGCACTGTCTTCTTCATGTTCACTTTCATACTCGAATTCTTCCTCCATCTCTTTCTCTTCTTCTTCATCTTCATCTTCCTCTTCCTCTTCACTGTCCTTTTTCCTTGGCATTTTTTTAATATATGGTATAAGAAACTTTATGTGGTCATATATATAATACTGGTGCCGAGTTAGACCTCTCCGCTTTTTATCTTGGTTCCGATATAATGCAGTCCGAAAAGCTTTCCATTTTCTCTGCAATGGCAATACTAAAAATATGCGAGGGGAAGGAAAACGGTAATAAAATATATGTATGTGTATAATCGATGAAATAAATACGTTTTCTAATTATACATATGTACATATGTAGCTATAAGAAACAGTTTTTTGTTGGTAAAAACATCAAGACGGAAATCCATAAATTGGAAAAGGAGCTCGGCCAAAAATCGCTTCAGCGGTAAAAAGCGCCAAATTTATATACATATATACTTATGTATATATAACAAACAGTTAGTCATATATTGTAAAAAATGATTTACCAAATTTAGGATGGTTAACAGAGAAAATTTACCTCATACACATGTACATTCATATGCAGGGTGATCCAAGTAAAGGTACTTGTTTCAATAGCATTTCTTGAGACCCAGCATTCATTATTGGATAATATTCGACCGAATAGACCACGTCCAGCACGTAGTGCAGAAAATATAGTGGCCGTATCTGAGAGTGTACACGAAGACCGTGGAGAGTCGATTTGGCGCCGTTCGCAGCAATTCGTCGAGATCTTAAATTGAAAGATTACAAAATACAGATTGTGCAAGAACTGAAGCCGCTCGAGACCTTCCCAAGCGACACCGCATCGCTCTATGGGCTCTTGAAAAGTTCCAAGAAGATCCGACATTTTCTAGCCAAATTTTGTTCAGCGATGAGGTCCATTTCTGGCTCATTGGGTATGTGAACAAGCAAAATTTCAGCATTTGGAACGAGGAGCAACTTGAAAAGATTTAAAAGCTGTAATTTCTTCGAGAAAAAATGACGGTTTAGTGTGGTTTGTGGGCCGGTGGAATCATCGGTCCATATTGCTTCAAAAATAATGCCGGTGAGAACGTAATCGTCAATGGCGACCGTTATCATGCCATGATAACTGGCTATTTGATGCCTGAAATTTATTTCCGTGATATTTGGTTTGAACAAGACGGCGCCACTTCCCACACATCGCATCAATCAATGGATTTATTAAGAGAACACTTCGGTGAGCAGATAAATTCACGTTTTGTGCCGGTCGATTGGCCACCAAGGTCGTGAAATATCACACCGTTAGACATTTTCCTGTAGGGATATGTAAAGTCTAAAGTCTATGCGGACAATCCCGCTTCGATTTAGGCATTGGAGCAAAACATCACGCGTGTCATTCGCCAAATACATGTCGAAATGCTTGAAAGAGTCATCGAAAATTGGATTCAGCGGACGGACCATTTGAGACGTAGCCGCGGCCAACATTTGAAAGAGATAATTTTGAAAAAATAAATGCCAAAGAATGTTCTTTCTTGAATTTTATGCTTTTTTTTTCTTTAAAAAAGTAGGAACCTTAAAATGGATCACCCAATACACACATATGTAAAAGGAGATATAATATTGTGATGCACGTAAAATGATTTATTTTTTGTTAATTCATAATTTTTAATGGAATTTTTTTATTTAACTTTAAATCGTTAGAAACGATTTTCGGCAGAGCTCATACTCAGATTGGTGGGGTGCGCTTATATTTCTTTTCTTCTGGAAACAAATAACGGGGATTACACTTTATTCTAAGCCGCCTCCTAACGACTGATTCTGTTTGATTGTTTATTTTCATGTCAGAGATACTTTCAGAGGGATTGATATTCCCTACGGAGGGGCGACCGCAATTAGAAAAATGAACCGTTTTTATTTAAATTAATTTTCTATAATTTTATACATATGTTGATCGGACCAGGACCCGACCATGATCTTCCGCATGGTAAAATTGTTAACCACTCGGCTGTTGCAGCCTTACTTAATTAAGAAAGTAAGTAATGGAGAATTACAAATATAACTGTTTTAAGTTTTAAACCGTAATAATTTATAAGTAATTTATCGTCAAAACGATAGATAATTCCGATATTTTATTGCACAACAAAATTGCAAAATCAAAATCGATTTTTTGTTTTATTATTTAAAAAAAATTTCATATCGAATGTATACAAACAAAACATAAAAATATGTCATGTGTTGACAATCCCTAAGCTAAAGCATACTCAATGAATGAAAACAGTTCATTTCGCTGCCACTGTAGCTTCGTCTTGCTTCTCCTCAACTATTAATGCATGTAAACGTGTACTTACTTACCATCAGATTTAAACTTTTTTGCGATAGTCTTCCACGCAGTTTCTCTTGCAAGAATACCTTGCTTTTGTTTAAACTCTTTCAATTTCGTATTGTATATAATAGGATACTTTTCCACAGCTTGTACCAAACGTATATTAAACTTCTGTTCCTCCAAATTGTCCATTATGAAATTCTAAAAAAAAAAAAAATTCAACAGCGACAACAAACAACCTGAATCGCACACAACAAAGGTTAATAGCGAACTGAACTGACGTACTCATCTCAGACATCGCACTTGTATAAGTTTGTTGGTATTGTAGTAGTTCGCAAGCGGCACGACGATGCACATACATTTGAATGTATTTAGTGGTGATGTTTACATTCGTTAGAGAGCTCATTCGTTTCAGTACACTCGTGAGAGAGGCGCCAAAATATGTTTGTACATATGTATGTATGTATGTTTAACTACAGGCAGTTTCGCGCCACTAAAACTGAATACATATGTATTTTAGCAGCGAATTTTCAGATATAAACATTTAATTTAAAAACATGCTCGTACCTACATAAATAACATACATATGTACATATGTATGTATGTATGTACATACTATGCATTTGCTAAAATTCAGCGTTGCAATTACTATTTGGACATGAATATCAGGGATAAAGGATTGCAAAACTTATTCCAGTCTGAGTGCATTTTAGAAGGGTCTATTTTATAACATTTTCAAACGACGCCAGATTTTAAAAGAGGCCCGCCTTTGGGCATTTTAATTAATATCCCCAGTTTCAAAATTCAATTGCGAATTACGTTGAAAGAATTTGAGTAGAGAGTGGAGTTTGGTCATGTCCAATAGTTACATACATAGATACCACATTTAAGGGGAGATGGTGGTCTAGAGATCGTAAATATCAGGCATTTTCAATATTTTTAAAGGTGATAATAATAAATAAATAATTTTAAATATTTTAAAATTGGCCCTGAAGTTGATCTTCTCAAGAAATTGGATGTGGGTGGCGCAAGAAATTTTGGCCCTTGTACTTATCTGAAACACAAAAACCGAGAAGATTATTAATTTGTATAAATGTAGCTACATATATACTGTACCAAGATTTTAATTTTTTTTAATTGTGAATTTTTGAAAATCGAAATCAAAACAGGCTTATTTTTTTGTCAGTTTTTGAGCTAAAAAAAAGTAAGAAGTTACCAAGATAATACAAATTTTATGCTACAGGACACAGCTACTAGTGTACTGAATAACATATTCATACATCAAATGAATCGGATAAATATTTTTTCTTTCTTTTACCTGCGCCGTGCAGTAAAAAGCTGTTCTGAGGAAAATAAGTTTAAAGTTTGAAGTGCGTGAGAACGAGTGGTCGGGCGCTAACTGCTGAAAGACCTGTAGAACCTATACTTTCAAAATATTCAACAACAAAAAAAATTTTTTGTTTTTAATTCTAGACAACCATTTCCCCTTCAGTTAGGTATGGCCGTAGGGAGTAATGAATTTCTGATTTTCGTGAAATCAAACGACTATCAGTGAACATGAGTTCAGACTTACTATGGAAACATTTACATACATATTGTATACCACATTTTCACATTCAGTAAAAAAATATTTATATATAAATATGATACAAACAATTTTAATTTTGTTTTAAATTATATAACAATTACCTGCGGTTTTTTTTTATTTAATTCTACCTTCATTGTTGTAAATGTGTTAAGTTTTTCGTTTTAGGATTGCATGGAAAGGTTAAGGAATTTTCTGCTCATGTTTGAAGTCATGTTTTAAAAAAAATTTATTATGGATTTTGAATTCATAAGAAATATATACATCTTATTATTTCAAAATTTTTTAATTTTTTTTTAAGTATATGACTTTCTAGAGTGATATTGACTTATTCGGCGCAATTAAATTTTTTGTTCTTACATACAGTCAGCATCATAAGTCTACAAGCAACTAAATACAAAAAGTTTGTTTGAAAATATTTTTTAAACTAATAAATTTATAGAAGTAAAATTTTAACCGTGGTACACTAATGACCTTAGAGTTTTGAAAAATTCCAAAAACAAACCCAACTTTTTAAACCTTTATAAAAGTACAGGATGCACTCACATTATTTAAAATACTCAATTTGGCGACACATGCTCTTTGATTTAAATCGGAAAAGTTGAAATGCTTATTTCCAGTAATAGTCAGAAAATTTCCAATTTGTTCGCTAAAATTTTTAAATCTAATTGTTCTCCCAGCATTTCAAACTCATATTACCCATATAAATTATGTTCGAGTAACTTAGTCCATACACCTACAATATCGTATAACGATGTATTTCTCCATCTGAAGTCCTTAAAAAAGTCATGCACATATGGTCCTGAATACCCTCTTCCTTTCTTGTAAATTGTGCTGAGTATATTTTCGAACCTTTGACTCATTTATTCAATTTATCTCTTAAAGAAAGTATTTTTCCATCTATATGGAAAGAATATTTTATAAAAATGGAAACAGATCTTTGATAGAAAATTACCGAAGTATAGCTAAACTATCTGCGATTCCTAAATTATTTGAATCACTTACCACTGACCATTTGGACTCATTCCATCTCTTCATTTATATCACATTCCCAACATGGATTTGTTAAAGGAAAATCTACAACCAACAATTCACTTGACGTAATATATACCGACTTTAGCAAAGCTTTTAATAAAGTGTGTCACTCGTTGCTAATCAAGAAACTTGACTTACTGGGTTTCCAACCGAAATTTTTACAATGGATCTCCACATATCTTTAGGATCAAACTCAAAGAGTAATGCTTAAGAATTCCATTTCAGATACCGTTAATTTTTCTTCAGGAGTACCTCAGGGTAGCCATCTAGGCCCGATTCTGTTTTCACTATTTATAAACGATATATCTTCTCAGATAAAATTTTCAAAACTTTTAATGTATGCGGATGATGTAAAACATTATAAATCTTAGACTTCGGGAAATGAAGGTATCTTACTACAAGCAGACATAAACAGCATGGTTGAATGGTGTAAAATAAATCGGATGCCCCTAAATCTTAAGAGACGTAAAGTTATAAGTTAAGTTTCTCCCGAAGATCCACACAGACAATTACTCTATAGATAACTACAATTTGGAACAGGTTCACAGTTTTGTTCACCTGGTGATCACTATGGACTCTAAATTGAACTTCACACATCACATTGGTGTGATAGTCAACAAAGTCAAAGGCATCTTGGCTTTTGTAAAACGGTGGTCAAAGGAGTTTAATGATCCTTATGTTACTAAAGCTTTGTATATAACATTAATAAGACCAATCCTTGAATACGACTAGGGGATTTGGGACCCGAGGTACCAAATCTACTCTGATAGGATAGAGTCTATTCAATAACAACTCCTTCTATTTGTCTTAAGAAATTTGCACTGGGACTCTCAGTACAATCTTCCACCTTATACTAATCGTCTGAAACTTATCAATCTCCCTACTCTCATCAGTCGTCGGGAAATGCTTGGTGAAATTTTCATGGTTAAAATAATAACAGGCTCAATTTGCAGCCCCCTTATTCTCTGAAATCAAATTTAATGTTCCGTTCAGAATGGCCAGACATTTTTGCCCCTTGTTTCTGAAAACTTGTGAAAGGAATTTTGAATTTCACGAGCCTTTGTATTGTTTGTGTTTTGATTTCAACTCTCATTCAAGCACATTTGACATATCTGACTCGCTTTTTCATATTAGGAGTACTATTTTGTCGACTCTCAACTAATCGTTATATAACATTCTGCCAGTATAACTCTTCGCAAAACCTCTTTACTTGTTATTATATGCTGACGAGATCTTTTTTCTAATACATATATCCCAAAGGCGCTCTATAGGATTGAGATTAACAAAGGTTTTTTTCGAGCGACTCTATCATGATATCCACCTTTAAGGTCGGTATGCACCTCTAGCGAAAGAAAAAAATGTAAAAATGTAGTAGGCACGGAAATTTGACAGATGATTTTCTATTGTGAACAGCTCTCTACAAAGGAAGAAGATATGCAAACGTAAATAAACAAAATAAAAAACACGAGTAGAGCGCGGTAAATATTTGTCGTTGATTATGTATTCTTACCTTTTTCATGGTTAAAAATAAATAAAAGGTATAGAAATTGATGAAAAAACTAAAAACATTACATAAATTGCTTTATAAACTTGCTTTCAAACGTTTGAAAATTAGTCTTCCTCTTGTTTGTCGCGAAATATATGCGAGACTATTTATTTCACTCGGAAACCTGTGTTGCCTTCGTATTTGTTTAAAAACTTTAGAAATGGGCAGTAAAAAATGGAGTTTTTTTCGTTACAGGTGCGTACTGCTTCGTAAAATTTTTTTTCGCGCATCTTTTTTTTCTTTTTTGCACTGTTTTAATATGGAGTTTTTGGTTTTCGTAAGAGCTTCATACCGACCTTAATTTAAGTGGAGTAGTTCGGCTGACTAAAAAGTTGATTTTGTTTTTGCATGTATAGATTGACAAATATTCGATCCTCAAGTTTTGATGCCAACAATATTCCACGAGTAATTTGAATTTCGGCGGCCCCCATAGCTAAGTGGTTTGCATTGCGTATTACAATTCGGAAGGCCTGAGTTCGAGTAACATCCAATATTATAGAAAATTAATTTTTATAATTGCAGTTGCATCAAATAAAATCATAAATCATCATTCATCGGCCGTTTGGAGGTAACTTAGAATAAACTGTAGGCCCCACCAATTTTTTTGGTAAAAAAAAAAAATATATAATGGGGATTTTTAATGGACTGCTTAGATTATCTATGAAATTTAACAGTTCGATTAAAATATTTCGAAAAGTAAACGAACATTATATCATATGGCACTCACCCATAAAACCCATTTTTCAAATAAATATCGATATCGTTGAACTTAAAATGAAATTAACTCAGCCAGGCACAGCTTAAAACATAGTTTATTTCTTGTTCATCCAATAACATTACTAACAGACCAAATCGATATTTTTAGGCTAAAGAAAACAAAGTAAATTCTTCCATTTAATCTTTCACCTGTTTTTTATTAAACAACGAAGGAACTTTCAATTTACACTTAATATGTGTGTAGGGGCTCAAGTTTAATTCCTTATCAAAATGTTGTCAATCAGTTGTAAAACTTTATATTTAAATTGTCGCATTTGTGAGTGTGACATTAGGTTGAGGTCTGGTAATAAACTGTCCAAAAACTGTTTCTTTGCTTTTTCAATTGCCGCTAATTGCTCACGGTCCGCATTACCCGTGGAAGTTGAAGCAACACATGATGGTGGCGTACTTGTAATGCTCTCATTTTGAACAGAGCTGCTGCTTATTTTTTGGTCGTAAGTAGGTTTGGGAACATCAGCTTTTTCTTCTGGATCTAATAATGATTTGCTCAAATTTGAAGCGGCAATGCCATCTTTGTTATAATCAAAATATATTGAGTCTTCATCTTCACTTTCGTTTACATCCTGTTCGAGGTCGGATTCATATTGATTATCCATATCATCTACATCATCTAAATTATCTAAATCATACTCATCCTCCGATTCTTCGTTTTTAGTCTGTTCGTACGATGCTTCAGACCCGTCGGCCGCTCTCATGAACGGTATTAAAAATTTTATGTGTTCACGTAAATAATATGGCGGAACATTTTGACCCATTCGCTCTTGCCTTAAGTTTCTCGACATGACAGAGCGAAAATTTTTCCATTTTTTCTTCAGTGTTAACGCTGGAAAAAGTGAAAATAAAAAGGAAAATTAAACAATCACTAAACTACATTTCTGACACAAGAGAATATCCAATTTATGTATGTAAATATTTCTGAAATTAATTCCGTAGGTTCATTGAAAGTTTTAAAGTTTAACAGTTTTTTCCCATATGTAAAGATACTGAATTTAGAGGGCAACTCCATATTTTTACAGTATGCATATGTAATTCTTCGATGCTGGTGCGAGAACGGTTACTATACAATGTTAAACAATGCTTAGAACATCTTTGACAATGATCAGTTTTTGATTTTGTATTTAGAAGCATTTGTGAAATCACCTTAAACAAATTTAAAACTTCGGAATGCTATTTCAATATCAACACTTAAAACGATTTAACTTGACGAATGAGGGAAACCACTAAAACTTTGGCTCTTTCAATGCCATCTCGACTGTCTGATGTGAAACAAGCCAAAGGGCCACACAACTTACTAAAATAAAATATATTTGATTTATGTATATAAAAAGTATGTATACTTTTGTCAATCCGTTTTGACGTATAAAATTGAATAACTCGTGAATTTGAATTTAATTTACTTAAGTATTAAAATATTCTTTTAGTTTTTGTCCTCTCGAAATGAAACAACTTGATTCTCAGGCAAAAACAAAGCTTCGTATTATTTTGTGTATATAAAGGGTGCTCCAAGTAGAGGTACTTTTTTCAATAGTCTCTTTTTGACATATCACGGGTGAGTCGTGTCAAGCTGTCATGTTATTTTTTTCAGTATTATGAGTGACATTTCATCATGGAAAGACTTATGCTTGAACAACGTTCACAAATCATTCAACTTTATTACGAAAATTCACTTTCTGTAAAGAATGTGTTTCGATCGACCTACTGAGCGTACTATTCGACCCACCATCAACAATCTTGAGACCCAGCATTCATTATCGGATAATATTCGATCGAATATACCACGTTCGCAGCAACTCGGACTGGCGTATGGAACGAGTAGGTGCATTTTGCGCCGAGATCTTAAATTGAAAGCGTAAAAAACAAGAACAGTTTGTGCAAGCACAGAAGTTGTTCGAACTTCCGACGAAGAAGGTCTGACGTTTTCGAGCGAAATTTTGTTCAGAGATTAGGCCCATTTCTGGCTCAATAGATATGTAAACAAGCAAAATTGCCGCATTTGGAACGAAGAACAACCTGGAGAGTTTCAAGAGCTGCCATTTCATCGATAATAACAACGGTTACGTGTGGTTTGTGGGCCGGTGGAATCAGCGGTCCATATTTCTTCAAAACTGATGCCGGTGAGAACGTAACCGTCAATGACGACCGTTATCGCGCCATGATAACCGACTATTTGATGCCTGAAATGGAAGCCCGTGATCTCCACGACATTTGGTTTCAACAAGATGGAGTCACTTCCCACACATCACATCAAGCTATAAATTTATTGAGAGAACACTTCGGTGAGCCACCAAGATTGTGTAATATCACACCGTTAGACTTTTTCCTTTGGGGATACCTAGTCTAAAGTCTATGTGGACAATGCCGTTTCGATGCAGGCCTTGGAGCAAAACATCAGACATGTCATTCGCTAGTTACCAATCGAAATGCTCGAACCAATCGAAAATTGGCCGCAGCCAACATTTGAAAAAGATAATCTTCAAAAAATAAAAGCCAAGTAGTGTTCTTTCGAATGATAATAAACATTCCCCATTAAAGTTGAGTTTTCTGTGTTTTTTCTTTTTAAAAAGTAGGGTATCTCTAAGGGATTACATAGATTCTTATTATTTTCTGTATATATGTACATTGAGGAAAAAACTTTGGCGCATGTACACTTTTGTGAGCCTGTGTAGGTGAAAGAAAACTTCGAAAACTGCGACTGATAGCACCATTATAGCCTTGGACGCAAACGATTGTTCTTGTGGGCCTAATGCTATTACAATTTAGTACGTCTTAATCTAAGATTTAAATTTCAATTGAAATTAAGTGTGCAGAGTGAGTTTTAAAAAATCAAGTTCTAAAAAACTTTTTGAAGTTAATTTTTATTTTCCCACAGAAGGTGAATCGGAAGTATGTATGAACGTACAATATGTCCTCTAGTGTGCGAAGGATCATGCCGCGTGCTGTCCAAACTTCAAAATGGAAACCATAACAAGTGTTTGAACTTTGTAATCCGTTGCAAGACATTTATTAAAAATAATTGCTATCACGAATTTATTTATTTTTTCTCCCTTCCTCTATGTGTTTTTCTCGCATTTTTTGACGTTTTATTAAGTGGTGATGCCACTTTTCTACTATTTTAATTAAAAAAAAAGGAAATTTCACTGCATCACACTAGTGATGTGCTAAATCGCGCATTATGACGCACTACATAATAATAGAAATCAACAAACCAGGCAACCCATGCATTCAACGGAACAAATGAACTAAGCGCTTTCGCAAGTATGTATGATTTTATGCATTAAGTACTTTAGTATATACATATGTATGTATGCACATTTTTTTTTTGATGGAAAGTAAATTTTTTCTGTGATACGTTAATGTCCAGAGAAATATTTGAACATATTGTTACGATCTTGCTGATTAACCTCGATTATTTCCTTAATCTTTCGGGTACGACCTCTGGATTGTTAAATAAAATCGCCAACTTAATTTGCAGTCTCTTTATTTATAAAAACTTAATTAATGTCCTTTTTAATTATTCGGTAATTCACAATTCAATTACAATTTACGTTACTATTTACAATCACTTGTATACAACTTTCACAATGTACTGTTTTTATTACTTTACTGTAATGTAATCTCCACGAGTTTAATTCACAACTGATTACTTTTGCAGCCGTATGTCGCCCTTATATACTTGTTTGCTGCTTGAAAACGAAACCCCTGGAATAATCGCATCGTTTACGATAATCGTCGTTTACGATAATCGCCTCGTTTACGCTCTAGAACGCGCCAGTTGTCGGCTCCTCTCTTTCATCTGTCATTCGCCACAATATTGTGGCGAAAATGCGAAGCGAATGTCAGATGAAAGAGAGAAGCCGATAGCTGCCATGTACTAAAGCGTAATTCGAGAACATTCGTAAAGAGAAAGATTCGATTATTCTCGGCGGTTGGTTCGATGGATGCACAGGATGCGCGTAATTCACAAAAGTTGGCTGGAATTTCAGAGCTTTTCCAAAAAATGGATGCATAAATCGGGACAATTGCAGAAATATAGCGAAACTTGGTGAAGGACAATGCAGAACTTAAGGAAAACATGATCTAATAGAGAGCAAAGTCAACGAATTGGAAGGTCGTGTTCGGGATTTGCAGTTACTACGTCCAGCCAGATCGATGAACGGCCCGTGGGTAGAAGCACCATCCTTTGACGGCACAGCTCCATTCCAGATCTTCAAGCTCCAGTTCGAGACGACGGCTGAGTTAAATAATTGGACCATCGAGGAAAAATCTGCTGCGCTATTTGTTGCGTTGATGGGACCTATAGCAGAGATTTTACTGACTATTCCCGAATATGAGAGGGATAACTATGGCGCAGTAATGCGAGCCCTGGAAAGACGATATGGTAGCGAGCACAGGAGGCAAATTTACCAAATGGAGCTTGAACAGCGTGACCAAAAACACAATGAATATCTGCAGAAATATGCTATTGAAATCGAGAGATCGGCTCATTTAGCCATTGGGAATACATCGCCTGAGCATATCGAAAGAGTAAAAATTCAGAAGTTCATCAGCGGAATTAGAGACGTGTACACCAAGCGAGACTTATGCGAATCTAAAGATAATATTCGCTGAAACTGTTGCGTATGCTCAGGCACGTGAAACAGCGGCACTTCTATGTAAGCCAGCCTGCAAAGTGAAGCGGTTGGAGGTAGAAACACCAGATGTGAGAACTGAAATATTGAAAACTTTGAGGTAGATAGAAGGAATGAATCATTCTGGTGTCAAGAATCAAGGTGGAAAGTGCTTCAGTTGCGGAGAAGGAGGTCACTTCGCACGCAAATGCCAGTCGGGCTCAAACAGAGAGGAAAGACGATGCAAACGATGCTCAAAAGCTGACGGCACAATAGACGTTCAGCGAATAACAATTACATGAGCAGGAAAGTGGGAGGCAAGCCACCTAAGAAAATGTCAGCAGGAAGACCCAGACTTGGAACTTGTAATGCACGGATTCGAGGAGAACAGACGGCCAAGTAAAGAACAAATGGCAGCGGGAAGTCCAATCGCTAAGGCATACTGGGCCCAATGGAGCAGTTTAGAATTGATATCTGGCTGTTTGCATAAAGTATGGGAAAGTGAAGATGGCCATTGCTCTGGAAGGTTAATAGTAGTTCCGAGGTTGAGAATTGCGGATATTCCTAAGAAATTTCACAATGGTCCTAGTGGAGAGCTCCTAGGCATTAAGAAAATGCTGGAGAAGATCAAGCAGAGGTTCTATTGGGTTGGTTGTCGTCAATCGATCGCTGAGTGGGTTGCTAACTGCAAGAAGTGCATAGCAACTAAAGGGCCAAAACCACGAAACCATTACAAAATGAAGGCCAGGTATGACCAAACGATGAACTCTGAAGGCTTCCAAAGTGGAGATTTGGTGTTACTGAGCAGTCCACAATGGAAGAGGGGTCTGTATCCAAAGCTTCAATGCGTTTGGGGTGGTCCATATAAGGTAATCTAACGGCTAAATGACGCAGTGTATCGAATCCAGAATGTTGGGAGACCAGGAAGCAAGATGAAAGTGGTCCACCTAGAGAGGCTTGCTGCGTTTGGAACAGCGAATGTGTCTGATCGGGACGATCGTACCCGAAGGATTTGGGAAATAATCGAGGTTTAATCAGCAAGATCGTAACAATATTTTATGCTACGAATGATGACCAACTGTCATATAAATGTAATATATTAGCGATATTAATTGTACCAAATCTGTTAATGAAATACACCAAATGCATCTCACTTCTGAGCTGGACAGCGTTTAAAAATGTTCAAAACAAAAATGGTAATTTTAACCGAAGTTGTTATACAAATCTTATTGCTCTACAAAATTGTGTATAACAGATTTGAGCGAACAAGCTTTTGATAAAATATTTTAAACCAAATGTGTTTTTGCTCAATGTTAATTTAATTTTATATATTTTAATACAATTTCATGTAAAATGAATGCCATAAAACACGAGTAATAATTACTCACGAAATGAACTTTAGCGCTAAATATGGCAATATGGATACAAAACTATCATTTTTTTTGTAAATAATCGATTAAATAAATCGATAAAATCCTCGTATTCTTACGTTCCATATTCAATTCTTCTGCAATTGCTTGCCACGCTATATCCATGTCATTTCTTTTTTTATATTTCTTTATTTTTGTATTGTATATAATCGGATATTTTTTTACACATCTCAAGAAACGTATATTAAACTTCAAATCAGTTCTATCCATTATGTGACTCAAAATACACCAAGCAACACGCGAGACACACCAAACACTTCCACTGTTTAAAGCAAACTGAATTTTTTAGTTGCGCAACTCATGTTGTATTATGTTCACGACACACGCAATTGTTCCGTTGGCACATGTGCATATGTACATATGTATGTTTGTATGAGAGTGAGTTCGTTTGAATTCGTCGTGAAAGAGGCATCAAAACTTGCCTGTAGTAAGCATACTGTAGTAACTCGGTTAGTTTCCCATCGTCATAATCAAAAAATTTGTGGACACACACACATGCATACATACATATGTATGTATGTGCGAAACATAATCTTGTGTATGGCTTTACATATGTCTACATATGTACATATAAATATTTCCCTGCTGAATAATTTAAATGAATAGAAAAGAAAAATGCATTTAAGCAACTTCGTAATTAAAAATTAAATTCTATGAACGTTCATAAATTGAATTTGCTAGAAACCGATTGGTGTACCCTCATTGCTCGTATATTTATGTTTCGGCAACTCTTAGTTTGTATGAGAGAGGGCGATGACGAAGAGAGCAACGTACCGACTCTGTTGTGCTCGGTAAACACGCTTTGTTTTCTCATTCGTCGCTGTAGAATTTATCATTTCTTTTCACATTTACACATACATACATATCTACGAATGGTTGCTGCTATGATAAGTTTAAAATGAATGTAAGAGAATTTATGGAATTTAAAATTTAAATTTGTATACATATGTATGTAAATGCAAATATATTAGTATATACATACATACATACATATGTATATACAGATGAATATATAACAACATAACAATTTGTGTATATTGAAAAAATATGTAAAAACCTGTATAGGGGTGGAGGAGTGTGTAATAAATTACGAAAATGAAATGAGATGGAATGGCAGAAAATTTCCATGAACATAGTTTCCCCGCGTGCACACCAAAAGAAAAAATTGCCGATAAAATGCAGCAAGAGTATTCGTGTGTAAACTCAGTCACTGATGGAAAATTGCCGAAACTCAGTTTCTCTGTTTTAGCGTGAAAGGCAACACAAAAAGAGATGTTGCCGATATGAGCAACATGTCGCCAAAAATAAAAATCAGTGTGTTAGTGAGAGAAAAGAGAATGAACTAATAGGTAAATTCAATCTAAAATATCATTTAATTGTATACTCGTAACTTTTTAAAGTCAAATGTGCAACCTAATGAACATTCCTTTAAAAGCATTTAAAATCATGAAATATTCCTTCGGTGGAATTCAATTTTTTTTCCGATTGTTAAAAATACTTAGACTGAGTTTACACACGAATACTACTGTCGATTTTAATCGGCAGTTTTTCTTTTGGTGTTTCCCTGCACGTTCACACGGGGAAACTATGTTCATGGCAATTTTCTGCCATTCCATCTCATTTCATTTTCGCAATTTGCTACGCACTCCACCCCTATTCAAGTGTTACATATTTTTCAATATAATGCGTTATCATATGTATGCAACTGTATAACATAACAGCAACCATTCAGAGAATGTAAATATAAATGTCAGAAGGAATGACAAATTTTACAGCAACGAATAAGATAACAAAGCGTAACAACCGAGCACAACAGTGTCGGTACACTGCTCTCTTCGTCGTCACCCGCTCCCCTACAAAATAAGTGTCTCTTCGACAGAAGTATTCGTGTGTAAACTCAGTCTTAGCGACAATTTTAACGATTCGAGCATTCGATATGTATATTTTAACGATATTCGCTATCAGCTGTTGTCGTTAACTGCTCGATAAGTTAAGTGTTAAACGACAAAAAATTTCGAGTTGCTAATGCCATCGACAAAAGATTTCTTATTTTTATTTAGGTTAAAATAAATGGTATGAAAGTTTAAAAAAAAATACAAATCGGGAAATTACCAAAAAACTAACAAAAGAAAATAAACAAAATGCCTTTTGAATATTTGGCATTAGTTTCATGTCAAGATGAGGAGATACGCACTCGGAAAATCGATTCAAGTTGAATGCAACGAAATTTCGAAAACTATATCGATTAACCCCAGATTTAGCTGAAGAAATCATTTCTCAACTTGATAGCCAACTAAAAGGCTGGAGAATAATGGCGATATCTAAAGAGAAGCAGGTAAATAAAGCAACTTTTAAGTATTTTTCAATTATTAACTGTTAAATTGCTTGCGATTATTCGCAACTGGATGCTATCAACGACCTGTTGGAGAGCAGTGGGGGATAGCCATGAGCCAGTCATCCGTAAGCCGCTGTTTACATAGAGTAACAGACGCAATCAACTGTTCGATGTTTTTCCTATGACTCAAATAGAGCGACAAGCTGCAAAGGAAATTTTCCGTTTATCAAACTCACCATTTGTTGCAGGCACAATCGGAGCTATCGATTACACTCATGTGTCAATCACGAGCGCCAGAAATCATGATAGGCTTCTTCAGTTAGTTAACAACTCGACAAATCGTCTAGTCTCCAGTCTACTGAAGACATCTGTTTTCAATCCAAAAATTTAAAATATACTTATATTAAGATGTTTATTACTTACCAAGTTGACAGTTTCATATTTATGTATATTAAACCTTGCCTTTAAGAAGAGTATTAAATTATGTTATTAATTTTCGAAAGTTGTTCAAAGTTGTAGTATAAATATGCACTGTATATGCGAGTGCTAGCCTAAAGGCCCTTGGCCAAGCGAACTAGTTGCGATGGATTTAATTGACTTGTCTTCAAAGATAACTAGATATGAAGCTCTTTATCTCGTGAAACGCTCTGAAAATCCACATTTTTTTTTATAACTTTTCCCAACCGTGCCACTTCGATAAAAAAAGCTTCGCTCTGGAATTTCTGGAGAAATGTTGGACATTTTTTTGATAATAAAGGATTGTGTAAATGAACTAAAAATGTTTTTCTGATGAAAAATGGTGCGTTTCATTATCGACTAAGTGGTACTGAGGCTTGTTTGCCATCAGCTGTTCAAAGTTTCTTAATTTGGATTTGTTACCAGCCAAAAAAAAATTATAATCGAGGAACACTATCTACATTTTTAGAGAATTTCGAATCTAGTCATCTTTATTGTCTTAGTGTGAATGCTTGCACGAGAGCTTTGAAAGCTGTCAGAATTGGAACATTCGGCCCAAACGACAACCCTGTTGGCAATGTCTATTATCAAAAGCAAAGGCAAATAGAACGTACATAGATCTATTAGAAACTTTGTAGTGTTTAAAGCTACATTTGGAGTCTTCTCATACGTTCTTGTATGGTTCCATTCTATTTGTGGCTTTGAGAAATGATTATAAAACACAGAAAGGACAAGAAAACATTCAACGAATAAACGAAATAGTTTAATTCAAGCAAATCGACCGCGCAAACAATTTATAAAAACTTCGGAGAATTGAGAAACTTACCTGTAGGGACATCTCCTTCATTCATAGGGAAGTAAATCAAAACCCTAAGAGATACTCTCACAATTTGGTCAAGGAAGGATTAAAAATTTGAAAATCGAAAGATTCCATAGCAGAACTCATCGCAAGAAGCCTCTCACAAGCGAGTTCGCAAGAAAGCATCTAAACAAGAATCATGAGCTCTGGAAAAACTTAATATTTAGGTTTGGAAGATACACAATACTGTCATGGATCCCAAGGACCTTATTCCTACCATAAAGCATGGTTATAGAGTGTCATTGTTTGGAGAATAGTTGCGACGTCGAAGTATTTCCAATATACATAAGAACATAAAAATTAAAAATGATATACGCACATTATTAAAAACAACTATAAACTTTCGACATATCTCGGTAAATATTAAACCGTATTCTGTCCCATTTCCCAATAAACCTATTTTAATTGTATTTTCTTCATATTTTTCTTCCATACATATGTTTGTATGTCCATAACAAAGAAAAGTTACAACATTCTTAGGTTTCTTTATTGAGATTTACATAGCAACTATGTATGTAATGGTATAATTATTCACTTTCGTTTAAAATTTCGTCAACCAACTGCTGAACTTTGCACTTGAATTGTCGCATTTCTGAGTTGGACATTGCATTGAGGTCGGGCATTAAACTTAATAAAAACTGTACTTTGGCATCTCCAACTGCTATTAATTGCTCACTTTCAGCATTTCCAGTGGAAGTTGAAGCAACATGTGCTGATGGAAGAGTATTGCTTCTATTGTGAACTACTTCGCTCCTTCTATTTTGTTTCTCATGCGGTTTTGCAACATCGACATCAGCTTCGTAGTAAGTAACGCTTCTATTGTGAACTACTTCGCTCCTTCTATTTTGTTTCTCATGCGGTTTTGCAACATCGACATCAGCTTCGTAGTAAGTAACGCTTCTATTGTGAACTACTTCGCTCCTTCTATTTTGTTTCTCACGAGATTTGGCAACATCAACATCAGCTTCGTAATAAGTATCGCTTCTATTGTGAAGTATTTCGTTTGTTTCATTTTGTTTCTCATGGGATTGGTCCACTTCAATATCAGCTTCATCGCTTAAAACCTCATCATTGGAATAATTTTCGAGATGCATTTCGTCTTGGTCCATCTCATCTACCTCTTCAGTTATTTCATTTTCTTCATTTTCATTTGCAATTGGATCTGCTTCCATCTCGTATTGATTGTCTTCCTCTTCCTCCTCCACCACCTTATTTTCTTCATCTTTATGTTCCTTAATGCTTGTATTGGATGTATCGGTCTTGTGAGAGTTTTTCATATACGGTATTAGAAACTCCAAGTGTTTGGTTAAATAATATGATGGAGCCGGTTTACCCGTTTGCTTAATTTTTATTATTTTCGAAAGATGTGTGCGGTAATTCATCCATTTTTTGTGCAATGCGTATGCTATGAAAATGTTAGGAAGCATAAAAAATAGAAAAAATTAAATGTTAATTGAAATACATATGTAAAAGTCGGTATGCAGCTCTATTGAAAACCAAAAAATTCATATAAAAAACTGCAAAAAAAAAAAAACGATGGGTGAAAATTTTTTTTACGAAGCAGTACGTACCTCGAACGAAAAAACTCCGTTTTCTACTGCCTATTTCTAGTTGTTAAACAAATACGAAAGCACGGGAACACATGTTTCCTTGCGAAATAAAGAGTCTCGCATATATTTCGCGACAAACAAGAAGAAGACTAATTTTCAAACATATTAAAGCGAGCTTATAAAGCAATTTATGTAATATTTTTAGTTTTTTTTTCATGAAAAAGGTAAGAATACATAATCAGCGACAAATATTTACCGCGCTCTACTCATGTTTTTCATTTTGTTTATTTACGTTTGCACATCTTCTTCCTTTGTAAAGACCTGTTCACAATAGAAAATAAATCTGTCGAATTTCCGTGCCTACTATATTTTTCCATCCACGAAATATATGAGTTTTTTTTTCGCTAGAGGTGCATACCGACCTTAAAACTAAAAACATATTTTATTGAAACATGATACATTTTTGTTTCCAATTTTTAAAACGCTCTTTTCAGGTAGTTACGCGCTAAAAATACATATGTACATACATACATACATAAATAGAAAATTGTATCGTAACGGTTTTCGCTACCCGTGTTGTGTTCAACTAACATAAATAATAATTTTAGGAAAATGAATTTTATTTTTAAATATTTTCGAAGTCGAATCTGAAGATGCATTTATTTATGTACATACATATGTACATACACGAATCTACTTGTAGTTTGGGGTGTTTTTTTTATAGAGGTATAGAACTTTAAGTTGGCATTACTTTTCAAGATGGCGACCGATTTAACAGCTGTCAAGTTATTTATTCTCAGTTTGGTTTGGCAATTCATCATGAATAGACTCACGCCTGGACAACGCTTGTAACTAGTGCAATTTTATTTCGAAAATAATGATTCTGTGCGGAAAACGTATCGCGCACTACGTCCAATGATACGGACCAATGATTCCACCAGCCCATAAAGCGCACCAAACAGTCAGTTTTTCTGGATGTGACGGTGTTTCAACATACACTTGAGGATTACCTGCACTCCAAATTCGGCAGTTTTGTTTGTTGACGTAGCCATTCAAACAGAAGTGCGAAGAAGAAAGAAATTGCACTATTTGCAAGCGTTGTTCAGGCGTGAGTCTATTCGCGATGAATTGCCAAACCAAACTGAGAATAAATCACTTGACAGCTGTTTAATCGGTCGCCATCTTGAAAAGTAATGCCAACTTAAAGTTCTATACCTCTATAAAAAACACCCTTTATTAAATTCAAATCTTTCAATAAACGAAAAGTGGTAGCTTCAGTCATTTGTTTTGGGTTTTTAAATTATTTTACAACGCAACACTGTTTTCAAATATCGCAAGCGAAAGAACAAATTTATTACTTACGATCAGAGTTTAATTCTTTGGCAACAGCCATCCATGCTGCTTGTCTGAGAGCTATATTAGTGCCGCTTTTGTATCCTTCGATGTTGCTATTGTATATAATTGGATATTTTTTTACAGTTTCCACAAAACGTATATTAAACTTTTCGTCAGGTACACTGTCCATTATGAAAAAAAAAACCAAACAAGTGAAAATCTACCACAAACCGACAAAATCGAGCAACTAAACACTTCAACTGCTCACAATAAACTGAATTCATTCAAAACACTTATGTATGTACATACATACATACATATGTGGTTAACCACCGAACTAATACAACTTTGTCGGTACTGCTGTCAACTGTAGTCATAAGTGTACGACACGACAGTTAGGGATGTTATGGAGATAAGAAATGAGAGAGAGAATTTACTCTTCGTGAGGCAAGCGCCGTTACCGAAAAGCCGACGGCAGAAATGACTTTTTCGCCGTGTTGTGTGATAGCAACGAAGAGAATTCTATATATTTAAAAAGAAAAACGACAAGTCTAGTTCAAGAATTGCTTAACATGACAGATTTTTAGCTTATTGATAGAAAAATAGTGATTGTGGCATTCCATTGGCGTTCTTCGATTTGTTAGCAAAATTGGAAATTTCAGGCCACGCAATAAAGTTGTATCTGCCATCGCCATGAGAATTCATAGCGACGATGTACACTATGTATGTATGTAATATACATATGCATGTACATGCATAAATACAGTGGCGGATAAAATTCTATATACACCCCCTGTTTTCGTCGAATTGAATGTGCAAGAGGTTTATTGGAAAATTTAACGACACAGTTCACTTCAACTATTTTCCCTTATCATAAAAAACCAAAAAAAATTAATTTACATAAAATAGCTTTACTAAAAAAATGTAAATCCAACATTGACAAAAGTCTACATAAAGTAGAGTAGATATGCCAGTAACCGGACACTTTTCACTTTAATATTTCGAAATAAGCAAACCGTTGACTTATTTAAAAACTTGAAAACAAAAATCGACATTTCCACTCTTTTATAACGGTTTCGCAATATTCGTTTTACTTTATTTTCAATAGTGGCTTTGTTGTTTCACTTTGAGTTTGCGTATGTGAAGTGATATTTGAAGACGTATGTATGTATGTATGTAGACGTAGATTTTGCTATTTTTTTACTAGTTGTATTTCAGTTTTGTTAGGTGAGTTTTTACTTGTATTAATAATTTGATGATGAGTGTTTCATATGACTGTTATTCTACAAATAATTGATGAAAATACGTAATAACAGTCTAAAATCAGTGAAAATGTTTATATATTTTGTAAATGCATCTGTCCGAATACTGGAATGTAAAATATGAGTGTTTTCTAGAATCCGGACAAAGTGTCCGGACAAGAAGAAAAAAGAAAAAGTCAAAAATCATACAATTCCAGTATCCGTACATGACTATATATATATATGTATATATATATATCAGCACTATATTCAATAATATATTTTTTATATTAAAATTAAATTTAGAATGAGTGATAAAAATGCTAAAGAATCTATTGAAAAGAGGAGAAGACAAATCCCGGACAAACAAAACCAAAAAGCATATTTATTGTAAACAAACAGTTCGCCAGTGGCAAAATGAGCATTTAGGGCAGGTACTTACCAAAAAACACTTTAGCCCATTACTTAACAAGATTCTTAGCTGCCAAAACTACTCTTCTACTATCAAAAATGGGTTCCGAAAGTGTGGTATTTATTCTTTTTAGTTGATTATACAAAAAAAAAAGGGCACAGAGGTCCTCAGCCAATTGATAATAACCTTTCATCTATATCGTTAATTGGCATTACTTTAGATAGTTTGGAGATACCATCAAGTATATTTGTTGTAAACGATGACGCAGTGCTGGAACGAGCTCATAACCATGAAAAGTCAAGAAATTCTTCTATCGTCGCTGATTTTTCCCGGAGCCCAAGTGTTTCTAGTGTCTTATGCACTCATCTCTTCTATTCGAAACCCATTGCTTAATAATATTGCTTTTTCAATATTTTTATGAATTTTTTCTTGATTAATAAAATTAACTTTATAAAGCGTTATAAACTATTTAATTTTTTATAACAACTGTCCGGTTACTGGATTTTTACTGTCCGCTTTCAGGAAAACTGTCCGGTTACTGGCAAATTTTGACTTGCATTAAAAAAATAATTATTACAAAAAGATTCAGACCTTTATGTGAAAATGGTTGATTAATGGTTTTTTAATATCACTGATAGGATGTATGCTACAGCAGTTAAACACAACAAAAAAGTTAAGTGCCCGGTTACTGGCATATATGCCCTACATACATTACTTATTTTAGCGCAAAAACTTTGGTTAATATCAGGTAACCTGATCTTTTTAGTATTTAGTTGGTGCACCGTTCGCATCAATAACAACTTGAAGCCATCGTGGCATTGAAGCTACTAAATTTCTCAATTCTGAGGGAGTAATACTGTCCCTGTCTGTCTGAGGGAGTACTGTAGCGGCCGCGATAGCCGAGTGGTTAGCATTGCGTACTGCCATTCGGAAGGCCTGGGTTCGAGCAACATCAAAAATTATAGAAACTAAATTTTTCTAATTGCGGTCGCCCCTCGGCAGGGAATGTCTGTCAAGAACTCTGAGTGTATTTCTGGCATGAACTAAAGCTCCTCATAAGAGTCCATCAGCCGTTCGGAGGCGGCTTAGAATAAACTGTAGGTCCCTTCATTTGTTGGTAAAAACATCAAGACGCAAAACCACAAATTGGAGGAGGAGCTCGGCCGAAAATCGCTTCAGCGGTTACAAAGCGCCAAATATATATATACATATATATATATATATATATAATACTGTCCCAAGTTTCAATAAGACGTTCTTTGAGTAATTATGAGCTGGAAATATGATTTTTTCTAAATTTTCGCTCAAAAATCTCCCGACATGTTCAATAACAAAACTGTCCACCAAAGGCTTCAGCAAGCTTCCAACAATAACTTATATTTCAACCGATCGATATTACCCTCAATAAAAACGATCTTGTCGACTTCAGAAGTCGCAACCGCTCCCCAAATCATTGCGTTGCCACCACCATGCTTCACTGATGGTAGTATATTCTTGGCGTTAAGTGCAGTATTTTCTTTTCTCCAAACTTTTGCTCTTCCACCGCTGCCGAATATATTGAACTTCGATCCGTCTGTAAACAAGGCTTTTTGCCAAAAACTCATTTTTTGTCTAAATGTGCTCTAGCGAACTCCAAGCGAAGTTTACGATTTTTGTAGAAATAAGAACCTTTTTACGTGGAATTATACTGTGGAATCCGTTATCCTTGAGAGCTCTTCGAATTGTTCTTGGAATGACACACTTTCTTGATGAGCTTCCGATGTTTTCGGCTAATTTTGGAGCAGTAACTTTAGGATCATCATTCACTTCCTTCAGAATAAAGCTGATGTTTCTTCGGGTTTTTTTTCGGTGGACCATTTTTTTTCTTTCAAAGTTTTTTACAATGATCTGTACCTTTGGTGAACTTAAGTTTAAAATTCTTGAAATTCCACCATACGATTTCTTCTCCCTTCTGTGCTGAATAACCAAGACGCGTACGTCAATGGATATTTCTTTTCGCAGGGCCATTGTTGATGCTAATGTGTTTAAACCACAACTAAATTCAATATTAGCAAATTAGAAAACATAATTTAAAAGAATAGTAAAAAAAAGGGTTCCTAACCGCCATAATAACACAGCATATCGACGTACCTGTTAGTAAACCCGTGGTATCTGTAGACTTTTGTCAAAGATATTTTTTCGTTTTCTCACCATAATTGTTTTATTTTATGTTAGAAAATGGAGTTGTTTCAATACATTTGATTAGAAAAGTATTTAAAATAAAACTGAATACCTAGATTTTTCCGCAAAGTGATTGTACTTTCAATACAATGAACCACTGTATGTATGTAGTAAATTTGCAAAAATTAGCCATTAGCTTTTTACTGTTTTAGATTTTTGGTTTAATCTGTTCAATTGCAATGAAAAAAGTATGATTTTTTGCATTTAGGGTACATTCTATATGGTAAAAGTCGGTGTGTAGCTCTAACGAAAACCAGAAATTATGTACGATAATTTTCTTCACGAAGCAGTAGGGTGCATATGCCAGTAACCGGGTACTTAACTTTTGGTTTGTATTTAAACTCCTGTAGTTTACATTCTTTTAGTGATATTAGAAAACCATGAATTTACAAATGACTATTGACTAATTCCGGATCTAATAAAATCAACCATTTTCACATAAAAGTCTGATTTTTTTCGGTATTAATTATTGTTTTAATGTATGTCAGAATTCAACAGTTTATCCAGAAACCGGACAAGAAAAACCAGTAACCGAACACGTATTATCCAAAATTTTATAACGTTTTATGAAGTTAATTTTATTTTCATTTAATTTTTTTTATATTCAAAACTGCTTAACTACAGAAAACAAATCCATCAGCTGAAATACAATATTCTACTACCATAAAAATTTATTGAGTTACTTTTTAAGAGATGTTGGTACAGTACTTTTCATTACGAAAAGTGAGTGGTATAAACGGCGAAATGATTCGTATAACGGGTGATCCATTTCGAGGTTTCGCACTTTTTTAAAGAAAAAAACACAGAAAATTCAAATTTAATGGGGATAGTTTATTATCATTCGAAAGAACATTCTTTGGCATTTATTTTTTGAAGATTATCTCTTTCAAATGTTGCCGCGGCCAAGGTTTTCAGATAATCCATTCGCTGAGTCCAATTTTCGATGACTCGTTCGAGCATTTCAACTGGTAATTGGCGAATGACACGCGTTATGTTTTGCGTCAAGGCCTGAATCGAAGCAGAATATTCCGCATGGACTTTAGACTTTAATTATCCCAGGAAAAAGTCTAACGGTGTGATATCACACGATCTTGGTGGCCAATCGACCGGCCCAAAACGTGAAATTATCTGCTCACCGAATTGTTCTCTCAAGAAATCAGTTGAAGAAATATGGACCGATGATTTCACCGGCCAACAAACCATACCAAATCGTTTTTTTTTCTCGATGAAATGGCAGCTCTTTAATCTCTTCAGGTTGCTCTTCATCCCAAATGCGGCAATTTTGCTTGTTAACATACCAATTGACCCAGAAATGGGTCTGTCTCTTCGCTGAACAAAATTTGGCTCGAAAACGTCGGATCTTCTTGGAAATTTTCAAGAGCCCATAAAGCGAAGCAATGTCGCTTGAGGAGGTCGAGCGGCTTCAGTTCTTGCACAAGCTGTATTTGTACGCTTGCAATTTAAGACGCTAAATCTTCCATATGTCAGTCCGAGTTGCTGCGAACGGTGCCGAATCAACTCCTAACGGTCTTCGTGTACACTCTCAGCTACGTTCGCTATATTTTTTTCACTGCATGCTGGACGTGGTGTATTCGGTCGAATATTATCCAATAATGAATGCAGGGGCTAAAGATGGGTGATGGTGTTGCGAATAGTACGCTCAGTAGGTCGATTATGTTGAACATAAGTTGAGCGTAGCGCGCGAAACACATTCTTTACAGAACGCGAATTTTCGTAATAAAGTGATTTGTGAACGTTGTTCAGGCGAAAGTCTTTCTATGATGAAATGCCAAAAAATACTGAACAAAAATAACATGACAGCTTGACACGACTCACAAGTGATCTGTCAAAAAAAAAAGCTATTGAAAAAGTACCTTTACTTGGAGCACCCTTTATGAATACATACATATGTATATGAATATCACAATCGCTTAGTCTTTTTATTCATTTGAATTCATTCCTAGAGAAGGCACTTAATTAATACTTAATAACTTAAATAAATAACATATAACACTTAAGTTATATGGATGATCTAGCATGAAAACCTACCTACTCCAGTTTTAACACCTCCGAGGCCCTGTTGTGACGCTGCATTTCTGTCAACATTTATGACCAACAACCAAGGGTTGTGGAAATTTCTACCATTTTCTTTTCCATTTTTGTTAGGGAACTCTCTTTATTTCGACTACTTACTTTTTTGCAGGTGTTGGTATCATTAACTGGAGGCCTAAGGCTATTTATTTGCACAGCAACTTTCTCCCAAAAGCTGTTTCCATTTTCCTCAGAAGTTTTGGGAAAACCTTATGCAATATCTGCTCTTTCAGACATTAAATTCAGGCAGCTCTCGTACTGGCTGCGGTTTGCGGATGATCTTGATCTGTTGAAAAACAACATTTAATTTGTACACCATATCACCTAATACATACTTCTTTCCTTTTTTTTTGATCTAGAATTTCACTCTTTAAATTTGAACTTTTCTTACTATTTTCTTGCTTTCTTTTGTTTCCCCGTCAATCGAAAGCATTCGAAAAAATCTATCACGAAGAACTGACAAAGTTTCGTTTCACTCGGAACCAATGATGCCAATCTCACCACTGTCGCAACTTCGTGATCACGCTGGCATTGATGATAGCATTTGCCTGATGTTGCTACGTCGGCACTTTCTTTGGAATATGTGATAAGCCTGATAGTCTCTCAAATTATTAAAACGAGTGGCATGAAGAAAACTATGTAAATTCGAAAGGTATTTACCACAGTCTACTCATGTTTGACTCGAGTTTACACACGAATACTTTTGTTGCCGAAACTCTTAGGTGAGATGGCAACGAGAACACGGCACGGTACGCTGCTCTCTTTCCGTCGCCCTCTCCCCAACAAACTAAGAGTTTCAGAAACAAAAGTATTCGTATGTAAACTCAGTCTTTCTTGTTTTGATTATTTACGTTTACATATCTTCTTCCTATCAAAATAACTATTCACAGTTGAAAATCAATGTGTCAAATTTCCGTGCCAAGTACATTTTTCCATCCATGAGTGAAGTGATTTTTTCCGGGAGCATTTTCGCTTGAGTTGCATACCAGCCTTAAATCTAAATACATAAACCTAACTAAAACTACTGTAACTTTTCATTGTGTTATGCAAATTTATTACTTAAAATTGTCTAAAGCACATTTGAGTACAAGTATTGATAGCCTAAGTGCGATCTACATGCATATATCATTCTTGTTAGTGGCACACATGGAGTCATCGATATTCCCAAAAACGTGTACCATAATCATCAATATTACCTTTTCTCTTCGAATTTCACAACTTTATTATTACGATATTGATAATCATAGATTTTCTATTTAATTTTACAAAGTAATTTTTAAGCGTAATAAATTTTAATTTTCCGTCAAAATTTCGTCAATCAACTGTAAAACTTTGGATTTAAAATGTCTCATTTGTGAGTTGGACATTTCATCAAGGTCTGGTAACAAACTGAATAAAAAATGTGTTTTGGCATCATCACCACTAGCGAATTCCACACGTTCAGCATTTCTAATGGAGGTTGAAGCAACTTGTGTGTCACTCAAAGCTGGAATGGAATGTGTATTCCTCATAAAGCTTGTATTGTTGTTAACTGGTTTGCTTTTCCTTTTCGGGCTGGGTAGAGAGTTGCAAATTTTTTCAGCGGGTTCATCTGTTATAATTTCCTCCCCTAATGAGGAATCACAATTTCTAAAACTCATTGTGTCTTGATCGATGTCATCTGTTTCGTCCACTATTTCATAATCTTCAGAAGACAGATCCTCATCGTTCATATTTTGATCATCCGCATACTGCTCTACCTCTTGTTCTTTGTCTGCTTTGTTTTTCCTTCTTTTAAGATAGGGTAGAAGATACTTCATGTGGTCATATAAATAATAATGTTCTATGTTTACTTTTTCGCTTGGTTTTCGATTTAAAGCAGTACGTAAAATTTTCCATTTCTTCTTTATTACGGGTACTAAAAAAAGGTAAAAGAAAAATGTAATGAAAATTATAATCGATGAAATAAATACATATGTATGTATATGAATTACGAAAATTACGAAATGATGATTATGAATTGCGTTAGCATTCCTTCGAAAAATATTTTCCTTTTTTTGTTTAAAGTGTACAACATTGAATAAATAATGCTTAAGTGGGCGTCACTGAGAATCGTACAGCAGCTTCTTTAATTTTATTCGAGGAATTCCAGAAAAATTTGTTTGAAGATATTTTTCGCAGGGATCTGATATGTACTATTACTACAGTAAATATAAATATAATTTCATGTTCTCATTTGTAGTTTTTTGCAAAAATGATTAAAAGATCTATCGAAGTACGTGAAATTGCAATCAATCAGTATAACGACGGCAAATCTTACGGAGTGAAATTGCCAAAATTGTTAATCGGCGTCGAAGTACAGTTCGATGCATCATTGCAAGATATAAAAGCGACAAGCGAGTTGCAAATAGAACTAAAGTTTCCGCAAAAGTTATGTTGAAAAGTTAATTACTAGTACTGAGTGATGGATATTAAGAAAAGTGAAAGAAACTTCAGCCATTTCAGCGCCTAAAATTGTTTCAGAAACTAAAATTTACTTCAATAAGGAAGTGAGTAAATTAATGATTAGAAGAGTTCTTCGAAAAATAATACATAAATGGATCCCAAAAATTTACGGCCAACATGGAGGAGGATCACATATGATATGGGGGTGCATATCATAGCATGGAGTAGGAGTTTTAGAATTTATAGATGGCTACATAGATCAGTGGAAGTACATACATACATGTATAGTGCCGGACAAAAGTCTACATACATTCGTTGTATAGCAAGTACTATCACTTTGCTGAAACATGTAGGTATTCAGTTTTATTTTGAATCCTCTTCAAATCAAATGTATTGAAACAAATCCATTCTCTAACATTAAATAAAACAATTATGGTGAGAAAACGAAAAAATATCTTTGACAAAAGTCTACAGATACCACGGGTTTACTAACAGGTACGTCGATATGCTGTGTTATTATGGCGGTTAGGAACCCTTTTTTTACTATTCTTTTAAATTATGTTTTCTAATTTGCTAATATTGAATTTAGTTGTGGTTTAAACAAATTAGCATCAACAATGGCCCTGCGAAAAGAAATATCCATTGACGTACGCGTCTTGGTTATTCAGCACAGAAGGGAGAAGAAATCGTATGGTGAAATTTCAAAAAATTTAAACTTAAGTCCACCAAAGGTACAGATCATTGTAAAAAACTTTGAAAAAAGAAATTAACTCAAACAGATATCAGCTTTATTCTGAAGCAAGTGAATGGTGATCCTAAAGTTACTGCTCCAAAATTAGCCGAGAATATCGCAAACTCGTCAAGAAAGTGTGTCCATTTAATAATAATCCGAAGAGCTCTGAACGATAACGGCTCCCACAGTAGAACGCCACGAAAAAACCTCTTATATCTGAAAAAATCATAAACTACGCTAAAGCAAATTTTGACAAAGGAATGGATTTTTGGCAAGAAGTATTTTTCACAGACAAATCGAAGTTCAATATATTCGGCAGCGATGGAAGAAAAAAAATTTGGAGAAAAGAAAACACTGTTGCGGCATCTGAAGTTGGAAAGCTTGTTTTTGTTGAAGGTAATATGGATCAGTTCAAATATGAGTCTTTATTGGAAGCTAATCTGAAGCCTTCGGTGAACAGTTTGGAGCTTGGCACAGGCAGGATCTTTCAACAGGATGACGATCCAAATTTAGAAAATTTAGAAAAAATCATATTTCCAGCTCATAATTACTCAAAGAACGTCTTATTGAAGCTTGGGACAGTATTACTACCTCAGAATTGACAAATTTATTAGCTTCGATGCCACGATGGCTTAGAGCCGTTATTGATGCAATTGGTGGACCAACTAAATACTAAAAAGATCAGGTTACCTGATATTAACCAAAGTTTTTGCGTTAAGATAAGTTATGTATGTATGTAGGGTAGATATGCCAGTAACCGGGCACCCCCCAGTAACCTAGCACTTTTCACTTTAATATTTCGAAATAAGCAAACCGTTGACTTATTTAATAATAAAATCGATATTTCCACTCTCTTATAACGGTTTCGTAATTTTCGTTTCACTTTATTTTCAATAGTGGCTTTTCACTTTGAGTTTGCGTATGTGAAGTGATATGTGGAGACGTGCGATTTTGCTATTTTTTTTACTAGTTGTACTCCAGTTCTATCAGGTGAGATTTTATTAATAATTTGATGATAAACGTGTTTATATGACTGTTATTCTACAAATAATTGATGAAAATATGTACGTAATAAGTCTAAAATTAGTGAAAATGTTTATATATTTTTGTAAATGCACCTGTCCGGATACTGAAATGTAAAGTATGAGTGTTTTCTAGAATCCGGACAAAGTGTCCAGTTACTAGAAAAAGTCAAGAACCACACAATTCTAGTATCCGGACGTGATGTTACTTCAGCACTATATTCAATAATATTTTTTTATATTAAAATTAATTTTCGAATGAGTGATGAAAATGCTAAAGAATCTATTGAAAAGAGGAGGAGGCAGTTCCCGGTTAAACAATAACTGGAGTTGGCGTTGAATGATATTCGGACAAAGACGATAATTATTCGGAAAGCTGCAAGCATTTATGGCATTTCAAAGTCAACGATTATATAAGTAGATCGGTTAAATGGAAAGGTCGCAGAAAATTGTTTTACTTTGGGTCCACAATCATTTTTGACAAGCGATGAAGAAGCAAAAATATCTGAATGGATGATAAATATGAGTAAGTGTGGTTTTCCTTTAAAAAAGGACGATTTTCTTAATACATTTCAAATAATTATAAGGGACCGTAAGAGAACACGCCTTTAAAGTGGTTACAGTTACTATCAACTAAATTACGCATTGTCTTAAGAGATTATTTTCCTCAGGTGAAAATCAAAGCGATCTGTATCCTACTGAGTTCCCGAATTGTGGAACAGAAGCACACGATAATGAAGTGAACAGAAGTCCGCAGCCAATTGATAATAACCTTGCATGTATCTCGTTAATTGACTGGTACCAGCCCATGATAACGAAAAGTCAAGAAATCCGACGATAGAGATTTTTCCCAGAGCCCAAGTGTTTCTAGTGTTTAATCCACTCATCTCTTCTATCCGAAACCTATTGAATTTAAGGGGAAAAGACTCAATACCGCAGCAGTTAAGTCATCAGCTATATCATCAAAGACTTGGAGAGATATACATATGTACGCAGCAAAAGAACAGGAAAAACATCAAAAACAAGAAAGAAGAAAAGAGCGACTAGCCGCAAAAACCCTGAAACAAAAGAAAGGACCCAAAGTCAAGTCAAAAGAATCTAAGGTAAAAGAAAAGTGTCAAACATGTTAAGAGGAAATAACAAGCGACGTGGAAGACGATGATTTGAAAAATATTGGTTGTGACTTGTGCTCGTCATGGTTTCACCTCAAATGCACTTCTTTAAATGGCCTTTCGTATATGGAAGCCTCCCAAAATGAATTTATTTTTCTATCATGTGCTCAATAATATTGCTTTTTCAATATTTTTATGAATGTTTTTTGGATTAATGCTTTTTATAATGTTTAATTTGTACCTAACATAGATATCTGTTCCTTATTGGAATTAATAAAACATTTCTAAAGTATATTTTTTGTTATTTTAGTCTTGTGATTTATAATTTTTTCTCCTAATGTTAAATTAAAACGAAAGAATGTTTTTGATGAATGTGCAAAAATTTATTTTTTGTGATTGAAGTATTGTGCTTATTTATTTATATTTATTTTTTTCATTAGGTGAAAATAAAATTTACTTTATAAAACGTTATAAACTATTTAATTTTTTATAATAAGTGTCCGGTTACTGGATTTTTACTGCACGGTTTCTGGAATAAACTGTCCGGTTACTGGCAAATTTTGACTTGCATTAAAAAAATAATTATTACAAAAAGATTCAGACCTTTATGTGAAAATGGTTGACTAATGGTTTTTTAATATCACTGATAGAATGTAAACTACAGCAGTTTAAGCACAGCCAAAAATTTAAGTGGCCGGTTACTGGCATATCTACCCTACTGTATGTAGACTTTTGTCAATGTTGGATTTACGCTGTTTTTTTTTGTCATAGCTTTACTATTTCATGTTAAAAAGTTATCATTTTTTTTGGTTTTTTATTATTAGGGAAAATAGTTGAAAAAAACTGTCATTAAATTTCCCAATAAACCTTTTGGACTTTCGATTCAACGAAAACAGGGGGTGTATGTAGACTTTTGTCCGCCACTGTACATATATTTCCAAAGTAAAATATATTTTCGGTCATTAAGTAGAACGAGTTAAGAAAAGGGAATGCACCCCGCCGACATTTTTTTTATCCAAACTATGCTTTGACTAACTTCATCATTATCTTTCACATCTTTTATTCAGCAACAATTTTCTTTTACTCATTTTCACATCACTAGCACATCCGAACTCCAACAGAAATATTGTAAATAAAAACTGCGCAGTGTGACTAGCCAGAAATTTAATTTCGAAAAATGGCTGTTCCATGCAAATTTTATTGCTACTGCTCTTGAAATTAATTTTCGAAATTTTTCATTTTGAATAATTTAATAGTATTAATGGCTTTGCACTTCATCTCGTTACCAATGCTTATATTAGTCAAAATACTGAAATTTGCAGAGATGGTTGCTATACATGTTATTTATGTAAATTGATTTTAGTTTTCATAATATTTTTATTTAATTGCACATAAATTGTTGTAAAAAAATTTACCATTGTATTGCAAATTTTTCATTTAACACGCGCACAAATGTTTTATATATGGTGTAAGAAAGTTTCTTATATATTTTTATTCAATATTTCACAGATTATTACATTTATATATTATTTTATTTAAATAATAAAACTAATTTTATTTATGCATAATTTTTCTTGGATGAATTGTAATTGTAATGTTTTATACTGACAGTAAATGGGATTGCCATACGGCATTAATATAAAAATTCTGTACGATACAGTTGCAAGAATAAAAAAAAATATTTAAAAAATTATTGAAAAAATTTGGAAGATTTTTGTTATTAAGTTAATTTTATTGGAAATACTATTGTGGCGAAAATGCGAAGCGAATGTCAGATGAAAGAGAGAAGCCGATAACTGGCATGTTCAGAAGATTCGCTATTGAGAGCGATTCGATCATTCCAGGCTTTCCTTTCCAGCAGCCGAGTGGTATATAAGGGCGACACATAGATGCAAAGCTAATCAGTCGTAAAGTAAACGATTTGGTGATTACCCTACAGTGAAGAAATACGAAATAGAACATTGTGCAAGTTGTAATACAAGTGATTGTAAACAGTGAAGTGAATTGTGAATTACAGAGTACTAAAAGGACATTAAATAAATTCTTTATAAATAAAGAAACCGCAAATAAAGTTGGTGACTTTTATTTAACAATCCAGTGATCGTACCCGAAGAATTTGGGAAATCATCGAGGTTGATTCAGCAAAATCGTAACACTATTCAAGGCGAAACCAGTGTTGGTCGGGTGGAGGGTTATTTTCCCAAGCGCGGCCCAAGGCCGCCAATTTATAAAGGTGTTTCACTTAAGAATACTGCTCAAGGCGAAGCCGGTGTATAAAGTGTAAAATATGTGTTATTGTTACGATCTTGCTGATTAACCTCGATGATTTCCCAAATCTTTCGGGTACGACCTCTGGATTGTTAAATAAAATCGCCAACTTAATTTGCAGTTTCTTTATTTATAAAGAATTTAATTAATGTCCTTTTGATTACTCAGTAATTCACAATTCAATTACAATTTACTTGACTATTTACAATCACTTGTATACAACTTTCACAATGTACTGCTTATTACTTTACTGCAACGCTTTTAATTCACGACTGATTACTGACTGACTCTTCTGCAGTCATGTGTCGCCCTTATATACAACTCCCGGTTGCTCGCAACCAACCGTCTAGAATAAACGGGTCGTTAAGAAAATCGTCTCGTTTTCCGCTCTAGAAAATACCAGTTGTCGGCTCCTCTCTTTCATCTGCCATTCGCTTCGCATTTTCGCCACATTATTGTTTTTTAGGAACTTTTTTTTACAGGTGGCATCACCAAAATTTATGATAATTGCTTTGACAAACAAAAACTAAGGGAAAATTTCATATATTTTGCAACTTTAACTTTAAATATCTCAAAAACTAAGGGTCTTCGGTGGGTTTAGTTTTCAGTTTTAAAAAGGGGGGAGGGACCCCTACCATCCCCTATCATTCGAATTGTTTCCCGTATTAATAATTATATTTTTCCTCAGAAATACATTTAATTACAAAAACTAATTAAACAAGAAATATCAAATAAAAAATTTATGTAATTTGTTCCACATTTGAAAGCGTATTGAATTTTTAAATACTTCAGTAAAACGAAAAGCATCTTGGACAGTCCAAAGATATGTAAATATATAATCCGTAGATTTTGTTGAAAAAAACGAAAAAGAACAGTTGCAGATACCTATTTTTTTTAAACCAAAATCGCAGGTTTGAAGATGTTCATTATTTGAAACAAATTTAAAATAAATGTTTACAAACAAAACATAAAAAAAATATTTCACGTTGACAATTCCTCTGCTAAAGCCAAAGCAAATTTAACAAGCTGGAGTTACTGTGGCAACGAATTCAACTGTTTTCATTCATTGTTCGCAAAGATTGTCAATATTATTTTTTAGTTTATGTTTATGTTTTGTTTGTTGGCATTTCATTCATCATTTGATTTTCTGTTTGCAAATGTAAGGTAGTGTTGGTGCATTTTTAAAAACAATGAATTTTTCATAATTTTGACAATCACTACTCAAAAGCAAAACACAAAAACAAAATACACAGTAATTGTTGTGCTTGTTCTCCTGCTCTCATCTTACACATATGTACATACATATATTCGCATTGGCTAACTCGTATACAATACATAAAAAAAAAGTTCAATTCGCTGCCGATGTAACTTCGCTTTTCTTAATTCGTCTTGTTTCTCTTCTAATATTACCGCATGTGAACTGTGTGGCTCTCTGCTGTTTACTTACCTTCACATTTCAACTCCTCTCCAATAGTTTTCCACGCTTCTTCCCTTGCACCTTTAAAACCTCTTATTGATGTATTGTATATAATGGGATGCATTTCCACAGCTTTTACCAAATTTAAATTGAACTTCTGATTCATGGACTGATCCATTATGAAGCGTAATTTCTAAAAGGTACAACAGCGACAGAACAGACCACGCAAGACACACAATGCGAAGGTTTATAGCGTACTGAATAGGCCTTCTCATCTTCCACATCGCACTTGTACAAGTTTGTTGGTATTGTAGTAGTTCGCAAGCGGCACGATGTACATACGAGTGTATTTATTGGTGATGTTTACATTCGTTATAGAGAGCTCGTCCGTTTCTGTTCATTCGTGAGAGAGGCGCGAAAGTGTGTTTGTGGGCAGTTTCGCGCCAATTAAATTGAATAAATGTGTAGTTTAGCAGTGAATTTTCAAATTTAAACATTCATATACATACATACATACATATTCCAATATTTCAATATTTTTTTTAATGCAACACAATGAATAACATATTGTGGCGAAAATGCGAAGCCAATGACAGATGAAAGAGAGGAGCCGACAACTGGCATGTTCTAGAGCGTAAACGAGACGATTATCGTAACGACGCGATTATTCTGGGGGTTTCGTTTTCAAGCAGCAAAAAGGTATATAAGGGCGACCCATGACTGCAAAAGTAATCGGTCGTGAAATAAAAGCGTTGGAGATTACATTACATTGAAGTAATAAAAACAGTACAATGTGAAAGTTGTATACAAGTGATTGTAAATAGTCAAGTGAATTGTAATTGAATTGTGAATTACTGAGTAATCAAAAGGACATTAATTAAATTCTTTATAAATAAAGAAACTGCAAATTAAGTAGGCGATTTTTATTTAACAATGCAGAGGTCGTACCCGAAGGATTTGGGAAATCATCGAGGTTGGTTCAGCAAGTTCAGTAATTCACAATTCCATTACAATTTACTATTTACAATCACTTGTATACAACTTTCACAATGTACTGTTCTTATTACTTTACTGTAATGTAATCTCCAACGAGTTTAATTCACGACTGATTACTGACTGACTCCTCTGCAGTCGTGTGTCGCCCTTATATACTTGTTTGCTGCTTGAAAACGAAACCCCCGGAATAATCTCGTCGTTACGATAATCGTCACGGTTACGATAATCGTTTCGGTTACGATAACCGTCTCGGTTACGATAATCGTCTCGTTTACGCTCTAGAACGTGCCAGTTGTCGGCTCCTCTCTTTCATCTGTCATTCGCTTGGCACTTTCGCCACACTGCCCTCCACCTAAGTCTGATCGTCCCGATCAGACACATTCGCTGTTCCAAACGCAGCAAGCCTCTCTAGGTGGACCACTTTCATCTTTCGATACACTACGTCGTTCAGTCGTTTGATTATCTTGTATGGACCTTCGCAATAGCATTGAAGTTTTGGGGACAAACCTCTCTTTCGTTGTGGATTGTACAGCAACACCAAATCTCCATTTTGGAAGCCTTCGGAGTTCATCGCCTTGTCATACCTAGCCTTCATTTTGTCACTCATAATTTGAGTTTGCTGCCTCACAAGAGCATGTATCTCTCTTAACTCTTCCTCGATAACAGTAGACGCTTCCTTCCCAATTCTTCTCGCATCACCAGTTATTCCAAATTTTAAATCGCTGGGCAACCGAAGTTCACTACCAAACAGTATCCTGGCAGGTGTTTGACCTGTTGTTTCATGCACTGCGGACCGATATCCCATCAGGAAAAGCGGTATGTGTACATCCCAATCATCTTCATTCTTGTCCACTACTTTCCGCAAGTGCTCTTCCAGGGTCCGGTTGAATCGCTCTACCATGCCATCTGATTGAGGATGCAGGGCTGTCGTTCGTGTTTTTCGAATACCAAGTATCTGGCACATCTCTTGGAACACCGCCGATTCAAAGTTTCTTCCTTGGTCTGAATGCAATTCTATAGGCGCACCGTATCTGGTAACCCAATTGTGTGTGAATGCATCCGCAACTGTTTTCGCTTCCTGGTTTGGAATTGGGTAGACCTCAGGCCATTTACTAAAGTAGTCCATAACCACAAGAACGTATTTGTTTCCTCGTCTGCTCATAGGGAATGGACCGGCTACATCCATGGCAACCCGCTCAAATGGTGCACCTGAGTTGTACTGCTTCATCTGCCCATGACTTCGTGACTTTGGTACCTTTAGCTGCAATGCACTCCGTGCAATTAGCAATCCACTCAGCGACCGATTGACGACAGCCAACCCAATAGAACCGCTGCTTGATCTTCTCCAGCGTTTTTGTAATGCCTAGGTGCCCTCCACTAGGACCATTATGGAATTCCTTAAGAACATCCGGAATTCTTAACCTCGGAACCACTATAAGCTTCCGAGAGCACTGGCCATCTTCATTTTCCCATACTCTATGCAAACAGCCAGATATCAATTCTAAACTGTTCCATTGTGCCCAGTATGCTTTCGCGATGGGACTTTCCGCTGCCATTTGTTCTTTGCTTGGCCGTCTGTTCACCTCCAATCCGTGCATTACCAATTCCAAGTCCGGATCTTCTTGCTGACATTTCCTTAAGTGACTTGCCTCCCACTCTTCTGCTGATGTAACTGTCATTAGCCGGACGTCTATTATGTCTTCCTTACCCTCGGCTTTTGAGCAGTGCTTACATTCCAAACTACATGGTCGACGGGACATAGCGTCAGCATTTCCGTGCGTATTACCCTTGCGGTGCTCGATGGTTAAGTCATAACTTTGCAGCCTCTCAATCCACCGTGCAAGCTGCCCTTCGGGATTCTTGAACTGTAGTGGCCACTTCAGCACTGCATGATCCATTCTAACGCGGAAATATTGACCATACAGAAATTTGTGGAAGTGTTTAATGCAATCCACCAACGCTAATAGTTCTCTCCGCGTTCCGCAATAGTTCCGCTCTGGTTTCCCAACAGACCGGCTATAGTAGGCAACTATCTTCTCCTGCCCATCAATCACTTGCGAAAGTACCCCTCCTATGCCATAACCACTAGCATCTGTGTCCAGAATAATTGTTGCACCTGAAACCGGGTACGCTAGCATAGGTGCAGTGCATAGTCGTTCTTTTAAAGCTTGGAAAGCCTCCTCTTGTTCAGTTTTCCACTCGAAAGATCTATTTTTCCTTGTGAGTTCATGGAGACTGTGAGCTACACTGGCGAAATTCGGAACAAAGCGGCGATAGTAAGTACACAGCCCAAGGAAACTTCTTTATTTATGCAAATTTCTGGGTCTCGGCAAACCTTCACTGCTTCTATTTTTTCCTTCGCCCTTCGTGGTTACTTGATGACCTAAGTAATTCACCTCCTTCTTGAATAAAGAGCACTTCTTAGGACTTAGTTTAAGACCAGCGCCAGCTATTCTCTGGAAAACTTCTTCCAAATTACTCAGATGTTCGTCGAAGCTCTTTCCCAATACGATTATGTCATCCAGATACACCAAACAGGTCTTCCAGTGTAGTCCTTTGAGCACATGGTCCATTAATCTTTCAAAAGTGGCAGGAGCGTTGCATAAACCAAATGGCATTACCGTAAATTGCCATAGACCATTGCCAACACTAAAGGCTGTCTTCTCTTTATCTTCTTCACTCACTTCTACTTGCCAATAACCGCTCTTAAGGTCAAGTGTTGAGAAGCATTCTGTGCCAGTTAACGAGTCTAGTGTATCATCGATCCTGGGCAAAGGATAACTGTCTTTCTTTGTAACATCGTTTAATCTCCGATAGTCCACGCAGAACCGCAACTGGCCGTCTTTCTTCACGAGTACTACCGGAGAGCTCCATGGACTTGCCGATGGTTCGATAACGCCGCATTCGCTCATTTCCTTAATTATTTGACCAACAGCGTCACGTCTAGCCAGTGGAACGCTTCGAGGAGCTTGACGAACCGGTCTTGCGTCACCAGTATCAATGCTATGCTTCACTACGTTGGTCCTGCCTGGTTTGTTGCCATCCTTGTCGAATATGTTGGAGTATTTGCAGATAAGTTGGCTGGCCTTGTGCTTGTACTTGATTTCGAACCCTTGCGTCCATGCATTTATATCTTCCTCCATGCCCTTGCTGCCACTAGAGTCGATTCCAGATAATCATTGCATTTGATGATAGCTTCTACCTCTTGATATTTCCCTAATACAGTTCCACTAGGAATTTTCACCGGTGATCTGAAGTCATTTAATACTCTCACTGGGATGCGTCCATTCTTTTGTGTCTTAGCCAGGGATTTACCAATAAGAATTTTGTGCTGCTTCGACAACCCACAATTTGTTTGTCCCACAATCTCCATTAATTTTCGCCCAAACAACTGCTTCCGACTTTGGTGGAATCAGTTCACTGCCTTCTAACCACTTGTTTGCTGCTGTATGTGAAATCATAGCCAATGTTTAGTGGTACCTCCATGTTCTTCTACTCCATAATTTTGTTATTCAAGTCGATTTTGATACCTGCATTCATCAAGAGGTCCACTCCTATGATTACCTCATCTACGATCTGCGCGACTATAAAACTGTGTAACACCGTCACATTCCCGATTGTTACTGATTGACATGTTACTTACCCAACTACTTGTGTGTCCTCACCAGTCGCCGTTTTCAATATTGCTCCAGGTAATGGTCTTACTTCTTTAGTGATCAGGTCAGTTCGAATGATGGAGTGTGATGCGCCCGTATCCACTGCTAATATTCGCACTCGTCCATCCACATATCCACCAATAGTAATGTTGCTCGTTTTTCTGCCAATTTTCGAGACGGAGATTATGGGGCATTCAATTGCAGGAGCCAGCATACGCCCCTTTAGACTGGCTCGTTTTAGGTTAACGACTGAGAAGTTGATGGTTTATCCTCCTCAGCCTTCCGTTTGCGCTGTCCTTCCTGTATGCTGGAATCCATTTTGCATTCGCGTGCGAAGTGACCAGGCTTTCCACATTTAAAGCATTTTCCAGCCTGATTCTTGCCACCAGAACGATTCATTCCTTCTAACGACTTCAGAGTTCTCAATATTTCGGTCATCACATCTGCTGTTTCAACCTCCACTTTATTGACTTTGTATGCTGGTCTGCTTATGAGTGCCGCCACTGTTTCAGCGAATGTTAACTTTGGATTCGCATATGTCTCTCGCTTGGTGTAAACGTTTTTTTTTCCGCTGATAAATCTTTGTATTTTCACCCTTTCGAGATGCTCACCCGATGCGTCTCCGATGGCTAAATGAGCCAATCTCTCAATTTCCGAAGCATATTCCTGTAGAGATTCGTTGGGTTTTTGGTCACGCTTTTCTAACTCCATCTGGTAAATTTGTCTTCTGTGTTCGCTACCATAGCGTCCTTCCAGGGCTCGCATCAATCCGTCGTAATCATTTCTCTCATAATCAGGTATAGTTTGTAAAATTTCTGCCGCAGGTCCTTCCAACTCAACGAATAGTGCAGCAGATTTTTCCTCTATGCTCCAGTTATTTGTTTCAGCCGTCTTCTCAAACTGGAGCTTGAAGACTTGGAATGGAATTTTACCGTCAAAGGATGGTGTTTTTGCCTTGGGAGCGTTCACTGAAGTGGTTGGACGATTTAACTGCAAATCCCGGAAACGACCTTCCAATGTGTTGACTTTGGCTTCAATTAACTCTTCTATTTTTCTTGCCGACCGTGCAATTCGTTGACTGTGCTCTCAATTAGATCCTGTCTTTCCTTAAGTTCTGCATTGTCATTGTTCCATCAAACTTTAGTGACATGTTGTCATTGATTTGTGACATGTTTTGTGAATTACGGGCATCCTGTTCATCCATCTTTTGTAACATCCTGGCATCCTGTGCATCCATCTTTTGTGAAATTGCAGCCAATAACATGTTCATGTCAATAACCGCAGATGAGCTAGGAGCCTCTTCCTGAATCTTACTTCATGGCTGCTCCAACTCCTTCGCAGAATCAATAGCCTCTTCCTTGTCAACATCCTTCAACGATACATCTTCATCCTCGCGGCGGAATTCGTATTGGTTCAAGTCGATACCTTCGACTTCCATTGCTTCTCGCAGTCTCGATTGCAGCTCTGCCTTATTTCCTGTTGTAGATAATCCTCGCTTTGCCAACTCCTTCTTGAGAGGAGGTATCGTCAATTCCTGAATCTCGACCATTTTTCAATTATTATCCTTTGGGATTTATTTAACAATCCCACTTCTGACACCAATTGTTAAAAGTTAAACCCGTCACAGCTTATTTCTTGTGATGAACTAATATTTTAAATTTTCAAATTTGTACAACAGTTCTGATGAGAGTTGAATACAATTTTAGGTAAATTAATATTTTGTAGAATAACCTTTTTGTCTTAAAACAGTTGTAAGCCGGGATTGCATGGAGCCTTCCATAGATATTTTCATCCACTCCATCCGTAATGCTTTCTCTAAGCCTTGTTTGTTGCATAACTGATGTTTTCTTATTTTTTGGTGGAGAGCACTTCATATACATATTTTCAATAACATTGAAATTGGGCGTGCCTGTACCACATGGGGACATATGTATAAGCTACGACTGCACTGATTGCGATTTGTGGTTCGGGTCGTTGGCCTGGTATAACCTAAACCTGTCTCGAATGCACAATTTTTCGGCACTTTTTAATAAACTATTTTTCAATTAATCTAAATAAACTGTTTTATCCACAGTTTCTTCTATGAAAACCAAGCTTCCGACACCTCCTGGCCGACACCCCCAGACCCAAACCATTACGTGGCACGCACCTTGCTTTACTGCACCTCGTACCTTGTATGAAAATTTTTCTGAATTTTTTATTACGCTCACGAATAAATGGATTTATTTCGCGCTGTTCGTCCATGAAAATCAGCTTATTGTTACAGAATTGTACGACCCCCCAAGCACTGTTTCAACCACTTTTATCAACGCACTTATTTCTGTGTCTTTTCTAATTCTGCTTGTTATCCACTTTTTCATTTTGTTTGGGGCCTCCATTTTCTCGAACAAAGCGTTGGAAAATGTTCCGGAAAGTGGAAATATAGGGTGCTTTTTATAGAGGCATAGAACTTTAAGTTGGCATTACTTTTCAAGATGGCGACCGATTTAACAGCTGTTAAGTGATTTATTCTCAGTTTGATTTGGCAATTCATCATGAATAGACTCACGCCTGAACAACGCTTACAAATAGTGCAATTTTATTTCGAAAATAATGGTTCTATGCGGAAAACGTATCGCGCACTACGTCCAATGGTACGGACCAATGATTCTACCAGCCCATAAAGCGCACCAAACTGTCAGTTTTTCTGGATGTAACGGTGTTTCAACATACACTTGAGGATTACCTGCACTCCAAATGCGGCAGTTTTGTTTGTTGACGTAGCCATTCAACCAGAAGTGCGCTTCATCGCTAAACATCGCTAAAATGGACGTAGTGCGCGATACGTTTTCCGCACATAACCATTATTTTCGAAATAAAATTGCACATTAAATAATAACCTAATTTACCATTTCACCCAAATTGCCTATTCTTGCTAATCTTAATACTGACGTCAATAATGGTAAAAGGGTACACACGAAATAAGCCGTGACGTCGTTTTACCTAACATTTTGTTTTTGTTGCAAATATTATACAACAAGCAAAAAGAATTTTGGAAATTCTTCCTTGTGCTTGCATTTCAAAATAATGTATCTGTGAATGTGCATTTCAGTTTATTTAAAAATAAAATATACAAAAAAATATGACACTATTTCTTTTTAATAAATGGACACACAAAATAACTGGGAGCTACTGTACATATGGAATATTCCCGGGGGGTAGGGCAGGTAATCTGAATTCATTTCGAAATAAGTACCGCCCTAAAGTACATACCCTCACTGAGTACCCCTATTTAAAACAAGCGATGCAATCAACTCATCGTCTATGGTCGGCATGTCTCTCAACGAATTAATGCATTCGTACATTCATGCATACATACAACCATCACGTCGCTTTTGAGCGCTACATTACCAACAGACTTGTACAAGGTGATTGAGATGCGCTAATGTCAGTTCAGTTCATTTTGAGTAGTTGAAGTGTTCGGCTGCCTTGTTTTTTTTTTGTTAAATTCGTATGTTGCTCATTGTTATCGTGGTGAAGTAACTCGTTATGGATGGTCTGGTAGATCGGAATTTTGATATACGTCTCGTGCAAACAATAGAAAAATATCCAGTTATATACAACACCAGGTTAAAACAATACAACAAACCTTATTACGTAAGACCAGCGTGGGAGGCTATTGCAAAGGAATTGAATTGCGATCGTAAGTAAATGATTGAAAGATTACAATGAAATATGAAATTTTTCTGTGCTAAGCTAAGTGAGGAAATTATTTCTCCATTTATGTATTCTTTTCTCTGCCAACCAAAACCAAAGATGACTAGATATGAAACTCTTTATCTCATGGGAGCGCTCTGAAAGCACTTGTTTTTAATAACATTTCTCAACCGCGCCGTATCGATAAAAAAAAAGTTTTGCTTTGGGATTTCTCGAGAAATTTGGTCTTTTTTTTTTGATAAAAAATGGTTGTAAAAATTAACCAAAAATGTTTTTCTAATGAAAAATGGTGCGCTTCGTTATTGATTAGGTGGTACTGTGGCGTGTTTACCATCAGCTGTTCAAAGTCCCTTGATTTGTTACCAGCGCAAAGAAAATAATCAAGGAACGTTATTTATCGTATCTAGTCATCTTTCGCCTATGTACATCATACATATTGTACATATGCTTCTTCTTTGCTGAAGTTAGCCTCGATTTTATTCCAAATCCTTCGAGTCCGAACACTGGGTTGGTAAATAAAAATATCCAACTATGTTTGCAGATTCTTGATTTTCAAAAATGTATTCAATGTCCTTTTATTACTCAGTAACTCACAATTCACTTCACTATTTATAATCACTGGTACTACACCTTTCACAATGTACTATTTTTTTTATTAATTCACTGTAATGTAATATCCAACGAGTTCACTTTACGACTGATGCGCTTCGCAGTTGAGTTTCGCCCTTATATAATGAATCGATTGTTCACAAGTACCACCTTTTATGATGGAATTGTTCTCGATTCAGACTCAGACATTACAGTTATCGGCTTCTCTCTTTCATCTGACATCCGCTTCGCATTTTCGCCACAATATGAATAAAAAAAAAAAATTTTATAATAAATGTATGTGAACTTGACAACGTAAATACAGGGCGTATTTTCGGATATATAGACGCAAAAGACTTACGCAGAATAATGCATAAATTACGCAAATTTTTTTTTAAATGATATTTTACTTGCTTCTTCCAGAGTAATGGAAATATATTTATTATTGGTATTTCACATGATAAGTTATTTCCTTATTTTATTTAATTTATTATTGCACGTTATCTCTTTCCACACTTTTCAGCGTTGGCATTGAAGAAGAAATGGACATATTTTCGCGCTAATTTATCGAAGAATATAAAGTTAAGACAAATGGGAGAACATGTTCGAAAGTATTATTTATATGACCACATGAAATTTGTAATACCGTTTATGCGACTATCATCCGAGCGTGGAGCATCCCATAAAAAGATTGTAAACGAAAAAAAGGAGAGAGAATATAAAGAGGAGTACGATGAGGATAACCGCTATCAAACCGATCCCGAACAGAATCCACATAAGAATGAAATAAAAGGAGAAGTATTTCAGATCGACGTAGATCCAATATACTTTGCTAGTCATATAAATGACACTTTTTCACCAAATACAAGCGCCGAGGGTCAAACGAGGAGAAGCAACATTGTTCAAAATAAAAGTACTCGATTCCATGTTGCTTCAGCTGCGACTACTGGTAATGCCAAAATACAATTTTTATATAGTATACTGCCAGACCTCAACGAAATGTCTAATTCGCAAATGCGATATTTCAAAAAAAGAGTTGTACAATTTGTTGACGAAGTATTGAGAGAAAATGAAAATTGAATACGTCACAGAATTCGTTTGTAAAATTAAAAAATAAATAAATTTTTGATTATTAACAAAATGTTCCACCTTAACGAATATTTTGGAATTGCTGGCTAATTTATTTTATTTGTTTTTGTAAGTAATATTTGGTCAAGGTGAGATGACCGTGTTATCCAAGTATCTAACAATGCCCATTGTCATGGGGAAAGTCATGGTTTCAACCTTGGCCATACCAAAATGCAAAATGAACCAATTTGTTAACACAACCTTGCACGTCTTGACATGAAATAAAGTCGCCTAATGAAAATTCACTAGCCGTTCGGAGACAGCTTAGAGCAAATTGTAAGTCCTTCTATTTATACTGCAACAACTCTTCTGCAAATGATGGAAAATCATCTGAAATAACTCCACAAACTGTATAGACAGAGGCAGTCTCAATGCAATTTTGTAGGTATGCATGTAGAAATTGCAGGTTTGGATCACCACCAATGTAATGGACTAGAACCAAAGTCTCTAAATTAATTGAAGCAAATAGAACGAACTCACTAAATTACGGTTACATATGTACAGTGGCGGACAAAAGTTTACATACACCGCCTGTATTCGATTTGTAGAAAGTACTACCATTTTTCTGAGAAATTTAGGTATACAGTTTTATTTTAAATCCTTTTCAAATCACATGTATTAAAACAAATCCATTCTCTAACATAAAATAAAACAATTATGGTGAAGAAACGCAGAAATGTCCTTGACAAAAGTCTACATTGTGTTAGACTTTTCGTTGTGGTTTAAACACATTAGCATCAACAATGTCTCCGCGAAATGAAATATCCATTGACGTAAGAAACTTGGTTATTCAGCACAGAAAAGGGAAGAAATCGTCTAATGAAATTTCAAAAAACTTTAAACTTAAATCCACCAAAGGTACAGACCATTGTAAAAAACTTTGAAAAACATGGATCCACCGAAAATAAGCAAATGTTGGTCGCCAGAAGAAACTAACTCGAAGAGACATCAGCTTTATTTTTTAACGAAGTGAATGATAATCTTAAAGTTACTGCTCCAAAATTAGCCGAAACTATCGCAAAATCAACAAGAAAGTGTCCATTTAAGAACAATTCGAAGAGTTCTGAACGATAACGGCTCCCACAGTAGAACGCCACGAAAAAAAACCTCTTATATCTGAAAAAATCATAAATATCGCTAAAGCAAATTTAGACAAAGAAATGGATTTTTGGCAAGAAGTATTGTTCACAGACAAATCGAAGTACCAACCAACCAACCGCCAAAAATATAGTACCAACAGTTGCCCGTTGCGCATCTTCAGTTGGAAACCTTGTTTTTATTGAGAGTAATATGGATCGGTTGAAATATAAGTAATTGTTGGAAACTATTCTGAAGCCTTCGGTGGACGGTTAGGAGCTTGGCACACGGTTCGTATTGTTAAGGATTGGTTGCTTTATCAAGTTCCAAGGCAACTGCACACACCACCTCAAAGCCCAGATTTGAATGTCATTGAATATGTCTGGGAGATTTTTGAGCGAAAAATTAGAAGAAAAAAAAAACAAATTTCTACCTCAGCATTACTTAAAGAACGTCTTATCGAAGCTTTGGACAGTATTACTCCCTCAGAATTGAGAAATTTAGTAGCTTCAATGCCACGATGGCTTCCAGCTGTTATTGATGCGAACGGTGGACCAACTAAACACTAAAAAGATCAGGTTACCTGATATTAATCGAAGTTTTTGCGCTAAGATACATAAGTTATGTATGTACTGTATGTAGGCTTTTGTCAATGTTGGATTTACGAAAGAGAGAAAAAGAGTGAAAAGAATTAAAATGAAAATAAATAAATAAAAAATCCAAAAGAATTAATAGAAAAAAGTTTGGAAAAAAATTGTAACTCAATTTTTTTCGTTTCCTTTTCCAAAAAAAAAAAAAAAAAAATCGAAAATTCAAAATTTCAGTTAGATTTTCTTGATTTTGTTTATAGGTGTAGCAAAGCACGCTGGAATCAGCTAGTAAATGTATATAAATGAATTTCCCGGTTATTTTTTTCTGTGTTGGTAACAAAACCAAATGAAGGAAGTTTGAACACCTGATGCTTAACAAGCCTCAGTACCTCTTAGCGCAGATAAACGCATCATTTCTCATTAGAAAGGCATTTTAGGTTATCAATTAATTTTTATTAAGCACAGTAATTTTTATGTTTAAATTAATAAATTGTTTGTATTTGTTGTTGCTTTCCTTCATCTCACATTCAAATGTTGACAGCAACATCAGATCGTGGAACATGCAACAGCTGATGTGCAAAAGGCACCAGTCACTACGTAAATGTTTTAAATTCAAAAGCAATTTTCTTCAAAAAGAAATATTACACAAATTGTTGCTGTTTTAATGTTCGAGCATAATACAAGTAAATATTCGATTGTTTTTCAATATAATATTGGAATAAAATTGCAATTAGAGACTGTTCGTAATAAAATACCCAAAATTCCTCTTAAAATCCCAAAAAGTTATATTTCCATCACAGTGGCAGTGTTCAGAAATGAAAAAATCGTCTGTGTTGTCGCTCTCTTCTCTTTTGTACTAAAGTAATTCAATGAAGTTTTGATAGAAAAATAATTGAATAGAAAAAATTTACAAAAAATGTACGCAGGAAAGTTCTATCTGCCGTCGGCTACCTATGGCATGCGAAACGCAACGTTGTGTGGTTATATGCAAACAAACAAACAATCCAAATACACATTCGCATTTTGCTACCGCTGTATTTAATAAATACTGTGGCGAAAATGCGAAGCGAATGACAGATGAAAGAGAGAAGCCGATAGCTGCCATGTTTTAGAGCGTGGATCGAGAACATTCGTAAAGAGAAAGATTAGATTATTCTAGGCGGTTGGTTGCGAGCAACCGGGTTGTATATAAGGGCGACACACGACTGCAGAGTCAGTCAGTAAGTAATCGGTCGTAAAGTAAACGCGTTGTGATTACATTACAGTAAAGTAATAAAAACAGTCAATTGTGAAAGTTTTATACCAGCGATTGTCAATAGTACAGTAAATTGTAATTGAATTGTGAATTACTGAGTAATAAAAGGATATTAAATTAATTCTTTACAAATGAGGAAACTGCTGATTAAGTTGGCGATTTTATTTAACAATCCAGTGATCGTACCGAAGGATTTAGGAAATCATCGAGGTTGATTCGGCAAGATCGTAACAATACGTAAGGAAAATAAAACAGTGTTCGCACTACGCGCATAAGTTTTGTCACTTTTTTGTATCACACGGCTATCAGCCACGTATCACGGGCACGTTCGCTAATGTTTCCCTACCATACCCAGAGTTAAACTCTGCACCATATGCATGCGTATGAAAGTATGTATGTGTGTATATATGCATATATATGTTATTCATTGTGTTGCATTAAAAAAAATATTGAAATATGTATGTATGTACGTATGTATATGAATGTTTAAATTTGAAAATTCACTGCTAACTACACATTTATTCAATTTAATTGGCGCGAAACTGCCATACAAACACACTTTGGCGCCTCTCTCACGAATGAACTGTAACGGACGAGCTCTCTATAACGAATGTAAACATCACCACTAAATACACTCTTATGTACATCGTCGTGCCGATGGCGAACTACTACAATACCAACAAACTTGTACAAGTGCGATGGCTAAGTGAGAAGGCCTATTCAGTACGCTATAAACCTTCGCATTGTGTGTGTCTCGCGTGGTCTGTTCTGTCGCTGCTGTACCTTTTAGAAATTACGCTTCATAATGGATCAGTTCATGAATCAGAAGTTCAATGTAAATTTGGTAAAAGCTGTGGAAATGCATCCCATTATATACAATACATCCATAAGAGGTTTTAACAGAAAGCGTTGTGTTCGTGCAAGAGAAGAAGCGTGGAAAACTATTGCAGAGGAGTTGAAATGTGAAGGTAAGTAAACAGCAGAGAACCACACAGTTCACATGCGATAATATTAGAAGAGAAACAAGACGAATTAAAAAAAGCGAAGTTACATCGGCAGCGAATTGAATTTTTTTTTTATGTATTGTATACGAGTTAGCCAATGCGAATATATGTATGTACATATGTGTAAGATGAGAGCAGGAGAACAAGCACAACAATTACTGTGTATTTTGTTTTTGTGTTTTGCTTTTGAGTAGTGATTGTCAAAATTATGAAAAATTCATTGTTTTTAAAAATGCACCAACACTACCTTACAGTTGCAAACAGAAAATCAAATGATGAATGAATAGCCAACAAACAAAACATAAACATACAACAACAACAACAACAACATAAACTAAAAAATAATATTGACAATCTTTGCGAACAATGAATGAAAACAGTTGAATTCGTTGCCACAGTAACTCCAGCTTGTTAAATTTGCTTTGGCTTTAGCAGAGGAATTGTCAACGTGAAATATTTTTTTTATGTTTTGTTTGTAAACATTTATTTTAAATTTGTTTCAAATAATGAACATCTTCAAACCTGCGATTTTGGTTTAAAAAAAATAGGTATCTGCAACTGTTCTTTTTCTTTTTTTTCAACAAAATCTACGGATTATATATTTACATATCTTTGGACTTTCCAATATGCTTTTCGTTTTACTGAAGTATTTAAAAATTCAATACGCTTTCAAATGTGGAACAAATTACATAAAGTTTTTATTTGATATATCTTGTTTAATTAGTTTTTGTAATTAAATGTATTTCTGAGGAAAAATATAATTATTAATACGGGAAACAATTCGAATGATAGGGTCCCTCCCCCCTTTCTAAAACTGAAAACCAAACCCACCGAAGACCCTTAGTTTTTGAGATATTTAAAGTTAAAGTTGCAAAATATATGAAATTTTCCCTTAGTTTTTGTTTGTCAAAGCAATTATCATAAATTTTAGTGATGCCACCTGTAAAAAAAAGTTCCTAAAAAACAATAATGTGGCGAAAATGCGAAGCGAATGACAGATGAAAGAGAGGAGCCGACAACTGGTATTTTCTAGAGCGGAAAACGAGACGATTATCGTAACGACCCGATTATTCTAGACGGTTGGTTGCGAGCAACCGGGAGTTGTATATAAGGGCGACACATGACTGCAGAAGAGTCAGTCAGTAATCAGTCGTGAATTAAAAGCGTTGCAGTAAAGTAATAAGCAGTACATTGTGAAAGTTGTATACAAGTGATTGTAAATAGTCAAGTGAATTGTAATTGAATTGTGAATTACTGAGTAATCAAAAGGACATTAATTAAATTCTTTATAAATAAAGAAACTGCAAATTAAGTTGGCGACTTTATTTAACAATCCAGAGGTCGTACCCGAAGGATTTGGGAAATCATCGAGGTTAATCAGCAAGTTCGTAACAATAACACATATTTTACACTTTATACACCGGCTTCGCCTTGAGCAGTATTCTTAAGTGAAACACCTTTATAAATTGGCGGCCTTGGGCCGCGCTTGGGAAAATAACCCTCCACCCGACCAACACTGGTTTCGCCTTGAATAGTGTTACGATTTTGCTGAATCAACCTCGATGATTTCCCAAATTCTTCGGGTACGATCACTGGATTGTTAAATAAAAGTCACCAACTTTATTTGCGGTTTCTTTATTTATAAAGAATTTATTTAATGTCCTTTTAGTACTCTGTAATTCACAATTCACTTCACTGTTTACAATCACTTGTATTACAACTTGCACAATGTTCTATTTCGTATTTCTTCACTGTAGGGTAATCACCAAATCGTTTACTTTACGACTGATTAGCTTTGCATCTATGTGTCGCCCTTATATACCACTCGGCTGCTGGAAAGGAAAGCCTGGAATGATCGAATCGCTCTCAATAGCGAATCTTCTGAACATGCCAGTTATCGGCTTCTCTCTTTCATCTGACATTCGCTTCGCATTTTCGCCACAATAGTATTTCCAATAAAATTAACTTAATAACAAAAATCTTCCAAATTTTTTCAATAATTTTTTAAATATTTTTTTTTATTCTTGCAACTGTATCGTACAGAATTTTTATATTAATGCCGTATGGCAATCCCATTTACTGTCAGTATAAAACATTACAATTACAATTCATCCAAGAAAAATTATGCATAAATAAAATTAGTTTTATTATTTAAATAAAATAATATATAAATGTAATAATCTGTAAAATATTGAATAAAAATATATAAGAAACTTTCTTACACCATATATAAAACATTTGTGCGCGTGTTAAATGAAAAATTTGCAATACAATGGTAAATTTTTTTACAACAATTTATGTGCAATTTAATAAAAATATTATGAAAACTAAAATCAATTTACATAAATAACATGTATAGCAACCATCTCTGCAAATTTCAGTATTTTGACTAATATAAGCATTGGTAACGAGATGAAGTGCAAAGCCATAAATACTATTAAATTATTCAAAATGAAAAATTTCGAAAATTAATTTCAAGAGCAGTAGCAATAAAATTTGCATGGAACAGCCATTTTTCGAAATTAAATTTCTGGCTAGTCACACTGCGCAGTTTTTATTTACAATATTTCTGTTGGAGTTCGGATATGCTAGTGATGTGAAAATGAGTAAAAGAAAATTGTTGCTGAATAAAAGATGTGAAAGATAATGATGAAGTTAGTCAAAGCATAGTTTGGATAAAAAAAAAATGTCGGCGTGTGCATTCCCTTTTCTTAACCCGTTCTACTTAATGACCGAAAATATATTTTACTTTGGAAATATATGTACAGTGGCGGACAAAAGTCTAAATACACCCCTGTTTTCGTTGAATCGAAAGTCCAAAAGTTTTATTGGGAAATTTAATGACAGTTTTTTTCAACTATTTGCCCTAATCATAAAAAACCAAAAAAAAATGATAATAACTTTTTAACATGAAATAGTAAAGCCATGAAAAAAACAGCGTAAATCCAACATTGACAAAAGTCTACATACAGTACATACATAACTTATCTTCGCACAAAAACTTTGATTAATATCAGGTAACATGAACTTTTTAGTATTTAGTTGGTCCACCGTTCGCATCAATAATAGCTTGAAGCCATCGTGGCAGCGAAGCTACTAAATTTGTCAATTCTGAGGGAGTAATACTGTTCCAAGCTTCGATAAGACGTTCTTTGAGTAATTCTGAGCTGGAAATCTGATTTTTTCTAATTTTGCGCTCAATAATCTCAGATATATTCAGTAACAAAACTGTCCACCGAAGGCTTCAGATTAGCTTCCAACAATGACTTATATCTCAACCGATCCATATTACCCTCAATAAAATCAAAGCTTCCAACTCCAGATGCCGCAACCGCTTCTCAAACTATTACGTTGCCGCCACCACGGGCAACTGTTGGTACTATATTTTTGGCGTTAAGTGCAGTATTTTCTTTCCTCCAAACTTTTGCTCTTCCGTCGCTGACGAATATATTGAACTTCGATTTGTCTGTAAACAAGATTTTTTGCCAAAAATTCATTCCCTTCTCTAAACTGCAAGTGAAATTTAAGATTTTTTTCTCAAGAAATAAGAGGATTTTTACGTGGCGTTCTACTGTGGAAGCCGTTATCGTTCAGAACTCTTCGAATTGTTCCTGGAAGGACACACTTTCTTGATGGGTTTGCGATGTTTTCGACTTATTTTGGAACAGTAACTTTAGGATCACCATTCACTTGCTTCAGAATAAAGCTGATATCTTTTTGAGTTAATTTCTTCGGGCGGCCGAAACGCGGCTTTGTTTCGGTGGATCCATTTTTTTTTTTAAGTTTTAATTTATTTTTTTGAAATTTCACCATTTCTCTTTTCTGTGCTGAATAACCAAGTTTCTTACGTCAATGGATATTTCTTTGTTGATGCTAATGTGTTTAAATCATAAGTAAATTCCATACTAGCGAATTAGAAAATACAAATAAAAAATAAAATAAAAAGGGAGTACCTAACTACCATAACCATAACGACATATGTATGTACATATCTGCTAGTAAACCCGTGGTATCTGTAGACTTTTTTCAAGGATATTTTTGCGTTTTTTCACCATAATTGTTTTATTTTATGTTAGAGAATGGAGTTGTTTCAATACATTTGATTAGAAAAGTATTTAAAATACAAATACATTTTTCAACAAAGTGATAGTACTTTCTCCACAACGAAGACAGGCGACGTGTGTAGACTTTTCCCCGCCACTATATGTATGTATGTATGTATGTACATTTATGTTTCGCCAATGATCTTAAAAATTAAAAATGTTTTATTCAGAAAATATTGAAGGTTTATAAAAGTACAAATTTACATTTTTATTAATATAATAATATTCGAATATTTTGACACCACTTTCAAAAAAAATAAAATGTTGGCGCAACACGAGCAATTTTCACACAATTTTTATTTCGCTGCCAAAAAATTTCAATTTCGACGTGCGATCATCGTGAAACTAAACTCTGCAATTTTTTTTCATATAATTGCGGAAATTACATAAATTTCCATTTGCTCGTTGTCAAAGGATTTGAGTAATAATTTTTTCAAAATCGTACAGACACATTTTACTTAAACTTTTGTTAAAAACTGAAAACTGCAATAGATTTTAAGAAGAAAATAGTCGTTATTTAACATTGAACATAACACATATTATTAATTTTTGACAAAACATAAAATATTTCAAGTATACTACTAAATATAACTGTAAATAAATAAAGACATGAGGAAAATTGCCAGCCAGTAACCATCGTACACCTTATTTGGGGTATATACGAGAGTTGCATTATATATTCCGGAATTTAAGAACAAAAAAAAATATTAATCATTGAAAATTGCTCTATTGTTTTTCAAAATATTCTCTATTAAGATCTATGTACATATATACTTTTGTATGCGTTTGAGCCAATTGTCAAAGCATTTTTTCAACTGAGATTCAGGTATCCCCATACCATGCGTTCTAAACACATCAACCGCCTCTTCGGATATCGAAAAACATTGAACTCGCATTTTTTTTTACGGACAGGAAAAAAATTAAGTCATTTAGGCACTAAATCAGGACTATACGGTGGATTACTAATATCGATGTTTTGAGTCCTCAAAAATGCAGTTGTTTCACTCAATGAATTTACTATTTTGCGTTGTTCTAGTGGTACGGCTCTGACATGTCCAGTTTTTTTCAGAAAAAACAGGCAACCTTTCGCTTGTAAGTGCTTCGAGCACGAACAACTTTTGTTTTGTGTGAGATCACATGCGAAATGTTTTTTAAATCAAATCTTCATGCAATATTGAATATATGCTAGTCCCACTAAAACCTATAGTTGTCTCAATCTCACGATAGGTCACATGATGATCTTGCAATATCAGTTTGCAAGTTTTAGGAAGAACAACCGTTTTTCAATAAATTCGTCCTGGAGTTATACACGAACCCAATTGAATTCACCATACCAGCGATAAACACCGGTCTTTGATGGTGCTCCATCTCCAAAAACTGAATTAACTACATCGATACACTGTTTCTGTTTCTTTCACTGAGTTTTTTTAAGTCGAAAAATGTTGAAAATTTGTCTAAGTTTTCCATCAAGATGATCCCAAACATGTTCAATAACAATAAAATCTGTCGGCTGAGCAGGTGTTTATAGTACTTTAGGACAATTATCAAGGGTCCACATGCACACATTAAGGGGTTAAGTGGGCTTCAGAGGTTAAAAAAAAAAAAGAATTTTCACCATTTTTTTTATATACAATCATATACTTTATTCAAACAATTCACCATATCAAAGATACATATTTAAACAGTATTTTGTGAAATTTTCATTTAAAATTTCCGTAAACTCAGCCCTTGGTACCTCATCTCCTTTGACGTCGTGAAAGAAAATGTTTTCGCCGTGGACAGCATAACTCATTATTGGTTCATCTAAAATCAAAAAACCAAAAATATTTCGTTACTACATGGATAAATCTCGTTATTGGACGAAGGAAAAAACAAAAACTTTGAATTTGAATTTTTGACAGACTTTGAACAAAAAAAAACCCATTTTTTGATCAAATTTTCGTCATGCATTGGCCCGAAAAAAAAAGTTGTAATAAAAAAATCCTTCGTTCAGTGACTAGATAATGGTATTAAAAAGATGTGTGCCAAATTTAAACAAAAAAATAAATATAAATAGTGTTTTGAGAGAAACGCGTTTAAAGTTTTAAATTGACACAGACATAATCTGATGGGCGGAGCTTCCAAAGGGTCTATATCTTAGAATTTTACTCCGATTGATTTGATATTTAGGGACAATATTATAAAAAAAATTTAAAATTTAATAAGACAAAAAAATCGATTTTTTTTAATTTTCAAATCCACTTAACTCCTTAAGTGCGATATGTTTGGGATCATTACCTGCATACAGCATAAATGTGTGAGAAATTCCCATATTTTCAGCGCTGTGTTTAAAGTTGTCCTTAAGTATACCCACCGATTTATGCAGCCATCTATAAATTCTAAATCTCCTACTCCATGCCATAAATGATCCTCCTCCGTGTTTCACTGTTGGCCGTAAATTTTTGGGATCCATTTCCGTATTATTTTTCGAAGAACTCTTGATTGATTTACTCACTTTCTTATTTAAGTAAATTTTAGTTTCTGAAACGGTTTTAGAAACTGAAATGGCAGAACTTTCATTCACTTTTCTTATCCATCGCTCATTACTAGCAGTTAACTTTTTAACTTAACTTTTGTCGAAACTAGTTCTATTTGCAACTCGCTTGTCGTTTTTTTTTATCTTGCAATGATGCATCGAACTGTACTTCGACGCCGATTAACAATTTTGGCAATTTCACTCCGTAAGATTTGCCGTCGTTATACTGATTGATTGCAATTTTACGTACTTCGATAGATCTTTTAATCATTTTTGCAAAAAACTACAAATGAGAACATGAAATTATATTTATATTTACTGTAGTAATAGTACATATCAGATCCCTGCGAAAAATATCTTCAAACAAATTTTTCTGGAATTCCTCGAATAAAATTAAAGAAGCTGCTGTACGATTCTCAGTGACGCCCACTTAAGCATTATTTATTCAATGTTGTACACTTTAAACAAAAAAAGGAAAATATTTTTCGAAGGAATGCTAACGCAATTCATAATCATCATTTCGTAATTTTCGTAATTCATATACATACATATGTATTTATTTCATCGATTATAATTTTCATTACATTTTTCTTTTACCTTTTTTTAGTACCCGTAATAAAGAAGAAATGGGTAATTTTCCGCAATGCTTTAAATCGAAAACCAAGCGAAAAAGTAAACATAGAACATTATTATTTATATGACCACATGAAGTATCTTCTACCCTATCTTAAAAGAAGGAAAAACAAAGCAGACAAAGAACAAGAGGTAGAGCAGTATGCGGATGATCAAAATATGAACGATGAGGATCTGTCTTCTGAAGATTATGAAATAGTGGACGAAACAGATGACATCGATCAAGACACAATGAGTTTTAGAAATTGTGATTCCTCATTAGGGGAGGAAATTATAACAGATGAACCCGCTGAAAAAATTTGCAACTCTCTACCCAGCCCGAAAAGGAAAAGCAAACCAGTTAACAACAATACAAGCTTTATGAGGAATACACATTCCATTCCAGCTTTGAGTGACACACAAGTTGCTTCAACCTCCATTAGAAATGCTGAACGTGTGGAATTCGCTAGTGGTGATGATGCCAAAACACATTTTTTATTCAGTTTGTTACCAGACCTTGATGAAATGTCCAACTCACAAATGAGACATTTTAAATCCAAAGTTTTACAGTTGATTGACGAAATTTTGACGGAAAATTAAAATTTATTACGCTTAAAAATTACTTTGTAAAATTAAATAGAAAATCTATGATTATCAATAACGTAATAATAAAGTTGTGAAATTCGAAGAGAAAAGGTAATATTGATGATTATGGTACACGTTTTTGGGAATATCGATGACTCCATGTGTGCCACTAACAAGAATGATATATGCATGTAGATCGCACTTAGGCTATCAATACTTGTTCTCAAATGTGCTTTAGACAATTTTAAGTAATAAATTTGCATAACACAATGAAAAGTTACAGTAGTTTTAGTTGGGTTTATGTATTTAGATTTAAGGCTGGTATGCAACTCAAGCGAAAATGCTCCCGGAAAAAATCACTTCACTCATGGATGGAAAAATGTACTTGGCACGGAAATTTGACACATTGATTTTCAACTGTGAATAGTTATTTTGATAGGAAGAAGATATGTAAACGTAAATAAACAAAACAAGAAAGACTGAGTTTACATACGAATACTTTTGTTTCTGAAACTCTTAGTTTGTTGGGGAGAGGGCGACGGAAAGAGAGCAGCGTACCGTGCCGTGTTCTCGTTGCCATCTCACCTAAGAGTTTCGGCAACAAAAGTATTCGTGTGTAAACTCGAGTCAAACATGAGTAGACTGTGGTAAATACCTTTCTTCATGCCACTCGTTTTAATAATTTTGAGAGACTATCAGGCTTATCACAGATTCCAAAGAAAGTGCCGACGTAGCAACATCAGGCAAATGCTATCATCAATACCAGCGTGATCACGAAGTTGCGACAGTGGTGAGATTGGCATCATTGGTTCCGAGTGAAACGAAACTTTGTCAGTTCTTCGTGATAGATTTTTTCGAATGCTTTCGATTGACGGGGAAACAAAAGAAAGCAAGAAAATAGTAAGAAAAATTTAAAGAGTGAAATTCTAGATCAAAAAAAAAAGGAAAGAAGTATGTATTAGGTGATATGGTGTACAAATTAAATGTTGTTTTTCAACAGATCAAGATCATCCGCAAACCGCAGCCAGTACGAGAGCTGCCTGAATTTAATGTCTGAAAGAGCAGATATTGCATAAGGTTTTCCCAAAACTTCTGAGGAAAATGGAAACAGCTTTTGGGAGAAAGTTGCTGTGCAAATAAATAGCCTTAGGCCTCCAGTTAATTATACCAACACCTGCAAAAAAGTAAGTAGTCGAAATAAAGAGAGTTCCCTAACAAAAATGGAAAAGAAAATGGTAGAAATTTCCACAACCCTTGGTTGTTGGTCATAAATGTTGACAGAAATGCAGCGTCACAACAGGGCCTCGGAGGTGTTAAAACTGGAGTAGGTAGGATTTTCATGCTAGATCATCCATATAACTTAAGTGTTATATGTTATTTATTTAAGTTATTAAGTATTAATTAAGTGCCTTCTCTAGGAATGAATTCAAATGAATTAAAAGACTAAGCGATTGTGATATTCATATACATATGTATGTATTCATAAAGGGTGCTCCAAGTAAAGGTACTTTTTCAATAGCTTTTTTTTTTTGACAGATCACGTGTGAGTCGTGTCAAGCTGTCATGTTATTTTTGTTCAGTATTTTTTGGCATTTCATCATAGAAAGACTTTCGCCTGAACAACGTTCACAAATCACTTTATTACGAAAATTCACGTTCTGTAAAGAATGTGTTTCGCGCGCTACGCTCAACTTATGGTCAACATAATCGACCTACTGAGCGTACTATGCGCAACACCATCACCCATCTTTAGCCCCAGCATTCATTATTGTATAATATTCGACCGAATAGACCACGTCCAGCACGCAGTGAAAAAAATATAGCGAACGTAGCTGAGAGTGTACACGAAGACCGTTAGGAGTTGATTCGGCACCGTTCGCAGCAACTCGGATTGACATATGGAAGATTTAGCGTCTTAAATTGCAAGCGTACAAATACAGCTTGTGCAAGAACTGAAGCCGCTCGACCTCCTCAAGCGACAGTGCTTCGCTCTATGGGCTCTTGAAAATTTCCAAGAAGATCCGACGTTTTCGAGCCAAATTTTGTTCAGCGAAGAGACAGACCCATTTCTGGGTCAATTGGTATGTAAACAAGCAAAATTGCCGCATTTGGGACGAAGAGCAACCTGAAGAGATTAAAGGGCTGCCATTTCATCGAGAAAAAAAAACGATTTGGTATTGTTTGTTGGCCGGTGAAATCATCGGTCCATATTTCTTCAAAACTGATTTCTTGAGAGAACAATTCGGTGAGCAGATAATTTCACGTTTTGGGCCGGTCGATTGGCCACCAAGATCGTGTGATATCACACCGTTAGACTTTTTCCTGGGATAATTAAAGTCTAAAGTCCATGCGGAATATTCTGCTTCGATTCAGGCCTTGACGCAAAACATAACGCGTGTCATTCGCCAATTACCAGTTGAAATGCTCGAACGAGTCATCGAAAATTGGACTCAGCGAATGGATTATCTGAAAACCTTGGCCGCGGCAACATTTGAAAGAGATAATCTTCAAAAAATAAATGCCAAAGAATGTTCTTTCGAATGATAATAAACTATCCCCATTAAATTTGAATTTTCTGTGTTTTTTTCTTTAAAAAAGTGCGAAACCTCGAAATGGATCACCCGTTATACGAATCATTTCGCCGTTTATACCACTCACTTTTCGTAATGAAAAGTACTGTACCAACATCTCTTAAAAAGTAACTCAATAAATTTTTATGGTAGTAGAATATTGTATTTCAGCTGATGGTTTTGTTTTCTGTAGTTAAGCAGTTTTGAATATAAAAAAAATTAAATGAAAATAAAATTAACTTCATAAAACGTTATAAAATTTTGGCTAATACGTGTTCGGTTACTGGTTTTTCTTGTCCGGTTTCTGGATAAACTGTTGAATTCTGACATACATTAAAACAATAATTACGACTTTACATATCCCTACAGGAAAATGTCTAACGGTGTAATATCACACGATCTTGTTGGCCAATCGACCGACCCAAAAAGTGAAATTATCTACTCACCGCAGTGTTCTCTCAATAAATGCTTTAATTGATGCGATGTGTGAGAAGTGGCGCCGTCTTGTTCAAATCAAATATCACGGAAATAAATTTCAGGCATCAAATAGTCGGTTATCATGGCATGATAACGGTCGCCATTGACGGTTACGTTCTCACCGGCATCATTTTTGAAGAAATATGGACCGATGATTCCACCGGCCCACAAACCACACTAAACCGTCATTTTTTCTCGAAGAAATGACAGCTTTTGAATCTCTTCAAGTTGCTCCTCGTTCCAAATGCTGAAATTTTGCTTGTTAACATACCCATTGAGCCAAAATGGACCTCATCGCTGAACAAAATTTGGCTAGAAAATGTCGAATCTTCTTGGAACTTTTCAAGAACCCATAGAGCGAAGCGATGTCGCTTGGGAAGGTCTCGAGCGGCTTCAGTTCTTGCACAATCTGTATTTTGTACTCTTTCAATTTAAGATCTCGACGAATTGCTGCGAACGGCGCCAAATCGACTATCCACGGTCTTCGTGTACACCCAGATACGGCCACTATATTTTCTTCACTACGTGCTGGACGTGGTCTATTCGGTCGAATATTATCCAATAATGAATGCTGGGTCTCAAGAAATGCTATTGAAACAAGTACCTTTACTTGGATCACCCTGCATATGAATGTACATGTGTGTGAGGTAAATTTTCTCTGTTAACCATCCTAAATTTGGTAAATAATTTTTTACAATATATGATTAACTGTTTGTTATATATTTATGAGTATATATGTATATAAATTTCGCGCTTTTAACCGCTGAAGCGATTTTTGGCCGAGCTCCTTCTCCAATTTATGGATTTGCGTCTTGATGTTTTTACCAACAAAAAACTGTTTCTTATAGCTACATATGTACATATGTATAATTAGAAAACGTATTTATTTCATCGATTATACACATACATATATTTTATTACCGTTTTCCTCCCCCTCGCATATTTTTAGTAATGCCATTGCAGAGAAAATGGAAAGCTTTCCGTACTGCATTATATCGGAACCAAGATAAAAAGCGGAGAGGTCTAACTCGGCACCAGTATTATATATATGACCACATAAGGTTTCTTATACCATATATTAAAAAAATGCCAAGGAAAAAGGACAGTGAAGAGGAAGAGGAAGATGAAGATGAAGAAGAAGAGAAAGAGATGGAGGAAGAATTCGAGTATGAAAGTGAACATGAAGAAGACAGTGCTGAAGAATATGAAATAGTTGACGAAACAGATACTATCGATCAAGACTCAAAGAGTTTTAAAAATTATGAATCCGATGAAATTGTTACGACAAAGCAAAGGCCATCATTTTCCTTATCGGAGAGGGAAATTATTACCGATCAAAAAGCCTCCAGCCTTCGACACAATCCGAAAAGGTTCAGTAATGCCGCTCAGAATAGAAGCATTGTTACCAGTACACACTCCACCCCACTTTCGAGTGCCACACATATGGCTTCAATCTCGTTTGGAAATGTTGAACTGGACGGATTAGCAAGTAGTGAGAATGGCAAAAAACATTTTTTATTCAGTTTATTATCAGATCTTGATGAAATGTCCAGCTCACAAATGAGATATTTCAAATGCAAAGTTTTACAGTTCATTGACGAAATTTTGAAAGAGAATTAAAAATTTAAAACTTTAAAAAATACTTTATAGAATGAAATAAGAAATCTTTTCTGGATATCAATTACGTAATAATAAAGTTGTGAAATTCGAAGAGGAAAGGTAAGATTTCATTTATGGTGGTATGGGAAAGTCGATGTTTTTCATACATATATTAACGGGAGTAACTAACCATTCGTTGCTGTGGGTTTCGAAGCATTTTAAAAGTGGCATTTGGTAAAGAATGATGAAAATTTCAAATTACTCTTCAAATTGTGTAAATTAATAAATAACAAAAATATCAATTTCATGCATGAATAAGATAATAATATGACAAATCTTTAAAAATGTGTTATAATTCCTTTACCTGCTTGAAATTTAGTAATCCATTGTAGGACTAACAAAATCTCATAAAGCATTAGGGGTATTCTCTTTGTCTAGGAAATGCATACTATGCAAATATTTCCTATGGAATTGTGCTAGAGAGCACCCCCGTTGCAAATTTGTGACATATTCAAGTGAAACAATAACAACCACACAGGCATAGGTTTGCTTTTCCCTTCATAGGGTTGCATTTTCCTTCTTGCTATCTGTGGGAAATAAATATATTGTGGCGAAAATGCGAAGCGAATGACAGATGAAAGAGGGGAGCCGACAACTGGCACGTTCTAGAGCGTAAACGAGGCGATTATCGTAAACGACGATTATCGTAAAGGACGCGATTGCGATTATCGTAAACGACGCGGTTATTCCAGGGGTTTCGTTTTCAAGTAGCAAACAAGTATATAAGGACGACATACGACTGCAAGAGTAATCAGTCGTGAATTAAAAACGTTGGAGGTTACATTACATTGAAGTAATAAAAACAGTACATTGTGAAAGTTGTATACAAGTGATTGTAAATAGTAACGTAAATTGTAATTGAATTGTGAATTACCGAATAATTAAAAAGGACATTAATTAAGTCTTTATAAATAAAGAGACTGCAAATTAAGTTGGCGATTTTATTTAACAATCCAGAGGTCGTACCCGAAAGATTAAGGAAATCATCGAGGTTAATCAGCAAGATCGTAACAATATGTACATAGGTTTTGGTATAGGATATTTTTCCTATTGTACCATATGTTTTTTTGCATTTGTTTTGTTGTTGTGCCATTGCACGAATAGGAAAAATTTCCTATCCGTGCACCGTAGCATGCATTTCCTAGGCTAAGAGAATACCCTTATTGTAAACTCAAAAATAAACATAAAAACTCCGAACACTATGTACTTGGCTCGGTATAAAATTTGTTAGTTTCGTTTTCTTCTGTACCAATCAGCTGATTAATAGTTGCTTTATCACAAAAAATTATAACGAGAAGCTCGCAACCATTTTGTCCTTTTAACATAACTTTATGAGACTGTCAGGCATGTGCGTGCAATTCTTTTTCGCATTAAATTTTCATCAAAAACTTGATTCCATGCGCTGAATGTCACTGTTCGGTTTTCGTTTGCCACACTTTTTCATTTTGATATCGGTCGCGAATAAGAAAGTGAGAGCGTAATGTTTGGCAAAATCAAGAAATTTACTTAATTTTTTGTAGTTTAGAGTTTGTATTTTCAAAAAAAAAAAACACATATTTAGTTTAAGTTTTCGAATTGTTCGCATTAAATTATTTGCAATTTGGTTCCTTAAATTTAACGCTGTAAGTATCTAACCGACTGATGCTTTCATTAGGCTAATTTAGAAAATTTACTTCCTCAAGTTCTGCCATTACAAAATCTAGCACATATTAATAATAGTAAAAATTCCCCTTGACCAAGAAATCTCAACGAGGCTGCTAAATTCAGCTAACAGCTGTGGACGTTAAAAAGAACAAGAGAATACGTGTGAGCAGAAACGCCAAAATAGTTTTTAGAAACGGCAACCATGATGCAATAAGACAAGGTGTTACACGTAGTGACAGCTCGTTTTGTCGGCTCCCTTAGCTCAAGGTTGTATTTTAAGGGGGACGAAACATAAGCAAAAAGGGAAGAAAAAAAGGGCGCTTTGCGAAAAAGTATTAAAATGTAATACTCTTTCGCTGTTTATGTTTCAATATTTCTTAATATATTTTATTTTGAAAAAGAGTTTACCGTTAGTTTATTGCAAAAAGTGTACCATTAACTTTTATAATCACAAACGTGCTTAATAAAACGAGATAAATAAGCATATTTTATGAACGTTTTATTAAAGTATTTAACTTTTTGATTCGAAAATACATTCGACATTTAAAAAACAGTTTTTTTTTACATCCATTTCACAATCACAATCTTCGCTTTTCTTTAATAACGTGTCAATGAATTTATTTTGGGTCTCGATGACTTGACCATTAAATTGATAAAACAACTCCTCAAGTGCCTTTATTTTATTTAAAAATGCGGTGGAAGGTTTTATCAAAGCTCCCCTTGATACTTCGTCCACCCATGTATATGTATTCTTTTTACTGATATAGTGCGAGAGTCCTAATTTTCTAATAATGTAGCCTGCTACATATTCCACCGCATCCTCGTGTAAAGCATATCTTTCTACCGCATCCTCGTGTAAAGCATATCTTTCCACGTCCAATGAATACTCCTGGACGGGTTTTCAATTTTTCTGATCTGGCCTTCTGTTAAATATGCTTGAAGATTTTTTCGTATCTTCTGTAACTCTTCTACTTGGTTTTTCAGTCTTTATTTCAGCCTCAAGTATTGGCTCGCGATACGCAATGCTTCTAAATAAAGGTATACATATGTAATAATAACAATTATACATAACAGATCGTAAAATTACTCTGTTTGGGTTGATGCGTCGACAAATTTTGGCTCATTATAAACTAAATCTATTGGCATTGGGACAGCATCATTACACAACTTAATTCGTTCTTGATCAGAGCCCGACAAGAAATCCGAAGAAGAGAAATGCAAACCGCATATTTTTGCCCCGGGTGTTAGCACCACACCGCAAGCTTCCGCCCATTTTTTTCTTTTAATTTCATTTTATGGTACATGATACATCTTTATGCCTTCAACGTTCCACGTCTTATGACATAAGGCATAACTTACTTTAGGCATTTTCAGAAAACTGAAAACGCAATAAGGTTTAAGATTATCTATATTTATTTATATAATAAAAGTTTATAGTGTTGAAAGTTAATTCTTTTAAAAAATTAATTCTTTATTTCAATAAGTTTTTTATTTACACAAAATGTATTAATTACTCTTTAATTTTAATCTTAACAATTAAATACCTAAATGTTGTTATGAAATTATTTTTTGTTTCCAAAGTACAATATTACTTTTATTTTAATCGTAAAATTCAATTACTTAAACATTTTTTTAAATTATTCTTTCATTTTAAAAATTAAATATTTTAATTAGTGTACCTTTCTTAAGTTAATTAATATATGCTCCAACTGTTGTAGTAATCTTAGTTACATGTGAAGCAGAGTTAGAGCACAGTCCACGAAATAATCTGCATAGAAAGCAAAGTGGTTGATGCAGCTCACGAAGATGTTGACGAATAGGTTTGTAATAGATTGATTAATTTATTTGTGTTGAATACTATAAAAAGCGACTCTGCGTAATTTGTGTGAACTTCAGTTTTCTACTCCTTCTGTTCCGCTATTCGTTTGTCCCGTTATTTTGAGCGTACTTATAAAAGATCGTTTTCCGCTATTTAGTCATTTCTTGTAAGCACGCGTAGCAAACGGATGGAGTAAAAAACTGGGGTAAGTAAATATAATATCATTGCCATGTGAAACTAATATGTACTTTATTTTAAGAAATAAACTTGCTTAAATTGGCATGTTCCTCCTAAACTCCAGCGTTTATTTTGCTGCGCAACATCTTTATTTCCCATTTAAATTGGAACATCTTTATTTCCCATTTAAATTGGAACATCTTTATTTCCCATTTAAATTGGAACATCTTTACTTCCCATTTAAAATGGGACAGCCAATCCTATAACAAAATTTCAAAATCACTATCTACGTGAAACAGCTGCCATTTTTGTAATAAGTGGGACTGCCGCCAACCACATTGTGATCAAATTCGGAACATTGAACAGCATGATGCGATCGCCAGTACGCCGAAGCCCACGCCTTCAGCCAGAAGACTCGTCAGCCAAAAAAGCTAAGGTTACTGCGCCGACACATAAGACAGACATTTCCATGTCACAATTATGCACCGATAAACCAAACTCAACTAGTGTTTTATCAAATACGCCGCCACCTAACGTTCAATTGAGTATGCCGTCACCTATTGCTTTATTTAACGCGCCGCCAAGTAAAGCCACGCCATATACGCCGCCGACAATTGCTCAGCCAGGTATGCCAACACCAAGTGCTTCACATGGAGCTTCATCTAGCACGCTGCCATCGAGTGCTCCATCAAGAACACTAGTAAGTGATACTTATGCCGCCGCCGCCATACCAACAATAACAAGTGTACCGTTAGTGAGCACCAACGTTTTTACACCAAGTTCCTGTCAGACTCAGCAGGTAAGCGAATTCACCACTCTTTATAAAAATGCCTCTGTCAGTGTTGATCCGCGTGTCACCGTCCCGAACATGATCGAGCTCGTCAACGGCGCTTCCTTTGCCAACGCCACTGTCGTCTCTGCTGACGTCGACGCCAACGTTACCGCCGCTGCCAGCGCCGCTTCTGCCAGCGTCAGCGTTCCCGTCTCTGCCAGCAACGACGCGGTCTATTCTGCTAACGTCGACGCCAACATTCTTGCCGCTCCTAGCACCGCCTCCTTTGTTAACGTCAACGTGACTCCATCTGCCAGCATCAGTATTCCTGCCTCTGCCAGCTCCAACGCCACGTTAAATAACGCAGCTGTACCACATCCTACATCAAGTTCTCCCGGTTTTTCTGCTGGTATACGATCTTTAACTTATGACGCCGCGCAAGCTAACTTTCTTCTCGCTATGCAGCAGAAAATTCTTAAGTTAGAATTGCAGCTCCAACAAGCACAAGCTAGAATTATATGTAGTGAACGCCAGCCGTCAGTGCCGTCAGCTACGTCGCCTGGTACCAGCTCTAATGTACCATTAAATTATGTCATGTCATCGTTCGTGCAGCCAACCGCAGCGTCGCAAATCGTACCCGTCCAGTCTACCTGCAACTCACTACTAGGCAATGATACCATGGTGTCAAGTAGATGCTCAGTCGGGGTACTCAACGATGCCTCTTTATTAGCCACGAGGCAGCGAAACACTTTGAATCCGGTTCCGTATTTAAATCAACCGCTACCTACAGTCAATTCAAACGGGCTATTCAATGGACAGTCCACTCCTTATGTCAAAATCGCAACACACAATAGTCCTGTCGTTTCCAATAATGCTCTGCCACAGACTCTTGGACACCCAAATAATATTTTCCAACCCATGCCGCCTAACGTTTCTACTATGCAACATAACGAAGCCCCTAGAACTGCTCACATACCAACCGCCATGCACGTTGACAATGCAGCGATCTTATCGAATCAGGTCTTGCAGAACGACAACACTCACGTTACGTCGGTCAATGCTATGCCGCCACCGAGAAAATTATTGGATTTGCCGTCGTTTTCAGGTCATGCAGAGGATTGGCCAATATTCTACGCAGCATTTACAGAGTCGACATCAGTCTACAATTATACAAATTTTGAAAATAACCAGCGCCTTAATAAGTGCCTCAAAGGAGAAGCAAGAGATGTAGTCAAATCTCTTTTGATACACCCTAATAATGTAAGCTCTGTTGTGGAACAACTGCGCTTTAGATTTGGTCGCCCTGAAATGCTCATACGAAGTCAACTCAAGTTGGTGCGAGATGTGCCACCTATTTCTGAAGCAACGATTGGTAAACTAATATCCTTTGCAACGGTAACTAAGAACCTCACTGTGTTCCTCCAATCTATAGGAGAAGAGAAACACCTAGCCAATCCTACGCTATTGGATGAGCTAGTTGCGAAGCTACCTCTAAGTAAGCGTTTGGATTGGGCACGGAGTTCTCTTACGATTCAGCCTTATCCTACCATAGTCCATTTTAGCAATTGGTTGTCTGAGGTGGCGAATTTAGTTCATCTCATTCAGGATAATGAGTCACGAGAACCAAAGCGTCGTGTATTACATACGTCAGGGAAGCAGTGTACCGAAGAATGCGTCATTTGTCGAGGTGACCATAAAATCACTGACTGTCGCCGCCTGTTGGAAGCCACTCTGCCAGATCGATGGAAAACAGTCCAGCGATTACGTCTTTGCTTTAGTTGCCTTTGGCCTGGTCACTCCACTCGTAATTGCCACCGTCGTAAGGTTTGCCCAGTGAAAGGTTGCTCCAAGTTTCACAATCGTCTTCTGCATGAAGGGATTGGTAGTGGGTCGGTCAAACCTTCGAATGGTCCTGAATCAAAAAATAATAATAATATTAATGTTCTTAGCTGTCGCGCACATGCAGACAAAAACTTGTTATTTCGAATAGTCCCCGTCATGTTGTACGGACCAAATAAGCAAGTAAATACTTATGCCCTCTTAGATGAAGGCTCATCAATTACCATGATCGACGACGCTTTAATAAAGGAGCTCGGTCTTAAAGCAAACCAACGTCAGGCAGAAATTCAGTGGTTCGGAGGTAAATCCGTTAAAGAATCCGTCGCTATAGTTAATTTATTCATTAGAGGAGCGGAAATGAAGAAACGTCACATGCTACGCAACGTTCACGGAGTTGTAAATCTGAATTTACCTACGCAAAGCCTCAGTCAGAGGGATATCAGCAATGCCGTCGGATATCAGGGTAAACTGCCGGTACAACCATATAAAAACATAATGCCAAAAATTTTGATTGGCTTAGACCACTGCCATCTTGGACTACCTATTAAGCCGATGCAAACAAATAACATTGGACCCTACGCTGCGTTTACTGATCTAGGTTGTGTCATATTTGGACCATCGACTAATTTGCCGCTTAGGAAGCCATCGTGCCTACATATCAACACATCGAACTGTGAGATGAATAATATGATAAAGGAATATTTTAGTGTAGAGTCGTTTGGAGTGAGAGCGGCGCCACCTATTGAAAATGCGGAGGACATACGAGCGAAAAGGATTCTAACGCAAACGACAGTGAAGGTGGATGGCCGGTTTCAAACTGGGCTGTTGTGGAATTGTGACAACCCCGAATTACCGGAAAGTTATAGTATGGCATTGAAGCGTTTGGAAGGTATAGAAAGTCGAATGGCTAAAGATAAGGAGTTTAGCGATGCTTACCGGGACATCATCGAAATGTACGTCAAGAAAAACTATGCTCGAAAGCTGCAACCACACGAATTTGCTAAGGTTAATCCTAAGACTTGGTATCTCCCTCATTTTGCAGTAGTAAATCTCCATAAACCGGGTAAGCTGCGACTGGTCTTCGACGCAGCCGCAACATCAAAGGGAATCTCGCTAAATTCCCAATTACTCAAAGGCCCACAAGAGTATCGTCCATTGGTGTCAATTTTATTCCATTTTAGGGAAGGTGCTGTAGCCGTCTGTGCGGATATACAGGAGATGTTCCACCAAGTCACAATCCGTCCGGAAGACCGATGCGCCCAGAGGTTCTTGTGGCGTAATGGCGACAAGCGGAAGTCTCCTGACATTTATGAAATGACAGCCATGACATTTGGTGCAGCATGCTCTCCCTGCTCAGCTCACTACGTGAAAGTTAAGAACGCCTTGCAGCATAGAGATCATGATCCGCGTGCGGTTCAGGCCATAACTAACTACCACTACGTTGATGACTACGTCGACAGTTTCTCGTCTGCCTCCGAAGCCATACAAATCTCTGAACAGGTTAGAGACATTCATAAAGGAGCAAGTTTCCATCTACGGAAGTTTAGATCGAATGTCACTGAAGTCACCGCCGCGTTGGATGGAGAGACCACCGCATTATCAATAAAGTCGAAAGAATCCGTATCATCAGAGAAAGTTCTGGGAATGTTGTGGCAGCCTATAAATGATAATTTTACATACCGTCTACAATTCCATGGGAATTGTGCATCCGTCATAAATGGAGATGTTGTGCCAACGAAAAGGTTGTTGTTGAGCATAATAATGTCTATTTTCGACCCATTAGGACTACTGTGCCACCTAACTGTTATGGCCAAACTGATGATGCGTGAGATTTGGAAGCGAAATCTGGGATGGGATGAGCCAGTCTCTGATGAAATTTTTGCAATTTGGAGCCGTTTTTGGCAACAGCTGCCGAAAGTTTCTAAATGTCAAGTACCACGTCACTACTTCCACAAAGGGAAACCAGAATCCTTACAACTGCATGTGTTTGTTGACGCTAGTGAAGACGCATTTGGGGCGGTAGCTTATTGGAGGTCTGAGAATTTAGCCGGTGATGTGGAGGTATCAATTGTGTTCGCCAAAACTAGGAGTGCGCCACTTAAACCACTTTCAATTCCAAGACTTGAACTGCAGGCAGCGTTACTAGGATCACGTATAATGTCAACAATCGTTGGGGAACATACGATACACGTCAGTCAATATATCTTCTGGAGTGACTCAAGGACAGTGCTCAAGTGGATAGCTAGTGAACATCGTCGGTACAAGCCTTTCGTCGCCCATAGGATTGCCGAAATTCTTAGTACATCTAAGTCGTCTGATTGGAGATGGGTGCCCTCCAAGGAAAACGTGGCTGATGAGGCTACTCGTTTTAATATAGACGTAAACTTAAGTCCGTCCTCTCGATGGTTTACAGGTCCGGCGTTTTTATACGAACCAGAAGAAATGTGGCCAAAGGATGTTACAGCCTACTCGAATATTGATGATGAAGAAGAATTACGTCCGAAGTTTTCACTTTTGATCGGTACGAGATCTACAATCGATTTCGAAAGATTTTCAACATACACTAAACTAAAAAGAGTTGTCGCCTGGATCCTCCGTTTCATTAATAAATGCAAATCAATGACACAGTCATTAAATACTACATCGCATTACGGATTGACAGCTTGGGAATTAAATTCAGCTGAACGTCTACTGTGTCGTCAAGCTCAAAACGAAGGTTATGCTGATGAAATAAACTGGCTGAAAGAAGGTCTCGCTGTGAAAACAAATAGTTCGATATATTCTCTTGCACCATGGATAGATTCTGAAGGGGTGCTCCGTGTCCGCGGTCGCCTAGATGAAGTAAGCTGGCTTGCCTACGATGCAAAACGCCCTATAATTTTGCCGCCTAAACACTTCGTTACAAAGCTGATAGTCGCCCATGAGCATAGGCGCATGATGCACTTGAATGTTGAGGCAACGATTTGTATGATACGACAGAAATTTTGGATTCCAAATTTGAGAAGGGTGCTACGTGGAGTTATAGCCCAATGCAACATTTGCAGAATAAGGAACGCAAAACCTCTAGAGCCACAGATGGGACTTCTTCCAGAGGATCGCGTTACACCCTACGTACGTTCGTTTTCATATACTGGCATGGATTATTTCGGGCCTGTTAATGTCAGGATTGGGAGGAGAACAGAGAAAAGATGGGTCGCTCTGTTTACATGCCTGACAATAAGAGCTATCCATCTTGAAATTGCCCATGACCTCTCTACAGATGCATGTATACTGGCGATGCGCAATTTTATGAACAGAAGAGGCGTCCCGAAAAGAATACGATCGGATAATGGAAAGAATTTCGTTGGAGTGGATGGCGAGTTAAAGCGATTTGGAGACTTGTTTGATTGTCACGAGTTTCAAAGCGAGCTAGCAACGAGGGGTGTGGAATGGATATTCAATTGTCCAGGAAATCCCTCTGCTGGCGGCTCCTGGGAGCGCATGGTGCAATGTGTGAAGAAGGTACTGCGGCACACGATGAAGGAATTGAACCCAAAGGAACACACATTCCAAAATCTGTTGACTGAGGCCGAGAACATAGTAAACTCTCGTCCGCTCACACATCTACCGGTTTCTCCAGAACAAGAGGAACCTTTGACGCCGAATCATTTTTTGTTGGGTAGTGCAAATACAGCGCAGACGCCTAGCTGCGCACAACCGCTGGTGCACTATTGTTCTCTACGTAAGCAGTGGCATGTGGCAAGGCAAATGCGAGATCGATTTTGGAAGAGGTGGGCACAAGAGTATCTGCCAACACTGACACGACGGCCAAAGTGGTGTTCGCCGACGAAACCGTTACAACAGGGTGATTTGGTATTCATCTGCGACCCGAACGAACCTAGAAAGGAGTGGCGTCGTGGGAGAATACAAAGGGTATATCCTGGTAGAGATGGTCAAGTTCGTAGAGCGGATGTGATAACTTCCACAGGTGTATTAAGCCGTCCGGCATCTAAACTAGCAAAGCTCGATGTAATTGATGGTGAATCCGGCTCGATTCACGGGGGTGGGGATGTAATAGATTGATTAATTTATTTGTGTTGAATACTATAAAAAGCGACTCTGCGTAATTTGTGTGAACTTCAGTTTTCTACTCCTTCTGTTCCGCTATTCGTTTGTCCCGTTATTTTGAGCGTACTTATAAAAGATCGTTTTCCGCTATTTAGTCATTTCTTGTAAGCACGCGTAGCAAACGGATGGAGTAAAAAACTGGGGTAAGTAAATATAATATCATTGCCATGTGAAACTAATATGTACTTTATTTTAAGAAATAAACTTGCTTAAATTGGCATGTTCCTCCTAAACTCCAGCGTTTATTTTGCTGCGCAACATCTTTATTTCCCATTTAAATTGGAACAAGGTTAGAACACACAGTTAGCAGTGTGATCCACAGGGTCAGATTCAGCTCCTTTAAAAATAATTTGGTAATTGTAAATATGTCTAATATTGCATCAATATTTACCGGTAGTGTAATAGTTTCACCAATATGCAAACTTGGTTACAGGCGAAGATACATGTATGTAAATACCACGCAAACAGGCTACAAAAAGCACTCGGAAAGCGAAACGATACAGATGAAAACCTTTGAAAAAATTTTATTAATAGCTAGTAAAATAAATTTTGCAAAAATAATTCCAAGAGCCGACGAAATTTCTTGGATAAGCACAAACCAACACAAAACCTTTTGAATAGACTTTCTTGTAGATATTATTTTGCAAATACATAAAATACTTACGATGTGACCAAGTCTTTTAAAAAATCCAGCGACTTGGTTAATTCTATTGAATTTTATTGTAAATATGCAAATTTTAATATATTTCAATTCAAATTGTCAACGAATATCAATAGCATTAAAAACGAAAAAATGTATCAGTGATGCTAACGCTTGTCGTTTTTTTTTTCCTGAGGTGAGCACTATTTTTAGTACTTTTTCATAAAAATTATTCTAGCATAAAAAGTAGTTTGTCAAAGAGGCAAATTGAAATCTGTAAGGGAGTTTAAGGAAAAAATTAGAGCGAGAGGGAGGCGAACGTATAACACCTTGTCTTATTGCATCATTAACGGCAACCTGTGATTTAGAATAAATCTGCAAAGCATAATGAAAGTGTAAGTATTTAGACTTAAGAGACTTTGTAAAAGCAAACATACTTTCTTCACAAGGTGGGATTTCTCTAATAGACGAACTGGCAATTTTACATATCTCCCAGCTATACCACCCAACTGGAAGAGCGATATGGTGCCTAAGGTTATCGACGTTGCTTGCAACGAAATGCTGCCAGCTGCCAGTGTGCATGCACAATTTTAAGAGAATTTATGATTTTCATCTATAAATTTTACAATTTATATGTGCGAATATTAGCACCAATCAAATATATATTATCTATGTGGAATAATAATGATTTGAGCTTTCTTAGCTTACATATATTAAGCATCCACGGAATGTTGTAGAATTGTTCATATGGACACGAAAGATTTCGATCTTTGTATACTCAAATCAGAAGTGGGATACACTAACTCTTTTTTTTTATTGAATAAATGTATCACTGAAAATTTAAAAGAAAAAGATATGTATGTAAGTGCTGCAACATTGGCGATAGCTTTCGCTTTCGACATGGGCACTTCTAATTATTGTAATTTTTGCCGAATTAGCAATTTTACATACCTTTCAGCAATTAAACCCGACTGAAAGAGCGATATGGTGTCAATAGTTATCAACGTTTCTTCCACCAGCGAAATATTGCCAGCTGCCAGTGTGCACGCATACTTTTTAACAAATTTATAATTTTCGTCCAAATTTTTGAATTTATATGTATGTTCGAATATAAATGCTAATCAAATATAGTATGCGATCCAATTTTGACTTCAGTTTTATTTTTATTTTTATTTTTTTCGAGTGCATTTTCTTAGTTTATCTAAACTTTTTTTATAAACGTCAATACTGGCAACATTCTATAGAGTACGCTGATGTAGTTGATTACTGCGATACAAACGTCAATAACGGCATCGTCAGGCGATGATAAGTTTTCTTTTACATGGCGCTCGCATACGATTGTCAAACAATAATCATTATGCCTGTGGGCGAAAATATATCGCTCAGAAAATAATCATTATTTATTGATCATCATTTTTTTGCTCAACTCAAATTATCGTTTTTCACGAAAGTTTTTGAAAAAATTGTGTAAAACAAAGTTAACATTCGCTGAAACAGTGGCGTATGTTCAAACACGTGAAGCGGCGGCACTCATAAGCAGACCAGAATACAAAGTAAATAAAGTGGAGGTTGAAACAGCAGATGTGATGACCGAAATATTGAGAACTCTGAAGTCGTTAGAAGGAATGAATCGTTCTGGTGGCAAGAATCAGGCTGGAAAGTGCTTTAAATGTGGAAAGCCTTGTCACTTCGCACGCGAATGCAAAACGGGTTGCAGCATACAGGAAGGACAGCGCAAACGGAAGGCTGAGGAGGATAAACCATCAACTTCTCAGTCGTTAAACTAAAACGAGCCAGTCTAAAGGGGCGCACTTCCTGCAATTGAATGCCCCATAATCTCCGTCTCGCAAATTGGCAGAAAAACGAGCAACATTACTATTGGTGGACGAGCGCGAATATTAACAGTGGATACGGGCGCATCACACTCCATCATTCGAACTGACCTGATCGCTAAAGAAGTAAGACCATTACCTGGATCAATATTGAAAACGGCGACTGGTGAGGATACCCAAGTAGTTGGGTAAGTAACATGTGAGGTAACAATCGGGAATGTGACGGTGTTACACAGTTTTATAGTCGCGCAGATTGTGGATGAGGTAATCATAGGAGTGGACCTCTTGATGAATGCAGGTATCAAAATCGACTTGAATAACAAAATTATGGAGTAGAAGAACATGGAGGTACCACTAAACATTGGCTATGATTTCACATACAGCAGCAAACAAGTGGTCTTAGAAGGCAGTGAACTGATTCCACCAAAGTCGGAAGCAGTTGTTTGGGCGAAAATTAATGGAGATTGTGGGACAAACAAATTGTGGGTTGTCGAAGCAGCACAAAATTCTTATTGGTAAATCCCTGGCTAAGACACAAAAGAATGGACGCATCCCAGTGAGAGTATTAAATGACTTCAGATCACCGGTGAAAATTCCTAGTGGAACTGTATTAGGGAAATATCAAGAGGTAGAAGCTATCATCAAATGCAATGATTCATCTGGAATCGACTCTAGTGGCAGCAAGGGCATGGGGGAAGATATAAATGCATGAACGCGAGGGTTGGAAGACAAGTACAAGCACAAGGCCAGCCAACTTATCTGCAAATACTCCAACATATTCGACAAGGATGGCAACAAACCAGGCAGGACCAACGTAGTGAAGCATAGCATTGATACTGGTGACGCAAGACCGGTTCGTCAAGCTCCTCGAAGCGTTCCACTGGCTAGACGTGACGCTGTTGGTCAAATAATTAAGGAAATGAGTGAATGCGGCGTTATCGAACCATCGGCAAGTCCATGGAGCTCTCCGGTAGTACTCGTGAAGAAGAAAGATGGCCAGTTGCGGTTACAAAGAAAGACAGTTATCCTTTGCCCAGGATCGATGATACACTAGACTCGTTAACTGGCACAGAATGGTTCTCAACACTTGACCTTAAGAGCGGTTATTGGCAAGTAGAAGTGAGTGAAGAAGATAAAGAGAAGACAGCCTTTAGTGTTGGCAATGGTCTATGGCAATTTACGGTAATGCCATTTGGTTTATGCAACGCTCCTGCCACCTTTGAAAGATTAATGGACCATGTGCTCAAAGGACTACACTGGAAGACCTGTTTGGTGTATCTGGATGACATAATCGTATTGGGAAAGAGCTTCGACGAACATCTGAGTAATTTGGAAGAAGTTTTCCAGAGAATAGCTGGCGCTGGTCTTAAACTAAGTCCTAAGAAGTGCTCTTTATTCAAGAAGGAGGTGAATTACTTAGGTCATCAAGTAACCACGAAGGGCGTGTGTACTGCGAAGGAAAAAATAGAAGCAGTGAAGGATTGGCCGAGACCCAGAAATTTGCATGAATTAAGAAGTTTCCTTGGGCTGTGTACTTACTATCGCCGCTTTGTTCCGAATTTCGCCAGTGTAGCTCACAGTCTCCATGAACTCACAAGGAAAAATAGATATTTCGAGTGGAAAACTGAACAAGAGGAGGCTTTCCAAGCTTTAAAAGAACGACTATGCACTGCACCTATGCTAGCGTACCCGGTTCCAGGTGCAACAATTATTCTGGACACAGATGCTAGTGGTTATGGCATAGGAGGGGTACTTTCGCAAGTGATTGATGGGCAGAAGATAGTTGCCTACTATAGCCGGTCTGTTGGGAAACCAGAGCGGAACCACTGCGGAACGCGGAGAGAACTATTAGCGTTGGTGGATTGCATTAAACACTTCCACAAATTTCTGTATGGTCAACATTTCCGCGTTAGAATGGATCATGCAGTGCTGAAGTCGCCACTACAGTTCAAGAATCCCGAAGGGCAGCTTGCACGGTGGATTGAGAGGCTGCAAAGTTATGACTTAACCATCGAGCACCGCAAGGGTAATACGCACGGAAATGCTGACGCTATGTCCCGTCGACCATGTAGTTTGGAATGTAAGCACTGCTCAAAAGCCGAGGGTAAGGAAGACATAATAGACGTCCGGCTAATGACAGTTACATCAGCAGAAGAGTGGGAGGCAAGTCACTTAAGGAAATGTCAGCAAGAAGATCCGGACTTGGAATTGGTAATGCACGGATTGGAGGTGAACAGACGGCCAAGTAAAGAGCAAATGGCAGCGGAAAGTCCCATCGCGAAAGCATACTGGGCACAATGGAACAGTTTAGAATTGATATCTGGCTGTTTGCATAGAGTATGGGAAAGTGAAGATGGCCAGTACTCTCGGAAGCTTATAGTAGTTCCGAGGTTAAGAATTTCGGATGTTCTTAAAGAATTCCATAATGGTCCTAGTGGAGGGCACCTAGGCATTACAAAAACGCTGGAGAAGATCAAGCAGCGGTTCTATTGGGTTGGCTGTCGTCAATCGGTCGCTGAGTGGATTGCTAATTGCACGGAGTGCATTGCAGCTAAAGCTACCAAAGTCACGAAGTCATGGGCAGATGAAGCAGAACAACTCAGGTGCACCATTTGAGCGGGTTGCCATGGATGTAGCCGGTCCATTCCCTATGAGCAAACAAGGAAACAAATACGTTCTTGTGGTTATGGACTACTTTAGTAAATGGCCTGAGGTCTACCCAATTCCAAACCAGGAAGCGAAAACAGTTGCGGATGCATTCACACACAATTGGGTTACCAGATACGGTGCGCCTATAGAATTGCATTCAGACCAAGGAAGAAACTTTGAATCGGCGGTGTTCCAAGAGATGTGCCAGATACTTGGTATTCGAAAAACACGAACGACAGCCCTGCATCCTCAATCAGATGGCATGGTAGAGCGATTCAACCGGACCCTGGAAGAGCACTTGCGGAAAGTAGTGGACAAGCATCAAGATGATTGGGATGTACACATACCGCTTTTCCTGATGGGATATCGGTCCGCAGTGCATGAAACAACAGGTCAAACACCTGCCAGGATACTGTTTGGTAGTGAACTTCGGTTGCCCAGCGATTTAAAATTTGGAATAACTGGGGAGGCGAGAAGAATGGGGAAAGAAGCGTCTGCTGTTCTCGAGGAAGAGTTAAGAGAGATACATTCTCTTGTGAGACAGCGAACTCAAATTATGAGTGATAAAATGAAGGCTAGGTATGACAAGGCGATGAACACCGAAGGTTTCCAAAATGGAGATTTGGTGTTGCTGTACAATCCACAACGGAAGAGGGGTTTGTCCCCAAAACTTCAATGCAATTGCGAAGGTCTATACAAGATAATCAAACGACTAAAGGACGTAGTGTATCGAATCCAAACCGTTGGGAGGCCAAGAAACAAGATGAAAGTGGTTCACCTAGAGAGGCTTGCTGCTTTTGGAACTGCGAATATGTCTGATCCGGACGATCAGACCTAGGTGGAGGGCAGTGTAGCGAAAAAGCAAAGCGAATGACAGATGAAAGAGAGAAGCCGATAGCTGGCATGTTCTATAGCGAGAACATGGCATGTTCGTTAGCGCGAACGCTTCGATTATTCGTTAGCGAGAACGCCTCGATTATTCTAGACGGTTGGTTGCGAGCGGCCGTCTACTATATAAAAGCGACATTCAGCTGCCAAATTAATCAGTCGTGAAGTAAAAGCGTTGGAGATTACATTACATTGAAGTAATAAAAACAGTAAATTGTGAAAGTTGTATACAAGTGATTGTAAATAGAAAATTAAATTGTAAATGAATTGTGAATTACTGAATAATAAAAGGACATTAAATAAGTCTTTATAAATAAAGAGACTACAAATTAAGTAGGCGATTTTATTTAACAATCCAGAGATCGTACCCGAAGGATTTGGGAAATTATCGAGGTTGATTCAGCAAAATCGTAACAATATATACAGTAGCTCCCAGCTATTTTGTTTGTCCATTTATTAAAAAGAAATTGTGTCATATTTTTTGTATATTTTATTTTTAAATAAAGTGAAATGCACATTCACAGATACATTATTTTGAAATGCAAGCACAAGGAAGAACTTCCAAAATTCTTTTTGCTTGTTGTATAATATTTGCAACAAAAACAAAATATTAAGTAAAACGACGTCACGGTGTCCGATATTGACGAAAGAAGTTGAAAAGGTGCTTGGGAAGCTGTACCGTACTGGAACCATAAGGAGAATTCTACGAAAAGCTAATTTTCATGGTCGAACAGCGCGAAACAAACCATTTATTCGTGAGCGTATTAAAAATTCAGAAAAATTTGCATACAAGGTATGTACGAGGTACAACAAAGCAAGGTGCGTGCGACGCAATTAGTGCAATCGTAGCTTATACAAGTCCATATGTATGTCCGCATGTGGTAAAGACGCCGGCAAAATTGTCCAATCTTAATGTTATTGAGCAAAAACATCACATAAGCAACAAACAAGGCTTAAAGAAAGCATTACGGATGGAGTGGAAGAAAATATATATGGAAGGCTCCATGCAATCCCGGCTTATAACTGCTTTAAGACAAAAAGGTTATTCTACAAAATATTAATTTACCTAAAATTGTATTCAACTTTCATCCGAACTGTTGTACAAATTTGAAAACCTAAAATATTAGTTCATCACAAGAAATAAGCTGTGACGGGTTTAACTTATGTAGTAATTGGGTTTTGCTGTAAATATTATACTTGCGCAAAAAGAATTTTGGAAGTTTTTCTTTATGTTTTCCTAACAAAATAATGTATCTTTAAAAGGGCATTTAAGTTTATTTAAAAAAAAAATATATACATTTTCTTTTTAATAAATAAAATTTCATTCCATTATAATAAGGTTAAGGGATGGCTGACGGTGATTCAAATCTTGGAAAAAATTTAATTTCTCTCTTATTTTGTCTTTTAGGATCGAAATGTTGCGAGGAGCCGGTGTGCATATATGTATACAGGGTTATCCATTTTGCGATTTGCAAAATAAACGTAAATAAAATGAATTTTTTCATGAAATTCCGTTTTTATTATAAAAGTTTCAACCTTGACATTTATTTGAAACACTCTTTCATTCAAATTACCGCCTAGCGAATTTTTACAAACTTTGATCCGTTTACTGTAATTTTCGACCCTATTTTACCGCATATTGGGCGGTACTTACTTGAAGGAATGGTGGTTCTGAAGTGCTCAAGTGTTAAAGGTTTATCCGCATCAACAGCGCCTTTCGTGAAGCCCCTCAAAACAAAAAAAAAATTACCGGGCAATTCATTCATATACATTTTGAAAGCGTTTCGTATCAAGGAATCGTTACTTTGCTATTGGTATACATCAATAAGTCTTTTTTTCATCTGTATTGATAAAGGAACTTTGCTTCATATATGTAGTGAGTTCGTTCTTTTTGCTTCAATTAAATGGGGGACTCTGGTTCTAATCCATTGCATTGGTTCTGATACAAATCTGCATTTCTACATTCATATATATTCTACATTTCGACTCGAATACACATATTTCCATTACACAGGAAGAATCAAGTAAAATATCATTTAAAAAAAAATTTGCGTAATTTATGCATTATTCTGCGTAAGTCTTTTGCGTCTATATATCCGAAAATACGCCCTATATTTATGTTGTCAAGTTCAAATATATTTATATTTACAAAAAAAATTGTTTTTTTTTTTTGAATAATATTGTGGCGAAAATGCGAAGCGAATGTCAGATGAAAGAGAGAAGCCGATAACTGTAATGGTCTAGAGTCTGAATCGAGAAGAATTCGATCATTCCAGGCGGTAGTTGTAAACAATCGATTCATTATATAAGGGCGAAACTCAACTGCAAAGCGAATTAGTCATAAACTGAACTCGTTGGTGATTATACTGCACTGAAGTAATAAAAAATAGTACATTGTGAAAGTTGTACTATAAGTGATTGTAAATAGTGAGTTACTGAGTAATAAAAGGACATTGATGGATAATATATATTTGGAAACTTTTATTTAACAATCCAGTTATCGGACTCGAAGGATTTGGGGGGAAAATCGAGGCTGTATTGTAATAGATTAATATCTAAAATTTTACAAATTATTATTATAACTAATTATTTTGTTGTATTATTAAAATAAATAAATTCTAATTTCCGGAAACATGATCTCAAAATAAAAAAAAGAGATATTAGAAAATAATGTAACATTAAAAATTCATAAAAAAAATAATAATAAAAATTACAAATTTAGTTACAGCGCAAAATTTGGTTATAGGAAGTTAAAAAATGGAAAAAATTTTAAGAAAAAAAACTTTAAAATTTTACTTCATAATCGAAAGAAAGATAATCGTATTATCTTTATTTTGATATACATACATATATTAAAATTTCTTTCAACACTTATGAAAAGAGGGTTTTATTATACCAATCTTCCCATCTAGAAAAGAAAATGATTTTAGTAAGATAAATAAAACAATAAAAACAAATACAAAAAAATTCAGCACATTTTAAAATAGAAAATCTTATTTTATTAATTCGAACATAACTTATTTATTAGTAATTATAAAATACATTGGTAGAAGTTGAAGGAAATTAAGTTAAATTAAAGTTGCAACCCACTTTAATATCTACAGTTTATTTTAATATTTGCCACTTATTCTATTATATGTATACATTTACAATGCTAAATTTAAGTTACGCCTAACATGTTTATATCTATTATGACTTAAACTAATATAATGCTTAATAGCTAAAACCTTATCATTATATACACTAGAAAAAGAATCTGGTATGGAAGAGTTAAGAAGAGTAAAGTTAGTTTCATTTCTTTGCAAAAAATCTATGAAACTCTTACCAAAAACTAATTCGACAATTTTCAGCTTTATTAAAGCTTTTTTGCCGCATTTCCCTTCAAAGTTGTAGTTCCATATCAGCACATCGCGGAATAGTGATTGAAACACCTTCTCCAAAGTGCGTTGGGAAGACTTGAACTTTGCTATAATATTGGTCTATAAAAAATATAAAATGCGAGGTGAATGAAAATTTAAGAAAGTATACCTAATCAATTTATTTATTACCATCGCATCAAGGTGGGCTTGGGTTTTAAGGTGCTCCTCTACCTTAAGCAGCGTCTCCTCCGATGAAATTGGAAGCAAGCTTTGAAGCATAATCTGCTCATCACTCACAAAATCACCGACGAAACGACTTACGTTGTTGTTCGTATTTACAAGGAGCACCTTACATTCCCGTAAGTATTGGCCCTGGGCTTGTACTTCTGCACGTTCGGGCATCTAAAATTTACACTTTTAAAATAGATCAATTTAAAACAATAAAAGCTAATATATGCATACCTTCTGGTCAATAGCGGTACGCATAGTCGTAATTATGTTTTTCACTGCGACAAGGTCCGCTTCTACGTTAGACACCCGCTTCAAAATTTCTTCTTGGCATTTTTCAATTCTTGTAAGGGCTGCCAATATTGCGTCTGTTGTCTTTTCTGAAATTAAATACGAATGAAGAAGAAATTTTTTTATAATAGAAGTTTAATTTACCTGAATCGCTGTTCGCTGCTGTCTCAAACTGGCGTACTATTCCTGAGGAAACTAATGAGATGAATACAGAATAAAATAAACAAAAAATTAAATGAACGAAATTTCCTTTATTGTTTTGAATGGTATGGTCTAAAAGCAATGGGAACTCCATTTCTTCCTAAGTGAATATATAAAATAAATTACGTAATATTGGAATTAATATAAACTTATTACCCCTACTGGTATCGAGAAATACTTTACTCTAAATCTTCTCTCTTAATGCTAACTATTTCCTCGTCTACAATCTGCGCTACCAAAATTCCTAACCCAGATAAGGGCGCAACGGGCTCTTTAAAAATTTCTCCAACTTTTGTTAGAACCACAGCCCCAAAACTGTTATTTTGAGACTGCTCGTTAATTTTAAGAGATTCCGTAATTTTTAGAGATTCCGTTTTTTTACTAAAAAAAAACTATCTTTTTCCTTTTTGTATTTTACTAAAAAAATATTTAAATTTGAAATATTGCTAGAATCCGATATTTCCGGATTATTAATAAATTTACAAATTTATAAGCTGAAAAACTATCCAATGGGCCCAATTTTTCAACACAATCACTCAAATGCCCATGTAAATTGAAACTAATTAAATGTTCGCCATACAAATTACTAAACAAATGTACAAATTCTTTCAGCATTTCATTAGCAACGTTAGACTCTACTCTGCAAGATTTCTCACAAGAGAGAAATCGAATTGCGGAATGCAACAACAGAAAATGATAATAGAAATCGTCTGAAATGCAGTCTTTCAAAACAAACAAACCCGAATAAAGCAAAAATTTACGAGACTGTTGATTTCCTGTAGCTTATTTCATCCAGACATTTTAATTTTGATTTTTGTATTTGTATTCAGTTTTCATTTTCTCTCAATACTTTGTCAACAAACTGTACAACTCTTTTTTTGAAATATCGCATTTGCGAATTACACATTTCATTGAAGTCTGGCAGTATACTATATAAAAATTGGATTTTGACATTACCACTAGTCGCAGCTGAAGCAACAAGGAATGGATTACTTTTATTTTGAACAATGTTGCTTCTCTTCGTTTGACTCTCGGCGCTTGTATTTGGGGAAGGAGTGTCATTTATATGACTAGCAAAGGAAGGAGTGTCATTTATATGACTAGCAAAATATATTGGATCTACGTCGATCTGAAATTCTTCTTCCTTTATTTGAATCGCATGTGCATTTTGTTCGGGATCGGTCTGATAGCGGTTCTCCTCATCATACTCCTCTTTCAATTCTATCTCCATTTCTTCGTTCATAATGTGTTTAGGGGATGCTCGAGGGTCGGATGATATTCGCAAAAACGGTATTACAAATTTCATGTGGTCATATAAACAATACTTTCGAACATGTTCTCCCATTTGTCTTAACCTTATATTCTGCGATAAATTAGCGCGAAAATGTGTCCATTTCTTCTTCAATGTCAACGCTGAAAAGTGTGGAAAGAGATAACGTGAAATAATAAATTAAATAAATAATTAGAAGAAAATAAATTATCATTTAAAACACCAATAATATACATATTTCCATTACTCTGGAAGAAGCAAGTAAAATATCATTTAAAAAAAATTTGCCTAATTTATGTATTATTCTGCATAAATCTTTTGCGTTTGTATATCCGAAAATACGCCCTATATTTACGTTGTCAAGTTCACATATATTTATATTAAAAAAAAAATTAGTTTTTTTTTTATATTAATATTGTGGCGAAAATGCGAAGCGAGTGTCAGGTGAAAGAGAGAAGCCATTCGTTATCGAGAACAATTCGATTATTCCAGGCGGTAGTTGTGAACAATCGATTCATTATATAAGGGCGAAACTAAACTGCAAAGCGAATCAGTCGTAAAGTGAACTCGTTGGTGATTACACTACAGTGAAGTAATAAAAAATAGTACGTTGTGAAAATACAAGTGATTGTAAATAGTGAAGTGAATTGTGAGTTACTGAGTAATGAAAGGATATTGAATGCATTTTTTGAAATCAAGAAACTGCAAATATAGTTGGAGACTTTTATTTAACAACCCAGTGATCGGACTCGAAGGATTTGGGAAAAAATCGAGACTGACTTCAGCAAAATCGTAACAATATGTATGTTGTGCATAGGCTACTTCAAATTTTTTTTTTAGTTTTTTCCAGCTTTGGCAAAGACGTCGGCAAAGATATGGAACTCTCTAAAAATGTAGATAGCGTTCCCCGATTATTTTCTTTGTGCTGGCAACAAACCCAAATCAAGCAACTTTGAACAGTTGATAATAAAAACGCCACAGTACTGCTTACTACGAAACTTTTTTTTTATCGATATGGCACGGTTGAGAAATGTTATTAAAGAAAAAATTTGAATTTTCAGAGCGCTCCCATGAGATAAAGAGTTCCATATCTACTCACCTTTGGTTTTGGTTGGCAGGGAGACATAAATGAATAAATAATTTCCTCACTTTTTCAATCGTTTACTTACCATCGCAATTGAATTCCTTTGCAATAGCCTTCCACGCTGGTCTTACGTAATAAGGTTTGTTGTAATCTTCTAAAGTCGTGTTGTATATAACTGGATATTTTTCTATTGTTTGCACAAGACGTATATCAAAATTCTGATCTACCACACCATCCATAACGAGTTACTTCACCACGAGAACAATGAATAACACACGAATTTAACTAAAAAACAAAACACCCGAACACCTCAACTACTCAAAATGAACTGAACTGTCATTAGCGCATCTCAATCACCTTGAGCATCTCAATCAAGTCTGCTGGTAATGTAGCGTTCAATAGCGACACGATGTTTGTATGTATGAATGTATGTATGTACGAATGCATCCCCTACCAACCAGCACTGGGTAAAAAACTAGATAATTTGAGCAAACCTTTGTTCAAAACTGGATAATTCATAGGCATTTTATTAAAGAGAGTGAAGATTTTACACACTTTTTCCTTGTGCATGTAATCTTACTTTCTTGTTTCACCCATTCAGTTTACTCCATAAAGAAAACATACAACTGTCCTTTTCTAATTTCCCTCGTCAGATGATACAGGGTTGCATTATTTTTTAAGGCGAATTCATAATTACATGTAATTCGCTCGCATATTTAAAATTTTAAACAGGTGTTTGTTGTTTAAAGAAAAATTATTTATAATCATTTCAATTTATTTTAAAAATATGATTATACATTTATTTTAATATCTATTTAACAAATTGTGTATTTTGATAGACTAACCTCTAAAATTTATAATTTATTATAATAACTATTTATTGTGCTGTATTAAAAAATTATATTATTGAAATTTTAAATTAACTTAAATAATTATTAAAATAACTGAATTCTAATTTCCGCAAATATGATCTCAAAACATAAAAAATGGGATATTAGAAAATAATGTAACATTAAAAATTCATAAAATAATAATAATAAAAATAAAAATTTAGTTACAGCTCAAAATTTGGTTATAGGTAGTTCAAAACTGGAAATTTTTTACTATTGTTATTGTTATTATTGTTATTTTATCACTGCACTTATTTACATGGAAATAAATTTAGTAAGAAATGAAGAACAGCGGCTTTTGTTTAAAATTACTCAAAATGTTTGGGGTTCCTTTCCAAAATAAGTGTAATTTATATGCAGTATTTTGCAATGGTTTAAAAGCCCTGGGCAACCGGCTTTGACTTGCATAGTACATATGTTCACGCAACACTTTTTATTTATATAATTCGCTTGCATATTTATTGTTATTATCATATCATATTAGGCCATTTTAAATAAAAGCCACTGTACTCATAATCACCATCAATTAATAATAATTTTTAAAAACAAATACTCACCGTATATGCGTAATTGAAAAAACTCAAATTCTGCGGTAAGCAAATCTGTAATGAAAGAAAATTTTTATATAAGCATAATTTATTGGCATTAAGATCACAGTTTTTAATACTTAATACAGTTTAATAATACTTACTTGTGTTGGCTTCTCTATAATTTTTGAACGCCTGGAAATCTGTAATGAAAAAAATATTAATAATTTAACCCATTCGCTGCCAAGGACGAGTATACTCGTCTTTATATATTATAACATGCAGGCTTTTTAATTAGAAATTTTTTTTTGCCCCAAACATAATATAAATATGTAAAAAACTTGAAAAATACTACAAATAAATTTTTTACAAAAATAATACTTTATTTCTTATAGAGAAAGATCTTTCACGCAAAAATAAACTATTAAAAAAAAAATATAAATGGCAATGGGAATGATTTCATATAATTTAGGCTTGGCAGCGAATGGGTTAAAGAAATTGTTCAATTTCTTACAGCTTACTTCAGAAAATTCACAGAAGTGGCGCCACAACGAATTCAATAGTATGTATTCTCTTGAAATAATACCATTTCATTTGAATTTTTAAGATGGCTGTGATCACTGTTGCCACTCACGCGTCAAAAATGCACAAAAATTATTACATATATGTTCCTAAAAATAAATATACTGTGACGGAAATCCCAAATACGAAGTACAGGCAAAAGAAGCGTCAGTATGATGCGAATTACCCGTACCAAGGACAAACAAAAGGGTAGACAGTGTAAAGGAAATTCCCTGTCGTTAAGGATAAACGAAGCAGCTGCAGCTACCACAGGCAAACGAATAATCAGCCTATTCTTGAGCGCCTAAACAGAATGTTTGGGTTATCTTCAGATATAAAAAGAGCGGCAGTCGCTATGTTCTCGATTCACGCTCTATATAATTTCAGTTATCGGCTTTTCTCTTTTATCTAGCATTCGCTTCGCACAATATGGAATTCTGTATTTAAAATAGTAAGTTTATGTGGATTTGTGAGATTCATATAATATTATATAAGTATACAAAATTATATGAAGCTAAGTCGAAAAAATTCGATTTTAAAATGCTGCAATTATTCATAGAAAAATTCTTCAGTTTATTTGCCAGAGTAATTCAGAAACAGTGATAGGACTTTAAAATTTTATATTAACAGATGTTTACTAAATACACCATATTAAAAATTAAATTGGTACATGATAGTTCGAACGGCAACCCGGACTGTGACAATGAATTCGCCTCATGTGAGAGCTTTAAAAAATCCTATGTTCATTCTTTGCTCTCTCTAACACACTCAGTTCTTAATAGAATACAAATTATTATTAGATTCGCTCTTCTAGCAGGACTAAGTTAAGGAAATTTATTTCACTATTCGATCACAAAATTTGTAAATGTGTTTGTAAATTTTTTCATTTTAAGAGAAAAGTGGGTAGTCGTGGTTGGCAAGGTTAATTCGTTGAGAGACATGCCCACCGTAGACGAAGTGTTGATTGCATCTCTTGTTTTAGAGAGAGGGGTGCTCAGTGAGAGTGTGTACTTAAGGGTGGTATTTATTTTGAAAGGAGTTCAGATTATCGGCTCTACCCCCTGGGAATATTCCAATCTACTATAAATTAATATATTTACAGTAGCTTATATTTACAATTAGTGCAATCGTAGCTTATACAAGTACATATGTCCGCATGTAGTAAAGACGCCGGCACAATTGTCCAATCTTACTGTTATTGAGCAAAAACATCACATAAGCAAACAAACAAGGCTTAAAGAAAGCATTACGGGTGGAGTGGAAGAAAATATCTATGGAAGGCTCCATGCAATCCCGGCTTACAACTGTTTTAAGACAAAAAGGTTATTCTACAAAATATTAATTTACCTAAAATTTGATTCAACTCTCACCAGCACTCTTGCACAAGCTTAAAAATTTAAAGTTTAGTGAATCGCACAAAATAAGCTGTTACGTGGTTTATCTTAGCAGTTGATTTTTATTGGAGTGGCTGACGGCGGTTAAAGTATTAAAATATTTTTAATTTCTCCCTTATTTTGACTTTTAGCCTCCATATTTGGTTTAAAGCTACTAGATTGTAATACATGACCAAAATTCAGGGAATCAAGGGTCAGTTAATAACGGCTTACCATTTAGCGTTAAAAAGCAGACTAGCCACTTTACATACGTCCCAGTCATACCACCCATCTGGAAGAGGAAGAGGATGTTATAAATATCAATCGAAATGTTTCGAGGTGCCAGTGTGCATCTATACAGGGTTATCTATTTTGCGGATTCCAAAATAAACGTAAATAAAATTAATTTAATATAATTTTTTCCCATGAAATTCCTTTTTTATAAAGTCTGAGCCTGGCATTATAGTTGAAATACTCCATCATTAAAATGACCGTCTCGTGAATTTTTGTAAACTTCAATCCGTTTGAGGTAATTTTCAGCCATTTTTTTGCACTTATGCTCGTTCTCAAGTGGTCGAGAGTTAAAGGTTTATCCGCATCAACAGGGTCTTTCGCGTAGCTCCACAAAGTAGTCAAATGATGTCAAATCGCACGATCTCGGAGGCCCATTGACATCGCCAAGCAAGAGATTATGCGACCGGGAAATTTATCTCGCAATATAGCCATATTCGTTTGACAGTGGCATTCTCGCTGTTAATGTATTCTAAGAAGTAAAGTCCAATCACAACCCCAGACCAAAGAGCGCACCAGACAGCAAGTTTTTTTTTTTTGGTTGTAATGCTCTCTCTTCAACTGAATTCAATTTGTGGAGCCCCAAATGCGAGAATTTTGAATGAAATTTTGTTGTTCGCTGAAGAAAATTTTGTTAGAAAAATCGCTGCCCACTGCTTGTTGTTCAAGCACCCAATCGGCGTAAATACGGCGTTGTGAATGGTCATATGGCTTTAGTTGTTGTGTGGGCTGGACTGTAAGTCCAAGTGCAAAATAATATAATAATGTGCCGTAAGAAAGACCCAGCTCTTCGAGAAATAGACATATTCGGGTCTGCGGCTACAATTTCACTCACAGCAGCAATATTTGAGGTGGAACGAGCAAAACGATGATGCACTACTGTCTCCAACATTCGACTCTTCGATCCAACAACAACTCTTCGATTTTTTTTTAATATTTCCAATTGCTTGAGTAGTTGGACGATTTTTTGCACCATAACTTCGTCCTAAAGCATGAAATGCGACCATGTTTGAATCACCATTTTTGTAGAAGGTTTCGTCAACTTTAACTCGTTGTGCGATTGTTAAGCGATCCATTTTTATACATGCCTCACTTTTAACTAAAACAAGAGATGTTAAGTTTGATAGATGTCAAAATACAGTTCTACACTTTAGAAATTACTAAACTTTAAAAATAAAAAGGATTAACAGAAGGTTGTCAAGCTGCAACAGCTGAGATGAAAAAGAGAACCGATGTTGACTATACGAACAGGACTTACCATCATGGAGGCTTCCAACGCAAGGTAAACATAAATATTTCGCAATTTTCACCAACGTTATGCACCTGTAGATCGTGGAGTTTGTATAAAAAATAATTACGTTAATTTATGTGCTGAGAAAAATCTGACAATGGATAGTTTTTTCATACGAATGGAAAAATAAAAAAGAAAAAAAAATGTGGTATCCTGTAGGTAGCGACTAGGTTCTTCAATAAATTATCCAGTTCGACAAGTTCTGCTGTACACAGAAATCGTGCTTTTCAAAGATTCATTGAATACGGATTTGCACTACAACAACTTACTACTACATACATTGCGCATATACTTGTAGAATGATGTCAGGTCCTGCAAATTGTAAAAGTATGGAAAATATGCTTGAAGGTTTTGATGTTGATTATTGTACCTTATACGGTGAAGCTAGGCTCACTTATAATGTGTATAACTCATTAAATTTGACAGATTGTGTTAGAATTTTTCGGAATATAAATTCGAGAAATATTTACAGAAATCGAAAAAGGATATTCGTTCGAAATTCTATTGCTGATAAACAAGAAAATACTAGACAGAAGCAGAATAAAAACACTAAATTATAAACATGGCGATGATAAATTCAAGAATTGTTCAAGCCGAGAATTCCGTACAACATCTTCGTCAGTTTATCGCAACTATGTATAATGGTGATATATAAGTATTTCATCTAAGCGATAAAAGTCCTGACAATATATGCTACCTGAAAACCATGGAACGTGTCAAAATAAAATGATTTTTTTAAAACCATCGACGGAGAATTCTTCATAGGTTCTAAATTTTCAAAAGTATCAAATTCTGTCAACTGTCGTTTCGAATCCTGCAAACTTATTGGTGTGGAAGAAAACTTCAAAACATCAGATATTCATTGCAAAATATTATGCCTTCCCTACTATCAAAAATTACATCATTGTCATATTTGAAATGACATTTGATTACTTTTTTATATAAACGAAGCTGAAGGGATATCTTTCCTTCAATGCCATACAAAGTATCAAATCCATTTCACGAAAATTCCCAACCTTAAATGAATTGGTTGCAAAATACTTCCAGCATTAATAAAAAAAAAACGAACCAAACTGACAACTTATAAAAAAAAGGAATTTTTTTTATCTTTATATACATACAATACATACATATGTGTGTACTTATAGGAAAACACTGATTCTAATATACAAGTACATACATACATATATGATGAAAATGATCTTAAAATTAATGATTCAAATAAGTTCAATTCATCTTTCTGCAACGTAGGAAGAAAACTTTGTGAAATAATTAGTAAACTGCACAATGCGGAACTTTCTCTGTAAACCATGAACAATAATAACTCTATTTTTATAGCTGGGCGATTCCATCGTAACGGGTGGGACACATTTACACGAAATTTTATTTTTGTTAGTAGATTTCCACAAAACCAACTAAAGTTTTCTGCTTTTGGTGGAGCAGTCTATAAATATAATATTCGGTTAACGTCACATTAAAAGGAAAACCTGTAGTAATGTAATATACATGAAAAAAAAAGATTTAAAATTGTAACGGTTGGGACAAATTTTAGAACCTACTTTTGAGTCGAAAAATGTATCATAAAAAGGAACTTTTTATGATAGGACTAGGAATGGGAAACCCAACATCATCGATTCTCATGGAGGCATTCATGCAGAACTTGGAAACAAAATATATGCAAGAACTAAAAAACGAACTAGGAGTGACATTTTACGCAAGGTACGTCGACGACATCATCTGCATATTGAACAATAACAATGAAGAACGAATACTAGACAATCTAAACAGACAACATGAAAACATAAAATTTACTATGGAGACCGAGAAAGAAGGAGAACTGAACTACCTGGACCTTACAATAAGAATTGACAGAATTACAAACAAGTTTAAATACGACATCTACAGGAAACCAACAACTACAGACACCATAATTCATTCTACATCAAACCATCCTCAACAGCACAAGAATGCGGCATTAAGGCACCTAGTGGACAGACTTCAAAGAATACCCCTCACTCAGGAAACATACAAGAAAGAACTGACCACCATATACAACATAGCCACGAGCAACGGTTACAAAAAATGCATAATAGACAAACTCCGAAGGAACCATGGATCACAAAAAAGACAAAACACAGAAGAAAAATCCAAGATCTGGACTGCAATGACATACACTGGAAAAACGACATACAAATTGGCAAACTTCTTCAAGAAACACGATATCAACACTGCGAATGCCAGCACAGCTATATAGGGCAAACAGGACGAAAAATAAGTACACGATTCCGAGAGCACATCAGGGACTACAACAGAAAAACACGGAAACCCACTATCACAACAGAGTCAAACTATGCAAATCACATGTTCAAAAACAAATGCACCCCGATCAACATCAAAAACACAGCCAGAATACTTCACGTACAAAGAAAAGGGCGGCGCTTAAATGTGCTAGAAAACATGGAAATATACAAACTTAAGACATTTGACGGGAGAATAATAAACGAACAAACAAACACCATTTCTGACGCAATATTTGAACCGCTAAAACTAATTTATAGAGGACCAAACAACACCGCAGGTACAATAACAAAACGAGTAACAATAAACGAGCACACACATAAAACAAATCAGAAAACAAAAATCACTGACTTCTACATGACTAACGAGCGTCAAAAAATCAGACCCTTAAATATACACTTAACATTACCTGACCTAACATCCTCAAACTAATTACCTGATCTAACACCACAACTAATAAACGAGCGTTAAAAACAACCCTCATTGCACGTACCCATTCGGATACATTCGTAAGACACGACTCATATACACGAATACTAACACTACCTGATACAGCATCCAGACTATAAATACATGACAACGGATAGACAGATCAGAACGAAACCAAACACTGAAGATGGCGGTTTGCCGAAACCGGTGTGTTACTAAACCAAAATTGACAAGGGATGACGGAAATTCGTTCCGATATAAATCTAGTATCATAAAAACTTTGCGAATTTATAATATTGTGGTGAAAATCCCATACCAAGGACAAACAAAACTATCGACAATGTAAATACCATTTCCCGGAAGGACAGAAAATAAAGAAGCGGCCGTATAATGCAAATTACCCATACCAAGGACAAACAAAAGGGTAGACAGCGAATACACGCTGTTGAGGTATAAAAGGAGCTGCAGCAGCTATTTGAAATGAATGAAGTTGAAGACTCAGTCCTAGCGTGTGTTTGAGAAACGGATAAGCTGAGTGAAGCAGATAATAATTGTGTATGATAAAGATTTGTTAAATAAGAAAATTGTAATTACCATAGAAATAAATTCCTGAAAGACAAAAGAAAAACCCGAACAAATAATCATTTGGGAGTTTGTTTAGTAATCCAGTGATCGGACTCGAACAATTTGGAGAATAATCGAGGCGAATTAGCAAGTTCGTTACAATTGGTGTCAGAAGTGGGATTGCTAAATAAATTCCGAAAAAAAAAAAACAACAAAAATATTTGAAAATGGTCAAGATTCAAGATTTAACGATACTACCGCTCAAAAAGGAATTGGCGAAGAGGGGATTATCTTCAACCGGGAATAAGGCTGAACTACAATCACGGCTGCGAGAAGCTTTGGAAGCAGAAGGCATAGATTTGAGCGAATATGAATTCTGCCGTGAGGACGAGGAGACATCCAAGAAAGAAATGGAGAAGGAAGAGGCTGTTGAGACTACGGAAGATTCAGAGCAGTCAGCAACTAAAGTTGAAGAAAAGGTTCCTAGCTCATCTACGAGTATGGACATGAACATGTTACTGGCTGCAATTTCACAAAAGTTGGATGAACAGGATTCCAAGATGTCACAAAAGTTGGATGCACAGGATGCCAAGTTGCTACAGAAGTTGGATGAACAGGATTCCAAGATGTCACAAAAGTTGGATGCACAGGATGCCAAGTTGCTACAGAAGTTGGATGAACAGGATACCAACATGTCACAAATGAATGCCCACATTTCATCGCAAATGCAAGATCAGGAAGCGCATATTTCATCCCGGCTCATACAGCTTCAGGAGAGTGTTGTTAAAGAATGCACAGAACTGAAGGAGAGACAGGACGTAATCGAGGAGAGGCAAGACAGAATAGAGGAGCTTATTCAGACCAAAGTCAGCGAATTGGGAGGTCGGCAAAACAAAATAGAGGAGCTAATGGAGACCAAAGTCAACGAATTGGAAGGTCGTGTCCGCGATTTGCACTTGAATCGTCCAACCACTTCGATGAACGCTCCCAGGATAAAAACACCCTCCTTTGACGGCACAATTCCGTTCCAGGTGTTTAAGCTTCAATTCGAAAAGACGTCAAAAGCAAATAATTGGAGCATTGAGGAAAAATCCGCTGCACTATTCGTTGCGTTAGAAGGACCTGCTGCGGAAATTTTACAGACAATCCCATAATATGAGAGAGATGATTATGATGCATTAATGCGTGCCGTGGAAAGACGATATGGAAGCGAACACAGGAGGCAAATTTTCCAGATGGAGTTGGAGAAGCGCGATCAAAGACACAACGAATCTCTGCAAGAATACGCATCCGAAATTGAGAGATTGGCTCATCTAGCTATTGGAGACGCATCTGGTGAACACCTCGAAAGGGTGAAAATACAGAGGTTTATCAGTGGAATAAAGGATATCTACACCAAACGAGAGACATACGCAAATCCAAAATCAACATTCTCTGAGACTGTCGCCTATGCCCAAACCCGTGAAACGGCTTCACTTATAAGCAGGCCAGCCTACAAAGTCAGTCGTGTGGAAGTAGAAACACCAGATGTGATGAACGAGATTCTGAAAACCCTAAAATCAATCGATGGAAAGAAGAATCAAGCTGGCAAATGTTTCAATTGTGGGAAGCCAGGCCACTTCGCGAGGGAATGCAAGACGGGCTCGAGCAGAAACAACAATTCAGCAGAACGAAAACGAAGGGCTGAAGATAACGAATCCGATTCTAACCAGTCGTTAAACTAAAACGAGCCAGCCGAAATGGGCGTATGCTGGCTCCTGCAATTGAATGCCCAATAATCTCCGTCTCTCAAATTGGTAGGAAGGCGAGCAACGTGACAATTGGTGGATATGTGGATGGACATGAGCGAATACTTACTGTTGATACGGGCGCATCGCACTCCATCCTTAGATACGACCTAATCAACAAAGAAGTAAGGCCATTGCCTGGAGCAAGATTGAGGACGGCAACTGGCGAGGACACCCAAGTTGTAGGAGAGATAACATGCGAAGTCGCGATAGGAAATGTTGCGGTTTTACATCAGTTCATAGTCGCGCAGATTGTCGATGAAGTCATCATAGGAGTAGACTTCTTGCTAGACCAAGGAATAAAGATCGACATGGATAACCGAGTAATGGAGTACAAAAACATGGAAGTACCACTTAGCATCGGCTATAATTCTACATACAATAGCAAGCAAGTGATCCTTGAACACAACGAACTCATCCCACCAAAGTCAGAAGCTGTTGTTTGGGCAAAGATTGATGGAGATCGTGGGACAAACAAAATATGGGTTGTCGAAACAGCACGAAATTCCACATCGGACGTAATCATCGGTAAAACACTGGCTAAAACAAAAAGTGATGGACTCATCCCAGTAAGAGTACTAAACGAATTTATATCACCAATGAAACTTCGAAGAGGAACGGTATTGGGACAATGTCAGCAGGTAGACGCCATTATTAATTGCGGAGAGGCGCCTAAAAGCAGTTCCATTGACATAAAGGATATCAAGGACAATGTAGATGAATGGACGCAAGGGTTGGAAAAGGAATACAAGCATAAGGCCAAGAAACTTCTGTGCAAATACTCCAATATATTCGACAAGGATGGCAACAACCCAGGCAGGACCAACGTTGTGAAACATTGTATTGATACTGGTGACGCTAGGCTGATTCGCCAGGCTCCTCGAAGTGTTCCACTAGCCAAACGTGAAGCTGTAAGCCAAATAATAAAGGAAATGAGTAAAAGCGGTATTATTGAACCATCTGAAAGTCCATGGAGCTCGCCGGTAGTGCTCGTAAAGAAGAAAGATGGCCAGCTGCGGTTCTGCGTGGATTATCGAAGACTAAATGATGTGACAAAGAAGGACAGCTATCCTTTGCCCAGAATTGATGATACTCTGGACTCGTTAACTGGCACGGAATGGTTCTCAACACTCGACCTTAAGAGCGGCTATTGGCAAGTGGAAGTAAGTGAGAAAGATAAGGAGAAGACTGCCTTTAGTGCTGGAAACGGTCTTTGGCAATTCACGGTGATGCCCTTCGGACTATGCAACGCTCCTGCAACCTTCGAAAGATTAATGGATCATGTACTTAAGGGACTGCATTGGAAAACTTGTCTGGTGTATCTTGACGACATCATCGTACTTGGCAAAAGCTTTGAGGAACACTTGGGCAATTTGGAGGAAGTTTTTCAGAGGATAGCTAGCGCTGGCCTTAAGCTTAGTCCTCAGAAGTGCTCGCTATTTAAGAAAGAGGTTAATTATCTAGGTCATCATGTAACAACCGAGGGCGTCTGTACAGCAAAGGAGAAAATAGAAGCAGTGAAGGATTGGCCAAGGCCCAGGAATTTACATGAATTACGGAGCTTTTTGGGCCTGTGTACTTACTATCGCCGATTTGTTCCGAATTTTTCCAGTGTTGCTAATAGTCTCCACGAGCTCACCAGGAAAAATAGATCCTTTGAGTGGAATAGAGAACAAGATCAGGCTTTCGAAGCTCTAAAGGAAAGGCTCTGCACTGCGCCTATGCTAGCGTACCCGGTTCCAGGTGCAACATTCATTCTGGATGCAGATGCTAGTGGCTATGCACTGGGAGGTGTACTTTCACAAGTGATTGATGGACAGGAGAAGATAGTTGCGTACTATAGCCGGTCTATCGGGAAACCAGAACGGAACTATTGCGTAACACGGAGAGAACTATTAGCGTTGGTGGATTGCATCAAACATTTCCACAAGTACCTGTATGGCCAACACTTCCGAGTTAGAACAGATCATGCAGCGCTGAAGTGGCTACTACAGTTCAAGAATCCTGAAGGACAGCTAGCCCGATGGATTGAGAGACTGCAAAGTTACGACTACAGTATAGAGCACCGCCAAGGGAATACTTACGGGAATGCTGACGCCATGTCTCGTCGACCATGTAGCTTGGAATGTAAGCACTGCTCCAAAGCGGAAGGCAAAGAAGACATAATAGACGTCCGATTAATGACAATTACACCAGCGGAAGAGTGGGAGTCAAGTCATCTACGGAAATGTCAGCAGGAAGATCCAGATTTGAAACTATTAATGCATGGACTGAGGATGGACAGACGGCCAGATAAGGAACAGATGGCAGCAGGAAGTCCAATAGCAAAGGCATACTGGGCGCAATGGAATAGTTTAGAATTGATATCTGGCTGTTTGTATAGAACATGGGAAAGTGAAGACGGCCAGTGCTCCCGAAAACTAATAGTAGTTCCGACGTTAAGGATTCCGGACGTTCTCAAGGAATTCCATAATGGTCCTAGTGGTGGGCACTTAGGCATTACGAAAACGCTGGAAAAGATCAAGCAGCGGTTCTACTGGGTTGGTTGTCGTCAATCTATCGCTGAGTGGATTGCTAACTGCAGTGAGTGCATTACAGCTAAAGGACCAAAGTCACGAAGTCATGGTCAGATTAAGCAGTATAACTCAGGCGCACCATTTGAGCGGGTTGCCATGGATGTAGCCGGTCCATTCCCTATGAGCAGGCAAGGAAACAAATACGTTCTTGTGGTTATGGACTACTTTAGCAAATGGCCGGAGGTCTACCCAATTCCAAATCAGGAAGCCAAAACAGTAGCGAATGCATTCACTTACAATTGGGTTTCCAGATACGGTGCGCCTATAGAACTGCACTCGGACCAGGGAAGAAACTTTGAATCGGCAGTGTTCCAGGAAGTATGCTTGATACTGGGTATTCGAAAAACCCGAACGACAGCTCTGCATCCTCAATCGGATGGCATGGTAGAACGCTTCAATCGAACCCTGGAAGAGCACTTGAGGAAGGTCGTGGACAAACATCAAGATGATTGGGATATCCACATACCGCTGTTTCTGATGGGATATCGGTCAGCGGTGCACGAGACAACAGGTAAAACACCCGCAAAGATTCTCTTCGGTAGTGAACTTCGGCTGCCTAGTGATTTGAAGTTTGGAGTAAGTGGCGATGCTAGAAGGATTGGAGAGAGGGCGCCAAATGCCCTAGAAGAAGAGCTGAGGGAGATACATGCTCTTGTGAGACAGCGAACCGAAGTTATGAGCAGCAAGATAAAGGCCAGATATGATAAAGCGATGAACTGCGAGGGTTTTCAAGAAGGCGATCGAGTGCTGCTGTATAACCCACAACGAAAGAAAGGATTGTCCCCGAAGCTGCAATGCAATTGGGAAGGCCCCTACAAAGTAATAAAACGGTTGAACGACGTAGTGTATCGAATACAGACTGTTGGGAAACCAAGGACCAAAATGAAAGTGGTTCACTTAGAAAGGCTCGCGGCGTTTGGAACAGATGGTATGTCTGATCGGGACGATCAGACTTAGGTGGAGGGCAGTGTGGCGAAAATCCCATACCAAGGACAAACAAAACTATCGACAATGTAAATACCATTTCCCGGAAGGACAGAAAATAAAGAAGCGGCCGTATAATGCAAATTACCCATACCAAGGACAAACAAAAGGGTAGACAGCGAATACACGCTGTTGAGGTATAAAAGGAGCTGCAGCAGCTATTTGAAATGAATGAAGTTGAAGACTCAGTCCTAGCGTGTGTTTGAGAAACGGATAAGCTGAGTGAAGCAGATAATAATTGTGTATGATAAAGATTTGTTAAATAAGAAAATTGTAATTACCATAGAAATAAATTCCTGAAAGACAAAAGAAAAACCCGAACAAATAATCATTTGGGAGTTTGTTTAGTAATCCAGTGATCGGACTCGAACAATTTGGAGAATAATCGAGGCGAATTAGCAAGTTCGTTACAATATTTATTAGTTTTATTTACATACATATTTCATTTTGAAACGATATATGAGCATTATAACAAAACAATCATAACAAAGTTACTTTCTTCATTTCTATTGTTACAATCCAAAACTTAACTGTAACTAGTGTAACGGGTGGGACACGAGCGAATTTAAGTACTTGAGAAATTTATTGACTATGAATTAAGGATGCTAAAGGTTCAGAATCAGAGTCGCTCCATACACTGGCTTCATCCTCTGAATAAATTTGTGATGCATTAAGTTTAAACACCTTAATCTTAGTTAGTTTTGATATGAATGTGCGGCGTACGAAAAACCTAATTAAGCTTACCTGAACTGGTATAATATTTAATTGAAATTAATAAAAATGAATTTCCGTATAGATTTAAATTATTAACCACAATAATTTTGAAACTCAAACTATTTGACAGACTTTTCGAAAGTAGCTATTTCAACCTCGCTCAAATAATTCGTATAGTACTTGGTTTCAAAACATAAAAAAGTCAATAAATATGAATTTAAAGCTTTTTTAATTTGTTATTTTTTGGTTGACTACGAATATTACCAAACTGTTTATTTAAATATTTGTTAGTTAATATAAAATAGGATTTTGGCTTCAAGGTTCACTTTCTCATGGAACGACCCAGCTCCTACTACAGAAAGAGAATTATTATCACTTATACAAAATTTAAAACTAAAAATCGGTGGCAATTGACAACATTGACGCAAAGACTTTGATAATTTTATCTAGATGCATATTTTCACCCCTAGTTTATATTTTTAATCTATGTATTGAAAAATCCATACCAATGTACCAATTTATAAGTCGAACGATAGACATAAATTAACTAATTATAGGCCAATATCGATATCAAACATAGCAGAAAAAAATATGAAAAAATTATTTACTCTAGACTTCTAAATTTCATTAAAAAGCATAAATGCAAAAGCATAGATGCTTTAAATTACATTGCAAATATAATTTAGAGAAAACTTGATAAGAATGAATGAACCTGTTGCCATAACATTCTTTGATCTTGCTAAAGCATTTGATACAGCTAATCATTCTATACTACTACAAAAATTACATAGATATGGAATCAGATCATATCCAGTTTCATAAAAAATAGATTTCAACGTGTCAGAATTAATGGTATTACCTCAAGCTTTACCGGAATAAATACTAGAGTTCCTCAATGTACCATACTTGGTCCCTTATAATTATATATTGTGAAGGAAATCCCAAATACGAAGAACAGATTGAAATGAGTAGCAGTGTAACGAGATTTCCAAATAAAAACGGACAAAAGAAGCGGCGCATACTCGTACCAAGGACAAACAAAAGGGTTGACAATGTAAAGGAAATTCCACGTCGTTAAGGATAAACGTAGCAGCTGTATCTACCGCAGGCAAACGAATAATCAGCCTATTCTTGAGCGCGTGAACAGAATGTTGGACCATCGCTAGGTATAAAAGGAGCGACAGCAACTACATATTTGCGAACAATTAAGTTGAAGACTCAGTACTAGTGTGAACTATGTGTGAAGAAGAAAAGATTAAAAAGAAAAACGCTATAGAAGGAAAATAGTAATTACTGTCCAACTAAATTCTTGACGGTTAAGAGGCCCAACGAACGAATCTTGAGAGTTTTACTTAGCAATCTAGTGATCGGACTAGAAGGATTTGGGAAATCATAGAGGTAGCAACGAAAAACGTTACAATATTGTATATTAATGATTTATTAAAAAACATGCCAAAGAATACGGTTTTATCGTTTGCCGATGATACTACTGTAATATCCATAGGAAAAACTTGGAGTGAGGTTGAAAACAATATGAATAACTACCTAACTAAACACGATTTATATATGCTTTGCTTGCTATTAATAAACTATCTTAAAATGTTGAAAAACAGAAATTACAACATTTGGGAACTACAAAAATAGTGTTCCAAATGAATTTAAAATAAAGATCAATGGCAAAATACTAACGAGAGTAGAAATATGTAAATACTTAGGAATATACATATGTATTTTGACTACAAATGACATGGGAATCTCATATCCAAAATAATGTTGAGAGACTCACTTAAGGTGTTATACTATGCTAACCTGGGGTGTTGTCTTCTCAACAAACCTAACATTTTTACAAATTCTAAAAACGAAGTTGTGATTAAAAACCCGTTTTGAATCGCTGAAACACTATTATGCTTCTTTGAAAGAAGAGTTTTCTAACTCTAATAGCATAACTAGAAATGAAAGTATTATAATCGCTTAAGCGATTTTTTTACCAACAAATGAAGGGACCTACAGTTTATTCTAAGCCGCCTCCGAACGGCCGATGCATTTTTATGAGGAGGGGTGACCGCAATTAGGAAAATTAGTTTTATATAATTTTGGGTGTTGCTCGAACCTGAACTCGAACCCAGGCCTTCCAAATTGTAGTAGTAAAGGTAGCCATATAAAGGCAATCAATCAATGTGTTCAACAATTTGCCTAATGAGTTAAAAAATCTTGTCAAATAAATGTAGTATAAGAAATAAAATTAAACCATGGATCACTATAAAATGTGAGATTGTAACAGTTTGAACTTGGATACGGCCTTAATTTCTATGCACTTTTCTGTACGAAATTTCCAAACATTATTTTTAGTTTTAGTTTTGGAATTAGTTTCAATTTTATATCAGAGCAGCGAACTGGTAAAAAGCTCTACCTCTGCAGGGTTTACAACCAGTAGCGGATCCACGGGTGGGGTTTTCGGGTCCGCCCCCCCCCCCCTCCCTTCTGAAGCAATGTAAATCTTAAATTCGAATCCACTTCTGCTGTTTATTTGTGACTGATGTCTCCAAAAAAATTTAATATATTTTAAGATCCGCCTTCAGGAAATTCTGCATCAGCCACTTTTTACAACACATTAATGAATTATCAGCCTTGGAAACTAATTTTGTGAATAAATAAATATGAATGTGAATAAATCAATCTTTTCAGTCTTTAATTTGAGCAAAAGACAGACAATGAAAACGAAAAAAGTGAAAAAGGACATACAAAACTCGTGCAGCCAAACGAATTGTTTCATCAATAATTAATAAAACAAGATCTCGTAATGGAAAGAATTGCAGTACAGTATTATCCGGATTTAATTGATTTCAAAATTATACCATTTCATATTCACTTGAAAAAAATTACAGAAGTAGAAGAACAAGCAAAACATGCAAAAATTATTAATTTTTAACACATTTTTATTGTTTTCTGATTGGAACTTTCAGTTAGAATACCTAAAAATGCACTTAGGAGGTTATGTTAAAATTTCAAAATACATCAATTATTTATTCACAGAAAATCTTTTGATTGAAATCAATTGGAATGGGGGAAAAACAAAAATTGCTTTAAAGCAACTCAAATTCTTCTACACATGCTTGTTTGACGAGTAAATTTTATTCTTTTTATACAAAATTTTTATTTAATCAAATATTTCGTTTATTTGATTTTCTGACAGATGCTATAAAGAAAAGAATGAGCCTGAATTTGAAACGAAACTAAAAATGAATTTAAGCTTGCCAAAACAAAACGAATAAGAACACAGCGAAGAAAAAAGGAAAATCAGCAAAACCTTTTCAAATAGCTTTTATTTCATGTTAGAAATACACTCGAAAGGCTTCACTTTCCCTGCCGAGGGGCGACTGCAATTAGAAAATTTCATTTTATATAATTTTGATTGATCGAACATTAATATAACAGAATCTTAACAAATAGAAAAGATAGAAAAGCAGTAATTGTTACAAGTCATCATTGATTATATAAAAAAACTATAAATCGCACAAGGGATCATCTTTGACTGATGTTAATTAAAATTTTAATTTGTATTTTATATGCAATATTTATTATTTTAATTTAATTTTGTTATGAATATCTCTCCTTTATATATATATTAATAAAACACTGTATATGCTTGAAGTTCTGGTACCGCGTTTTGAGTCACTCCAGTTAGTTTTCAAAAGCCACAGATAGGGTGTGTGAAGCAAAACTCAGAGAGAGGTATAATTTTAAAATATTGTAGGATTTTTACTGCACCGCTTCTACCTCTAAATCCTTTTAAATTGACCTAAAACTATGCACAATTTACATTTTTGTGGGTTGCGAGCGAGAATATAAACGTTTTCCACCCTTCCTATACAACTAAGGGTCACCCTAGTGTACTTATAAGCATATGTATGAATGTATCAAAGGATGATCTCGGAATGTATCTTTTTCTGATCTTCATAATTTTTTAATTCTTATTTTCCCATATAATATTAGTAAAATTATACATATACTCCAGGTCTATAGGCACACCTCGGTGCTATTTATATTGGGTCAGAAATAATTCAACTATTGCGCTAAAAATATAAGAAATTTAACTTTCTCTTAAAATTTCATCAATAATTTTGGTACCCAAAACTTTACTTAAAACTTTAAAACTTTCGAAACAAGGAAATGAAACTTCAAGTCGTAACGTTCGTCGTACTGACTTATAGTCTAACTAACCATTTTACACCTCCCAACAATACCATTCGACTGGAAGAGCGATATGTTGTGAATTGTTATCGACGTTGGTTGCAGTGACGAAATGTTACCAGCTGGCAGTATGAATGTATACTCTTAAATAAATCTATAATTTTCGTTAACAAATTTCAGAATTTAAATATGTTCGAAAATAAACATCAATAAAATTGAAATGATCTATGCTATATGGTAATAAATAATTACGACTTCAGTTTTTATTTCTTTCGAAGAAAGTGCTTTTTCTTAGTTTATATGAAATTTCAGTAACGGCATCGTCAAGCGGTGATAACTTTTCATTTACATGGTGCTCTCATGAGATAGAGATAGGTTGTGACGGCTGAGTCGCTATGTTTTTAGCTAGTTGCAGCATTACTCACGGATACTTTTGTGGCCTTTTATCGGCAATTTCTCTTCTGATGTTACCACCCATGTTGCTCGAACAGAGTAATTTTTTGAGATTTCTTTCTTTTACTTATTTTCGATTCGTTCTCTTTCACTAAGTTCGAAGGTTACTAAAACAAATATATCTACAAAAAAGATACCAAATAATACGTCAATTCCCAAATGTGAAATATTTTTTTAATAATAAAAAAAACTTTATTCATTAATTTCTATGAACTAATTTTGTAACGTATTCAGTTTTAATTTTCTCTCAAAATTTCGTCAACAAACTGTAGAACTGTAGTTTTGAAATATCGCATTTGTGAGTTAGACATTTCTTTGAGGTCTGGCAATATACTATACAAAAATTGTATTTTGGCATTTCGACTAGTCACTTCTTGTCCACATTCAGCATTTCTCGTAAAAGTCGAAGCAACATGATATGGAGTACTTGTACTGCTTCTATTTTCAACAGTGTTGCAGCTTCTCTTTTGACCGTCAGCTGATTTGGAAGCATGAATATCGCGGCAAGCACTGTTAATTTTCTCTTCTTCTGTGCTTATTTCTGGTGAGACAGTGTCATCTTCATCATAAACAAAATATAATGGATTTTGCTCAATCTCATCTGTTCCTTCCGTTATTTCATTTTTATTTACATCTTCTTCGGCATAGTTATCACAGTGATCACCCACATGACACTCATCCTTCTCCTCATCCTCTTTCTCTCCTTCCTCTGTTTCTCTCTTCTTAATCTGTTTAGTCGGTGTCCCGGGCATCATTCGCAAATATGGTATTAGAAATTTTAAGTGATCATATAAATAATACGGCGCAACATATTCACCCCTTTGCTGTTGACTTAGTTTCCTTCGTAAGATGGTACGCATATTAGTCCATTTTTTCTTCAATGGTAATGCTAAAAAGTATGAGAGGAGAAACAAGAATCACAAATAGTAGAAATAAATAAATAAATAGAGTGAAAAAATTTATATATTTGTATATACATATGTATGTATGGAGCTAACTAATAATAAGCGACTACTCCTTCCCCATTTGAATGCTAAAAACTCAATTAGGGACGAAATTATACTAGAAATGTGAAAATAAATCAGATAAAATTTTGCGAAATAATTTTGACTAATATTCCATTATATTTACTATATTTTAAAGAACAACGAAGTAAGTATTGAGGGGTTATAAAAATTAAAATAAAAAAGACTTTTAGAAAATTCTAACCGATAAATCCTTTTTTTAACATTTAATTTTTTTTTGAATTTTTTATTACTTGATTTGGCATTACATTTAGTCTCACAAGTACAGAATTTTCGATATTATTATGACTAATTGTTTTTACTTTTAATAATAATAAGTGCAGATATGAATGTAACCATGCATGTACAGTGAGTCAATAATGTTTAAGTACACCCATTATTTACACTAAACCCAACTCCAACGCCAAGCCATTTATTTCAATAATAACGGGTGCTCCCCGACGTTTGGGGTTCCCCAATTTTTAATAGGAAAAAACACAGAAATTTCAAATTTATTTAATGGGGAATGTTTATTATCATTCGAAAGAACACTATTTGGCATTTATTTTTTGAAGATTATCTCTTTCAAATGTTGTTGTTGTCTAAGATGGTCCGTCCGTTGAGTCCAATTTTCTATGACTCGTTCGAGAATTTCGTCTTGTTGAAACCAAATCACGAGGATCATGAGCTTCAATTTCAGACATCAGATATTCGGTTATCATAGCGCGATAATGGTCGCCATTGACGGTTATGTTCTCACCGGCATAATTTTTGAAGAAATATAGACTGATGATTCCAGCGGCCCACAAACCACACCTAACCGTTGCTTTTTCTGAATGAAATGACAGCTTTTGAATCTCTTCAGCTTGTTTTTTGTATTAAATGCGTCAATTTTGCTTGTTTACATACCCATTGAGCCAGAAATGGGGCTCATCGCTGAACAAAATTTGGCTCGAAAACGTCGGATCTTCTTGGAACTTTTGAAAAGCCCATAGCCCATAGAGCGTAGCGATGTCGCTTGGGAAAGTCGAGCGGCTTCAGTTCTTGCACAAGTTTTATTTTGTACGGTTTTAAATTAAGATCTCGACGTAAAATGCGCCAAGTCGTTCCATACGTCAGTCCGAGTTGCTGCGAACGGCGCCGAATATAAAAAATACCTCCACTTGGATCAAACAAATCAGGAAATAAGCGACTGGGGGTACGCAAAAATACTTGGATAAGCTATATGTTTTTGGGACAACGCAGTCAAAGATGACTAGATACGAAACTCTTTATTTCGTGAGAGCGCTCTGAAAATCCACATTTTTTTATAACATGTTCAAACCGTGCCACTGCGATGAAAAAGTTTCACTTTGGGATTTCTGGAAATTTTTTGGAAATTTTTTGATAATAAAAAATTGTAAAAATGAATATTTCTGCACCTTTACAGCTGTGCTTGGAAAATATTTGACTTTAATAAATACAAACAACATTTGTTCTTAATTTTAACATACAAATTTATCGTTCTCAATGAAAATTTATTGATAACCTAAAATGGTTTTCTGATGAAAAATGGTGCGTTTCATTATTGACGAAGTGGTACTGAAGCTTGTCTACCATCAGCTGTTCAAAATTCCTTCATTTGGCTTTGTTACCAGCACAAAGAAAATAATCGAGGAACGCAATTTATCTACATTTTAGAGAGTTTCGTATCTAGCCATCTTTGACGCAGTTTCCAGCGACGAATCCAAATGAGCGCGAAAGATGTGAAGAAAAGTCAACGAAGAGCAAAATGAAAAAAATTTAGCACAAACGGTGATGCACGGTAAGGCTAATGTTATGATTTGGGGGTGTATGGCGCCATCAGAAGTTGGAGAAATTACTTTTATCAGTAATAAAATGAATAAGTATGTGCATTTGTCCATCCTTAAAAATCATTTGGGACCAAGTGTGCTTAAACTGGGTCTTAACCACCAAAACTTTTGCTTCCCGCTAGATAATGACTCAAAACACAAATCGTATCTTTTCCGTAAATGGTATGGTGATATATAGCTATATATGAACTCAACAATCACCGGACATCAACCCGATCGACCACATTTGGCACTTACTGGACAGACGTATCCAAAAACATCACATTTAGTCGAAAGAATCCCTCAAAGCTACCTGAACATTAGAGTGGGCCAAAATTACAGAAAATTACACGAAACCTTTAATTAAAAGAATGCGACAAATTTGGAGGCAATTAATACAGTCAAAGCGGGACCAACAAAATACTTACGAGAATGTACGTAAGCTTATTTGATATATTTTATATTTTCTTTGGTTTTTCTCTTACTGAAAAAAAAAAATTAATACAGAATGTTTTGTTGAGTAATAAGTACTGTTTTATACGCGATAATTAAAATAAACTAAAAATCAATAAAAAAAAAAATAAAGGCGCCTTAATAGAAAGGGAACTGGTGTACGTTAACTTTTTTGATTCACCGTATATGTATGTCATTTAAATAATACGCATATTTTTTCATGATAGAAATTTTTCATGACTTCTTTAAATTACCTACAAATTAGCTGAAAATATTGCTACCTAATCGTTAAGAATAGCTACTTTTGTCAAAACCTAAATAAAATAAATAAATAAAAACCTGCTAATCGATGCCCCATCGAAAGAATTTTTATTGTATCGCCCCTGGCGTCGTCGACGTTGTCGCCGTTTTTCATTCGACATCACCTCGTTTAGTTTATCGATAAAATATAAGTTATCTGTCATTTGTACGTCAGCTGTTTCGTTTCGTTCACAATTTTTATGCCAAAATTTTCATTTAAAAAAAAATATATTTTTTTTTTGCTGATGCACAAAGCTCAAGCGATGAAGAGAGTAAAAATGAACTTAGGGCAAAAAGAAAAAATATAAGGCGGAACTGTGATATCTTTAGATTGCCAGATAACAAGTGATGTAATTTAAATTCGTGGACTTTTAATTTCGAATAAATCTTTATGTTCGTTGCTTAAGTTTTCTTTCATTTCAGATTTCAAAACTATTTTCGACTTAAAATTCGGCACGCAGCTCTAACGTAAACCAAAAAATCCAAATAAAAATAAAAAAAATAAAAAAAACTATGGACGGAATTTTTTTATGAAGCAACACCTCGACAAAAAAACTCGACTTTCTACTGCCTATTTTTAAAAAGTTTTTAAACAAATAAGAAAGCACGGCAACACAGGTTTCCGAATGAAATAAAGGTCGGTACGCAGCTGTACCGAAAACAAAACTTCATATTGTGGCGAAAATGCGAAGCGAATGTCAGATGAAAGAGAGAAGCCGATAGCTGTCATGTTTTAAAACGTAAATCGAGAACATTCGTAAAGAGAAAGATTCGATTATTCCAGGCGGTTGGTTGCGAACAACCGAGTTGTGTATAAAAGCGGCAAACAACTGCAGAGAGTAACTGAATCAGTCGTAAAGTAAACGCGTTGGTGATTACATTACAGCGAAGTAATAAGAAAGAGTACATTGAGAAAGTTGTAATACAAGTGATTGTAAATAGTAAAGTAAATTGTAATTGAATTGTCAATTACTGAGTAATAAAAGGACATTAAATAAATTCTTTATAACTATAGAAGCTGCAAATAAAGTTGGTGACATTTATTTAACAATCCAGAGATCGTACCAGAAGGATTTGGGAAATCATCGAGGTTGAATCAGCAAAATCGTAACAATATATTTCGTGGATGGAAAAAGTGGAAATTTGACAGATGAGGTTCTATTGCGAACAGCTCTTTACATAGGAAAATGATATACAAATATAAATAAACAAAACGAAAAACGTGAGCGGAGACGCGGTAAATATTTGTCGCTGATTATGTATTCTTACCTTTTTCACGGCTAAAAATAATTAAAAGGTGTAGAAATTGATGAAAAAAACTAAAAATATTACATAAATTGCTTTATAAGCTACCTTTATTACGTATGAAAATTAGTCTTCCTCTTGTTTCTCGCGAAATATATATGAGATTATTTATTTCGTTCGGAAACCTCTGTGGCTGTGATTTCGTATATGTTTAAAAACTTTAGAAATAGGCAGTAGAAAATTGATTGTTTCGAGGTGCGTACTGCTTCGTAAAAAAATATTTCGCGCATCGTTTTTGTGCACTTTTTTCATATGGAGTTTTTGGTTTTCGTAAGAACTGCATACCGACCTTTACGTGAGAGCTGCGTACCGACCGCAACAAAGCTACATTCAAATAAGTCGTGTATATGCAAATATGTTGTCTTGTAAACGTTCTAAAAAAAACATAACACAGATACATATGTACATTTATATACTGTTACGATTTTGCTGATTAAACTTCAACGATTTCCTCAATCCTTCGGGTACGACCTCTGGATTGTTAAATAAAATCGCCAACTTAATCTGCAGTTTCTTTATTTGTAAAGAATTTATTTAATGTCCTTTTGATTACTCAGTAATTCACAATTCAATTACAATTCACTTTACTAAATTACTATCATTTATATACAAATTTCACAATTTACTGTTTTTATTACTTCAATGTAATGTAATTACAACGCGTTTACTTTACGACCGATTACTTACTGACTGACTCTGCAGTCGTGTGTCGCCCTTATATACAACCCGGTTGCTCGCATCCAACCGCCTAGAATAATCGAATCTCTCTTTACGAATGTTCTCGAATTCGCTTTTGAACATGCCTGTTATCAGCTTCTCTCTTTCATCTGACATTCGCTTCTTATTTTCGCCCCAATACTATGTAGACTTACTTAAACGGCAATAGCTCATATGTGTCAATAGCTGTCAATAGTTATCGATAAAACCTACAGAAAGAGCAGTTTTGTCACATCACAGTCACTTTGTGTTCACGACGCCAACAATAATGAGGGTGAATTAAAGAAGTAACGTTGTGACGAGTATCCCATTTACTTGATATAAATACATACATATGTAAGGGATAACTGGTGTTGTAGGCAGATGTTATTTGAAAAGCATTCAGCTTCATTCATAAGTTCAAACAATAACAAATGGATTTATGATTAAAGATTAGTGGTGTAAATACGTTTTAGCGATGATAAGTTCTTATACATATGGAATATTCTAAAATTTGTGCTACCGCCTATAGATCACGAGGTAAAGAAAAGCTACTTTTGTTAAAAACTCAGTAAGAAAATTGAAAAATGTGCTTTTATGAAAAAAATTTAATTTTGTATAAATGCATTTGTAAGGCAATTCATCAACCCTAAAAATAAGTTAGATGCTTTTCACTTGGCTGCTCGCTACGACAACACTTATTTACAGTGGCGGACAAAAGTCTACATACACCGCCTGTATTCGTTTCGTAGAAAGTACTATCACTTTGCTGAAAAATGTAGGTATACAGTTTTATTTTAAATCCTTTTCTAATCACACGTATTAAAACAAATCCATTCTCTAACACAAAATAAAACAATTATGGTGAAAAAACGCAAAGATGTCCTTGACAAAAGTCTACATACATCACGGGTTTACTAGCAGTTATGTCGATGTGCTATGTTGTCACGGCGGTTAGGTATCCTTTTTTTTACAATGTTTTTAAATTATGTTTTCTAATTTCTTGTATTGAATTAAGTTGTGGTTTAAATACATTAGTATCAACAATGGCTCCTCCAAAATAAATATCCATTGACGTAAGAAACTAGGTTATTCAGCATGAAAAAGAGAAGCAATCGCATGGTGAAATTTAAAATTTTTTAAACTTAAGTCCGCCAAAGGTTCAACCATTGTAAAAAAAACTTTGAAAAAATGAATCCACCGAAAAAAAGCCGCGCGTTGGCAGCCCGAAAGAAGCTAAGCTAAGGAAGTGAATAATGATTCTAAAGTTACTGCCCCAAAATTAGCAGAAAACTTCGCAAGCTCATCAAGAAAGTGTGTCCTTCCAGGAACGATTCGAAGAGTTCTGAACGATAACGGCATCCACAGTATAACGCTTCATAAAAAGCATCTTATTTCTGACAAAAATCGTAAAGTTCGCTTGTAGTTTAGGCAAGGGAATGGATTTTTGACAAAAAGTTTTGTTTACAAACGAATCGAAGTTCAATATATTCAGCAGCGGCGGAAGAGCAAAAGTTTGGAGAAAAGAAAATACAGCACTTACGCCAAAAAAATAGTACCAATAGTGAAACATCGTGGCGGCAACGTAATGGTTTGGGGAGCGGTTGCGGTATCTGGAGTTGGAAAGTTTGTTTTTGTTGCGGGTAATATGGATCAGTTCAATGTTCATATGTCATTGTTGGAAGCTATTTTGAAGCCTTCGGTAGACAGTTTGGAGTTTGGCGCAGGCTGGATCTTTCAACAGGATAACGATCCAAAGCACACGGTTCGTTTTGTTAAGGATTGGTTGCTTTATCAAGCTCCAAGGCAACTACACGCACCACCTCAAAGCCCAGATTTGAATGTTATTGAATATGTCTGTGAGATTTTTGAGCGCAAAATTAGAACAAGTCAGATTTTCAGCTCAGAATTACTCAAAGAACGTCTTATTGAAGCTTGGGACAGTATTACTCTCTCAGAATTGATAAATTTAGTAGCTTCGATGCTACGAAGCTGTTATTGATGCAAACGCTGGACCAACTAAATACTAAAAAGATTATGTTACCTGATATTAACCAAAGTTTTTGTGCTAAGATAAGTTATTATCTATGTACTGTATTTAGGCTTTTGTCAATGTTGGATTTACGCTTTTTTTATCATATATTTACTATTTTATAAAAAAAAAATTTTTTTGTTGGTTTTTTATGATAAGGTAAAATAGTTGAATTAAACTGTATCGTTAAATTTTCCAATAAACCTTTTGGACTTTCAATTCAACGAAAACAGGGGGTGTATGTAGACTTTTGTCCGCCACTGTATATTAAGTGAAAGCGTTATTCGTTACTGCGTTACTTGTTTTGCTAATAAATAAATAAAAAATTGCGGCGTAATTGTATTTCCCCCTATTTATAATTAAAGTTCATTCGAAGAGGCATCGATTCGGACATTTTTCTGTTTATTTTACTAATGTTTTGACAAGAGTAACTTTATTTCTTAACAATTAACAAAATATTAAGCAATTACAAGACATCAGCATTTTATGTTCTAAAACATAAAATAAACCGGTAATTGTCTAGAACAGCTACTTTTGTTAAAACGTTATTAAAATTAACAAAAAAGCATACCAATAGATTCGTTTTGACGCGAACATTAATTATAGATCGGGGGAAGACCAATTTTCCAAACACTTTTTTAGTTATTAACAAAATAAGTAACGAAATGACATATTGAACATTTTTCCCTATAAATTTGTGCAAATTGTTGTTGCAGAAGGCTTTCATGCGAAGAAACAGCTAACTTCGCTTTTGAGTTGATGAGTTGCCATGCAAATGAGTTAATGGTAATTACGTGCGACTTTCGCTCAAAGTGAACCAAACTGATGGGTTTTTTTCGTATTAGGTGTTTAAAGCGCCGCGCTTTAAAAAAATTACCTTGGACCGAACCAACACCGCCTCCGCCTTACAAAATATTTCAGCCCAACCCCTTTTTTTAATATTTATTGCTATTTTAAATATTAATAATGAAAAGCTTAGGCAAAATTCCCCTTTCCGCTACTTTTAATGGAAATAACATCTTCAAACACCTAATACGAAAAAAAAACCCATCAGTTTGGGTCATTTTTAGCAAAAATCGCTCGTAATTACCATTAACTCATTTGCATGGCAGCCCATTCATCCTATGACAAAGTTAGCTGCAGTTCATTTGATAGTTGTCTACAACAACAACTATTTGAATCAATTTAAAGCGATATTTGTTATTTCCTTACATCTTTTGTTAATAACTAAAAAATTTGGCGGAAAATTTCACTCCTACCGATTTATAATTAAAGTATATTCCTTGATGCATCGATTTACATGGTTTTTTGTGTGTATTTCACTACGATATTCACAAAATAACACATATTATGAGTGCAACTAATAAGCATAATATTGTTACTTATTTTGTTAATAACTAAAAAAGTGTTTGGAAAATTGGTCTTCCCCCGATCTCAAATTAATGTTCGCGTCAAAACGAATCTATTGGTATGCTTTTTTGTTCAGTTTAATAACGTTTTAACAAAAGTAGCTATTCTAGACAATTACCGGATAACTTTATTTCTTAACAATTAACAAAATATTAAGCAATTACAAGAGATCAGCATTTTGTGTTCTAAAACGGTTTTACATAAAATAAACCTTACATAATTGTATATTTGAATTTGTCATGTAAAACATTTTATTTTGCATAACTTTCACTTTTACAAATATAAACTCAAATGAAATGTATTCAAACAAACCGTAAATTACGAGATCAATTTTACAATTCTTGCCCTAAGGCGAATTCAATTAATGTAAACAAAGTTGAATTCGCTGCAGTCGTCACTTATCGATTTTTAGCTGAGCAAACAAAAATATCATGTTCACTTGTAGCAGTTTCTAGTCGTTTACTTACGATCGCAATTGAGCTGCTTTGAAATAGCTTTCCACGCTTTATCTGAGTAACAAGGGTTTTTGTAACCTTTCATTTTAGGATTGTATATAATTGGATATTTTTGTATTGCGTGCACGAAACGCAAGTTAAAGTTCTGATCTCCTAGGCTATCCATTACGCGGCGCTTAAAAATGATAACAACACACAATCAAATAATGCAAATAAAAATCTTAGCATCCGAACACTTCGACTAAACAAATGACACTGAATTGGAATGGCATTTCAACCACCTTGTGCAAGTCTGTTGGTAATGAAGAGCTCAAAAGCTAAGCGAGTTAAGTGTATCGTGTGTTCATTTGAATTCGTTAAGAGAAGAGGATTTGTTGATTACATTGTTCGTTCGAGAGAGAGTATTACACAGTGTGAGTGCATACATAGATATGTATGTATGTACGTATAGTTTGTTAGTTCGCTCAGAATTTTGTATATCATATTCTTATCTACATATACACATATCCGCCTAAAGCCTTACATATGGATGTACATATGAATATGAATGTTTGTTACTTACCTGTGAAATTCAACATAAGAGCGTTATGAAAAATTGAGTAGCGGATATAAAACTAACAAAAAATTAACCCTCCTACAATCATAACTGTAATCTTACCCAGAAATATGTATATATGTACATCCACGTAAGTATATATGTAAAGTGGCGGACAAAAGTCTGCAAACACCCCCTGTTTTCGTTGAATTGAAAGTCCAAAGGGTTAATTGGAAAAATTTAACGATACAGTTTATTTCAACCATTTTCCCTTATCATAAAAAATCAACAAAAATAATTCTTTAACATAAAATAGAGCAAAAACTTTGGTTAATATCAGGTAACCTGATCGTTTTAGTATTTAGTTGGTCCACAGCTCGCATCAATAACAGCTTGAAGCCATCGTGGCATCGAAGCTACTAATTTTGTCAATTCTGAGGGAGTAATAGTGTTCCAAGCTTCAATAAGACGTTCGAGTAATGCTGAGCAGGAAATATGTTTTTTTTTCTAATTTTTCGCTCAAAAATCTCCCAGACATATTTAATAACATTCAAATCTAGGCTTTGAGATGGTGTGTGGTTGCCTTGTGCTTTGGATCGTTATGCTGTTGAAGGATCCAGCCTACGCCAAACTCCAGACTGTCTACCGAAGGCTTCAAAATAGCTTCCAACAATGACTTATATTTCAACCGATCCATATTACCCTCAACAAAAACAAGCTTTCCAACTCCAGATGCCGCAACCGCTCCCCAAACTATTACGTTGCCGCCACGATGTTTCACTGTTGGTACTATTTTTTTTGGCGTTAAGTGCAGTATTTTCCTTTCTCCAAACTTTTGATCTTCCATCGCTGCCGAATATATTGAACTTCGATTCGTCTGTAAACAAGACTTTTGCCCAAAATCCATTCTCTTGTCTAAATGTGCTTTAGCGAACTTCAAGCGAGGTTTACGATTTTTCCAGAAATAAGAGGCTTTTTACGGGACGCTCTACTGTGGAAGGCGTTACCATTCAGAGCTCTTTGAATTGTTATTGGATGGACACACTTTCTTGATGAGCTTGCGAAGTTTTCTGCTAATTTTGGAGCAGTAACTTTAGGATTCATTCAGAATAAAGCTGATGTCCCTTCGAGTTAGTTTCTTCGGAGCCATTGTTGATGCTAATGTGTTTAAACCACAACTAAATTCAATACTAGCAAATGGGAAAACATGATTGAAAAAATGGTAAAAGAAAGGGTACCTAACCGCCATAACAACACAGCACATCGACGTACCTGATAGTAAACCCGGGGTGTATGTAGACTTTTAGTGCCTATGTTTACTTGTTGGAGCACTTAGATACCGTTATGACGGAAATAAAAATGGAAATATTGATTTTTTGCTTTAGCATTTTAAACTTAAAAATATAATGAAGAAATTCGTGTGAAAAATTTTAACTGAATTAACTATTTCAATTGTGTTTTTACTTTACTTTAAAAAATGCGTTAGATGAACGCAGACTTTATGGTCTATGTGTATTGTATGTAGAAATAAAAAATTTAATAAAATCAATTGTTCGATTGACTTTCAATTAAAAATTGGAGTAAAACTCCACTTAAAGACACCCTGGGTACTTCGATCTGGCAATAAAATGCCTGGAAATCCTCTAAAATATCAAAAACCTAATTTCCTTTTGTAGTGTTAGTTTGGAAAACTTATATTTCAGGAATTGCCTACCGATTGAGGAAATTATGGTGACCTTTGTATGGTGTTTATGGTGTTAAATCTTACCTTTCCATGAAAAAAATAAAGCCGAAACTACTAATTGCATTAATGTACATACATACGTACATACATACGTATACATAGTATATGTATGGTACTCAAAATTATTTATTTTGAAAAATGTCATTGACAATCTCAATTACTTTTGTTTTAAATTCGCGCATTTGCCAATTATTGAGATCTTCAAGTTCCGGCATCAAACTTAGTAAAAACATTCGTTTATAATTCTCATCTCCATAGGAATCATCATCTTCCGTACGATTTGCATCTGATGAAGCTTGATTAATTTGAGGTCGATTAACTGGTGCAGCTGACTTTGTAAACTTATATTCGGAGGAGCTAGAAGTTTCATATTCATCTTCGGGTGTAGTCCATCGTTTTTTCTTTTTCGTTTGAGACCGTTGTGTGTCGCCCTCGAGATGCTCCTCATCATATAGTACGTCCGAATAGTCAGTAGCATCGTTTTGATTAGTATTATTATCCATATTTTGTTGGGTTTCCAGTGTCAAACGGCTCTCACTTTCTTCCAATTGACGCTTTGTTCGATTTTCAGGATCCCATCGCTTTTGCAGAAATGGCACAATGAATTGCATGTGTTCGTATAGATAGTAGGGTTTGATAAGTTCTCCCATATGCATTTGTTTAAGCCTTCTTACGAAAATGGAACGAACTATTTTCCATTTGTCCTTAACCACATCCGCTGTAAAATATAAATATTAAAATTTAAAGTCATATTTACATACATAGATACATATTTGGAAAAATCTGTGTAATTACGACGTGAAAGAATCGTTCAACTAGGCGCGGTATTACTACTGCGGCGGTGGAAAAATTTACGATATGCACTCAATACAACCCATGGCGGTATATGAAGAACCCAAGCAGACACGCTATACCGGTGTATGCACAATTGACTGCGCGATATGAACATATGTTTCGTTAGCAGGGTTGCAAAATTCAGCTAGTTTCATTAAATTTATTATTTTTATTCTTGTTTATTACCAATAAGTTAAATTTTCACTCTCTACATAAAGGGTGCTCCAAGTCTTTCACAGATCACGCGTGAGTCGTGTCAAGCTGTCATGTTACTTTTTTCAGTTTTATTTGGCATTTCATCATGGAAAGACTTACGCCTGAACAGCATTTACAAATCATTCAACTTTACGAAAATTGAAAGAATGTGTTTCGCGCGCTTCGCTCAACTTATGATCAAAAAATCGGCGTAATATTCGCAACACCATGCGGACATCTTGAGACCCAGCATTCGTTATTAGATAACATTCGACCGAATAGACCAAGTCCAACACGCAGTGAAGAAAATATAGCGGCCGTAGCTGAGAGTGTACACGAAGACCGTGGAGAGTCGATTCGGCGCCGTTCGCAGCAACTCGAACTGACGTATGGAACGACTTGTCGCATTTTACGTCGAGATCTTAAATTGAAAGCGTACGAAATTCAACTTGCCGCTGGACCTTCCCAAGCGACATCGCTTCGTTCTATGGGCTCTTGAAAGGTGCCAAGAAGATCCGACGTTTTCGAGTCAAATTTTGTTCAGGGAGGAGGCCCATTTATGGCTCATTGGGTATGTAAACAAGTAAAATTGCCGCATTTAGGGCGAAGAGCAACCTAGAGATTCAAGAGCTCTCATTTCATCCAGAAAAAACAACGGTTTGGTGTGGTTTGTGGGCCGGTGGAATCATCGGACTATATTTCTTCAAAAATATGCCGGTGAGAACATAACCGTCAATGGTGACCGCTGTCGCGCCATGTTAACCGACTATTTGATGCCTGAAATTGAAGCTCGTGATCTCCACGATATTCGGTTTCAACAAGAAGGCGCCACTTCCCACACATCGCATCAATCAATAGATTTATTGAGAGAATACTTCGGTGAGCAGATAATTTCATGTTTTGGACCGGTCGATTGGCCACCAAGATCGTGTGATATCACACCGTTAGAATTTTTCCTGTGGGGATATTTAAAGTCTAAAGTCTGTGCGGACAATCCCGCTTCGATTCAGGCCTTGGAGCAAAACATCACGCAATCATTCGCCATTCACCAGTCGAAATTCTCGAGTCATAAAAAATTGGACTCAACGGATGGACCATCTGGCACGTAGCCGCGACCAACATTTGAAAGAGACAATCTTCAAAACATACATGCTAAATAATGTTCATTCGGATAATAAACATTGCCTATTAAATTTGAATTTTCAGTATTTTTTTCTTGAAAAAAGTAGGAATCCCCGAAATGGATCACCCTTTATTTAAGACTCTCGGCAATAATGCTTTTACTATACCGCTTGGTACCGCACCGCGTCTGTTTGAGTGCCTTCGCGGATATCGCTTGCCGCGCCTGTTTGAGCGATGCTTAAATCTACATCAGATTAATATATGGAGGAAGAATAATTGTTTACATAAAAATTCCACAGATATGATTATTATAGCTCGAGCATTAATAAGAACCGCAGGTATCTAAGTGAAGATCACCAAATTTTCAGATGCACGACTAATTCAGATGCTTTTGTAACGATTTTAATTTTCTTTCCGCCGGCATTGATTCTTCTGACTCACTTTTTTGTACAAAGAAATATTGACTGAGGGTTTTAAACTTATAAATAATCTCTTTATTCTCAACGTTTCTTAATCGCAAATTACTTTATAGCAGCGATCGGTCTCGGATTCCAGGCTGTACTTGGTTTTCGGTCACCGGTCTGTTGGTTTTTACATTTATCTATCAGGCGCGCTCCATGGTCAGTGGGGTGGGAGGTTAGGCAACGCTGGGTTCGTCGTTGTAAAAAAATTGCTTTCATTAAAGACACAAATACTATTTTAAATTTCTTAGCAACAAACGAAAAACTTGGGACATTTTCACAGCTGATTAGTCAGTTTTAGGGTGCTGTCAAACAGAGCAAATTTTTATTTCGCTCAACGCATTTTGTTGTCAAACAATTTCAACGCCGTCGTGTGATCAACATGAAATTTTTTTCTGCAATTAAATTTCCTATTATTGCAGAAAGACAAACTGCATTGGAGGATTACACACATTTATCTGCAATTTGCATACGAAAGGCATTTCCAATTGCCCCTGAGCACTAGAAATTTTTTTTCGCTTGAAAGTGCAGAAAATTTCAATGAAATTTCCAAGCTACGTTTGAAAGCTCTTGAAATAAAATTTCGATTTTTTTTATTTTGACATGCGATTTGAAATTAATTAATTGCTGTGTGTGAAAGAGCCTTTATGTTCTAAAAATGTGTAGAAGAAATGTGGGCATAACTATTATACAGTCAGCGTCATAAGTCTACAAGCAGCTAAATACAAAAAGTTGTTTTGAAATTTTTTGTTTAAACTAATAAATTTATAGAATAAAAATTTTCATTTTCTTATGCTGTATTGAAGGTAGAATGATGACGGAAATTTTTTTCACTCCAATTAACCAAACAGACGAGAAAGCGGTACTTTTAATTTTTAGGTAGCATTAGCAGTGAACAAAAGTCGACAAGCGCTCAATATTGTCGCGGCATTTGTCCTTGTTTTAAGGTATTTCCTCAAATTTTTTATTACATTTAATTGTATTCACCTTATTAATAAAAAATGTTATCTAAAATATTTTGATTTTAGAACATTGTTCTAAAAAAATTACAATGGTGTCCAATCGGAAAGAAATGAGTGGGGACGAAAGAAATACTGTTATTTTTGGCTGGAATGAAAATCAAATCGCAAAATTGCACGTTTTATTGGAAGATCGCACAGTTCAGTCTATACCGTAATAAAAATTTCAAATCTACGGGAATTATCACTTCAAAACCACGATCTGGTCGCCCACCGAAATTAACGCTCCGTGAAAGACGGCCCTCTAGTTTCACCTATTGAACGAAAAAAGCGCATTGTGGTTTTCTCCGACGAATCGAAGTACTGCGTTTTCGGCATAAAGGAGCGCAAGTTAGTATGGCGTAAACAAGGTGAAGCATACAACAAATGTAATATTTTTCCAACTGTGAAGTATGGAGGTGGTGGTGTGATGGTCTGGGTTTGTATGTCAGCCAGTGGCACAGACAACTTGGAATTTGTGGAGACAGTAATGGATAGGAATATATATTTGAACATTTTAAAACGTAAATTGCGGTCAAGTACTGAAAAATTGGGTTTAAAAGCTGGGTATTATTTTCAACTTGATAATAATCCTAAGCGCACAGCAGAAATTGTCCGGATTTGGTTGCTCTACAATGCCCCCACGCAGCTACACACGTCTCCACAGTCACCAGACTAAAACCTAATTGAGCATTTATGGGCACCTTTAGAAAGAAAAATACGCAAACACGCAATATCGAGCACACAACAACTAAAAAACGTGATACCCAAAGAGTATTCTGAAATAACAACTCAGGAGACACCCAAGATTGTCGATTCAATGAAAAACCATGTGGCAGGGGTCTTTAAGTGTCGCGGCTACCCGACCTGTTATTAAATTGCATAAAAAGTTTTATTTTTACACATGTCTTCATATATCTAGTGCTTGCGGACTTTTGATCGCTTGTTTTGTTACCCCGAAGGATAAAAGTACCGTTATCTCGTCTGTTTGACGAACTTGTGAAAAAAATTGACATCTTCAATCTACGTTCAATAATGTATAAGAATAAGAAAATTTGAAATCAATAAATTTATTAGTTTAAAAAATATTTTTTTTATTTGTAGCTGCTTGTAGACTTATGACGCTGACTGTAATTGACGATAGACAAATTGAAAAGTTTCGTAAAAATGTAATCTTTGCAAATTTTCTACTTCTAAATTTATGTAGCTCTTTAGTTCTTTCACTATTTTTAATATAAAATAGCTTGTTTTCGACTTTTCAACAACTCAAAAAAAAAAATCCACTGAACTGTTCTCCTGTTAAAAATTTAGTAATTCAAAAATTTTTAATCAACGGATCGCTTTTGAATTTAATGCAGTTTAAAGAAAATTTGATTGTGCAACAGTGTCGCAGATATAAACGTGGGCTTACACTATCGGAGAAACTGTATTAAAACAATTGGCACAAACAAATTTACATCTCTGCGAGCTAATACACATACGCACATACATATGTACACACACATTATTAATGATATAACAAGCGACAAATTGTACTTACGTGTGCTAGAGAGCTCCTCTGCCACTTCTATCCATGCCCTTTCTGTGTAATCCCTCTTAGAATATTCCTTAAGTGTGTTATCGTACAAACATGGATATTTTTCTACTGTCTGCACTAAACGTATGAGAATCTTTTTGTTTACGTTCATTCTTTAAATTAAATTGAAAATTAACACGTCACAACGAAAGAGTAAGTTGGCAAACGTGTGCGCTGTGACTGCCTGCGACAAATTGAATCGACAAAGTATACTACACAACTTGTTGTCGGCTCTGTGGCATTGTTGTTGCATTGATTTTTTGTGAGAGAATTTGTGGTCATGTTGTAAACACAGAGGGGAGCAAGGCGAATTTAACAAGGTTAAGTTACTATTGCAGCGAATTCATTGAACGTGTCTATATTGTCAAAATGAATTTGGAGCTTAAGTTTTGTTTGATTGTTTTTCATTTGATTTTTATTTGTAAATGCGAAAATCCCTAAAATTGAAATTTTTTGATGTGGTTTTTTGAGTGGATTCGAGAGTTTAGTATGTAGGTATTTTTAAAAGACATTGATTTTTACAATTCCTACCCTTTATGAATTCGCCTTACAGGGGAGAAGTTACTACAATTTCAAAGCGGCTCAATATACACACATACATATGTACATATGTATGTATATATATACTGTGCTGCAGCTGTTTACGTTAAGCTTACATATGGAATTGTACAGTGGCGGACAAAAGTCTTCAAACACCCACTGTTTTCATTGACTTAAAAGTCCAAAAGGTTTATTGGAAAATTTAAAAATACAGTTTCTTTCAACTATTTTCCATTATCATAAAAAAACCAAAAAAAGAATAATTTTTTTAACATAAAAGAGTAAAGCTATGACAAAAAAAGCGTAAATCCAACATTGAAAAAAGCCTACATACTGTACATACATAACTTATCTTAGCGCAAAAACTTTGGTTAATATCAGGTAACATGATTTTTTTGGTATTTAGTTGGTCCATCGTTCGCATCAATAACAGATTGAAGCCGTCGTGGCATCGAAGCTACTAAACTTATCAATTCTGAGGGAGTCGTCATACTATCCCAAGCTTCAATAAGACGTTCTTTGAGTAATGCTGAGCTGGAAATCTGATTTTTAAAATTTTTCGCTCTAAAATCTCCCAGAAATATTCAATAACATTCAAGTCTGGGCTTTGCCTTGGAGCTTGATAAAGCAACCAATCGTTATCCTGTTGAAGGATTCAGCTTGCGCCAAGCTCCAAACTGTCTACCGAAGGCTTCAAAATAGCTTCCAACAATGACTTATATCCAGATGCCGCAACCGCTTGGCAAGAAGAGGAGGTTAATTCTTGGAAATAATGAAACGATTTGAATGAATGCACACGAACGAATGAGCATTTATTTCAGTGAATATTATTCCATGAGTACGAAAAATACAAAGCCTACTTTGTTGATTTCCAACATTCTTCCTCAATAAAATATCCACTGTTGTATATACTTAAATTAACAATAAAATTCATTGAAATAGTAAAAGAAAAAATTATGTATACATAAAATTAAGAAAGACCTAACAATGCAACAAATTTCAGATGCTTATTTTTTGACAGATTCTTGATCAAAATATCGGCTATCGGCTTTCCCAACTTCTTATACTCTAACTTGTACTTTGTCGTCTTCGAACGATATCGTAGTATATGTTTCGCTGCATTTTCACGATCAATCTGAGGGGTCTGTTTTTCTCTGCGAAAGTTTACAAACCAACTGCATTATGTCTAGGCGTGTTGCAAGTGCTAAGTACAATAAAGATCCTAACAACGATAGACGTTTTGTCTTATCGACTAGCTTGCATTGCTCATTACTGTATTTTACTTGAAAACCTGCGTCTAAAGGAGCTGCTACGGACTTTCAATGCTGTATTCCTTTAAAATATTTGTTATAAACTGTTCATTACAAATACTACTCTCTCCTCGATTGCCATCCCGGTTAATTTTGCTTCAAAAATGACTGAGTTGATCTCTATCAACTATTATGCTTAAGGCTGTCTTTGTCCTTTTTATGTAAAGGACATGGCTCGCCCACACATGAAGAAACCTCCATTGATTTGAGAACGGTATCTAACTTCGCGTTCCACTCACTACCTGACTGTATCAGACCATACAGATACTTATTAAGTTTTAGTACACGGATTCGGATATGTTCTTGTAAACTTCGTCCCGTAAATCTCCATTTAAATGCGCTGTTGATATGTCCATCTGGTGCAAATACATTTCGATGCAAGTGCTACCACTATACAAATGGTTTCATATCGAACAGTTGGTGAAAATGTTTTCTTATAATTTCCACCATATTGTTGACAGCATACTTTAGCTACTAATCTACCATTTCTATCTTAGTGCAAAAGCCCATTTGCATCTTACTGTTTTCTGATTTCGTAGTAAGTCAACTAATGTCCAAGTGTTGTTTTCAATTAGCGATTCATATTCCCTGATCATTGCTTCATTCCATTCTTTGAAATGCTTCGAATTCATTGCCTCATTTACCGTTTCAAGTATTTCTATATTCTGCAACTTATTGCACTAACGATATTAGGCTGCTTCTCGGTCAATCTGGTTTGCCGTCGCAAACTATTCTTGGCCTCCCTCGACCTATCTTTTTTCATATGCTAACTCCTCATTCAAATCATTTCTGCTATCGTCGTTATTGATGGACATTTGTTCTTCTTGTGCTAACGAAACACATTCTTCCCCTCCATCAATATTCTCTCCTACTATGTTTCGTATAAAATCCCTTTGGCTCGATGTGGCATATTCTTTTATGTCTTTCCCTACTGATGTTCGAAAAGAATTCTTATAATTTTCAACAAAATCCTACATCTGAGCTCACCATTACTTTACGACTAATCGGATCGAATGGACGATAAGCTTTCGAAATCTCGGATTATCCTGTTAAAATATATTCTTTCCCATTTTCACTTTTGTTTAAAGTTATTACAATTGACCCAAATATCCTCAAATAACGAACACCGGCTTTTCTCCACGTCCATATTATAAATGGTGTTATGTCTACGATGCTCTTTTTGCCTCGTCCTTTAGCTTGTATGAAGTTTTCACTTGCTAAAATTATCGACCTAAGCATTTCTTTTTGCGCTGATGTAACGACTGAAAATTCCTTGTTTTTACGAATTCTTCCGTTTGTTTCTACAATTAACACCAATATTTGCTTTCTTTTCGCAATTAAAACATTTAAATTTGATTCCTTTTGTTGTTTTGATCTTCCGACAGGGTGGTAAGTTGATTTATAGTGGAACGATTTTCCGTCATTCCTTGTCAATTTTGGCTTTTCGACAAACCGGTTTCGGCGTTCCGCCATCTTCAATGCCTAGTTTCGTTCTCCGAACGAAAATCGTTCCATTATAAATCAACATTTAAATTTCTTTCAAGCGTCCTTGGTTCTTGCGTCTTCTTAACCTTGTCCCGCACTGCTCGCACAGCCTTTTCATTGACATTATCCTCTGCTTTTCGTTCCAGTCCATTTTTTCTGTTTCCTTCTTCTATAAGCTTCACCTTTAGTGTGCTCAACGTTGGCAGGATATCTAGCAAATTGTATTGCGACAATAAAAGACTCGGCAGATTCGAAAGTAACATTATGACCAAAATTTCCACTGGTAAAATTACGTTTATCTCGGCTAGTTTCTAAACAATATCCATAAAAGAATTTTTGCAGGAGTTCATATTTATAGCATCTGTTGGCTTGTGATTCAGTAAATTCTTAAATAGTGCAACTTTCTTGTTGGTCTTCTAGGCTGATGAATTTCATTCAGAATATTCCAGGCTGCTGCCCCTGAATTTGCATGTTTGATGTGGTTAATTTGTGATGGGTTTACGCTTGACGTTATTAAAGGTAACACTTTCTCATCTTGAGACTCCCATTTTGCATTTGCCTCCGCAGCTGTGCATTGCGACTTGACACTTCTTCCGCTTGTAATTTGCCACAGCTCCAAATGCACCAGAATGCTTTTCATTTGTACATTCCATGATTCATAATTGGAATCATTTAGCTTTTATATTTGGCAAAAAAAGCCATTTCAAAATTTCTTTACACGTAGCAAAAAGAAATATTTTTAATCTCACTAAAAATTTCTTTAAATTGACGTTCAATTCAAAGCTTATGTGCCCGTAAGCTCAAGCAGCTCACGACTTCCGGTCTTAGACCAAGTATCCTCTGGGTAGCCAACAAACATCCATATGAAGGCGAGCTAAAGTGAGAAGACGAATCACCTGCGGTTGTGCGTAGGGTTTGGGACCCACCACATAAAAACTATACTCCAATGAAAAATCAACAAATGTCTGGGATGTAAGTTCCCCCTTTTGATGACCCCTGCAAACGTTTAAAGGATCACGATTTGAGGGCATGCACCAGGAATGTCCGGTCCTAATTGGAAATGTACCGCTGCCCAGCTGGTTGATGTCCTCGTAAGACTAAAGGCTGACATAACCGCCGTCCAAGAAATGCGATGGACGGGACAAGGATGGAAGAAGGTGGGTCCTTGTGAAATCTACTACAGCGGCTATTTAAAGGAGCGCAAATTTGGTGAAGCTCTTCGACATATCGTTAATTTGCGCCCACGTCCCGACAGAAGAGAAGGATGATGTTACCAAAGATGCTTTCTATGATAGTCTAGAACGCACTTATGTGCGCTGCAGCGTCACGATGTCAAAATTGCGATAGGCGATTTCATCGCCAAGGTGGGAAAAGAAAGGCCAAATATCGCAGCAGAAAAAATACGCACCCGCCTATGTTCGGCAAAGAACCCCCGTCAACAAACACAAGGTTTGATGTCGAAAAGCTGCAATCACAACAGACAGCCCAAAGCCGAGTCATCGGCCGTCTACATTTGCCTCTGCACCTTTAGCAGGACGGTAATGATGAGCAACTTACAGAGTTTTGTCTTTGTTCGTCGTGAAAGGACTTAACTTTTCAATTGCCTATAGTACACCTTTAGGAGAGAGTGATTCTGTTTTGAATTTCAAGACTGGAATTGTTGGTGGTTCTGATGCTTTTTTCTAGAGACGAAATTATCAACGGCTTCAAAGTTTTGATGGTCAACAGTGACGGTTTGTGTTTGCTTCTCTTCTTTGTCCAATCTAGAGGAGGCAGAACTAACTGCGCGCTTGTAGTTTATTCATCCTATTCGAGAACTTCTTTGATATCGAACGGCTCGGTTTTAGCAGACCTAAAGTCACACTGATACGGTCTGAACAGTTCATTGACGGTAGGCTTTATCTTTCACATAATATGGTAGATGAGACCGTTTATGTAATATTGAGAAAGCTTTTCCTACGATAATGGGCGCATACTAGAGAACCTTTTTTATGGATTGGGCAGAGTACACATAGAGAGAAGTTCACATGAGTGGAGAAAGATTTTAAAAATTCTTTTACATATGATTCTGGTAACTCACGAAATTTGGCCTTGGACCAAGCATCCTCAGGGCAGCAAAGCACAACCCCTTACGGTTGTGTATAGAGTTTGAACCTACCAAAAAAAAAAAAGTCTTCTCACAATTAAAAATTTAAATTAATTATTTTTTTTTAAATTTTTTTTTTTGACAACGAACCCAGCCTTGCCCAACTGACCGAGGGGCGCGTCTGATGGATAACTGTAAAATCTAAAAGACCGGTGACCGTAAACCAGGTACAGCCCGGACTGTCCTGAATTCGAAACCGATCGCGAATGATCGTGCTACACTTGCCTCTTACACTGAGCAGCTACAGATTTGCTCATCAGCTGCTATAAAGTAATTTGCGATTAAGAAACTTTGAGAATAAAGAGATTATTTATAAGTTTAAAACTTTCAGTAAATATTTCTTTATTCAAAAAAGTGAATAAGAAGAATCAAAGCCGACGGAAAGAAAATTAAAATCGTTACATAAACATCTGAATGGGTCGTGCATTTCAAAGTTTGTTTTGCACATATTCAACAAAAGGGGGCTAAAGTATCTAGATGATCTTAAAGGAATACCAAAGTTAAGCTCGCCAAGTAAGATTGGGCTATTGACAATACCTCTTATCAGCTAAGTTATAAATAAAACTCCAAACATCTCTCGTCGACTATAAGTCTTATCGGCGAATAATAAGAACTATTTTTGTACAGATTCTAATTTATCACTATGCAATTGATAATATGGATTTCATACAACGAAACCATATTCCAAAATGGGGCTAACGAGTGAGGCGTAGAGTAATTTCGCAATATATGGGTATAGGAATTTGTATCATTTCTAAAATCTGGACCCTAACATTGTGACACCTAAGTCAATGAAGTCAACAACTTGTTCGTCATTGTGATTTTGAATCATACGTGGTATGTTCCTGCCCAACGGTCATACAGTTAATAAGTAATACTACAAGGAAGTTAAGCAACGTTTGCGTGAAGCAATACGGCTCAAACGATCGGAATTGTGGAAAAACAAATCGTAGATTCTTCATCACGATAATGCACCAGCTCACACATCGATGCTTATTCGTGATTTTTTCGGCCCAAAAACAAAACCGTAATCATGCCTCAACCACAGTGTTCACCAGAATTGGCTCCTTGCGACTATTTCCTATTCCGAAAACTAAAAAAACCAATGAAAGGAAAGCGTTTTGCCATAAGCTGATGGCCATACCGAAAAGCGCATTTCAGAAGTGCTTCGAGGATTGAAAAAAGCGTTGACTCAAGTGCATTATAACCGAGGGGGATAACTTTGCAAGGGACAAAATAGATATTGATGAATAAATAAGTTCTCTTAAAAAAAATTCAAAATTCACCTTTTCGTTTAAACACATCTCGTGTAGGCAAAGAATTGAAAAGATTTTCTAGTGTAGAACATATATTTACACGACATACAGCTCAGATCACAGCACCTTAGCATATTATTTATGTCACGTTGGAGTTCTCTATCTTCTATAGAACGAACTAATGTGAAGAGCTTGACATCATCTACGTACATACATAAGTGCTTTATGATGACGAACCACATTTGGCAGATCATCGATGAATAAGAGGAATAGTAAGGGTAATTTCGGCCTTGAGGTACACCAGATGTTACTGATATTTCACGTGAAGTACTAGAGCTAAAAATTACTCTCTACAAAGAAATGTTTTCTTTTTTGAAGTTTTAGTTCTTAGATACAAATTTAAACACATTTATTTTTATTTAAAGCGACATACATATGTACATACATATATACAAACATTTGGAATGAAATAATATGTTAACAAAATATGGCATTACTAAAAACATTTTAAATGCATTTCGGCTTCAAGAAAATATTTTTCTGTCTCAAGACCTAAGCATTACGCACGCCACGCACCAGCTTATCGGCTTTCTTCAATGTGATAAAGTTATTCAACTGCTTCACACGCAACTTAGACCAAATTAAATAATTCGAAAGACCCAAAACCTGTGCAGCATGTAGTGCAGCTGCTTCTGGGTACAAAACTGTTGGGCAACCAAGACCAGAAGGAACATTTAAGCTCGACCAAACATCAACTTGTACATTTTCTGGTTTCAAAGGTGGACAATTAATGACAGGATATGTAGTGCTGCCCGATAATACCGGTCCCAGTCCATTCGAACGGCCTGCCACAGCAATAAAAATCAAATTATTGACGACACTTTCGTATTCGCGCATTATACGCAATGTTTCTTCAGGTCCCTTGTGTGCCGAGGTGACACGTAGCTCGCTATTTACTCCCAACTCCTTGAGGTGCGTTGCGATCTTCTCACAATGCGCCTTATCAGAAGCGCTACCCATTAGAATGACAACAAGATGATCTTTAGCTGGAATGATGTCTTTTAATTGTTCACTAACCCAAATGAAATTACGTTTCACAGTGTCTAGATCACTGGCGGTGACTGTGGCGAGATTACGGTAAACCTGTTTGTCAACCATGAGGCGTTTATCGCCCGATGGCCAGAGGCGCCAAGAATCGGAGTCGATGATGTCGGCGAGCACAATGTTACCTGTAAGGGCGAAAAGAGAAAGGCACAATGAATGAATCGGACAAAACTACAAGCAAAGATAGAAATAATACCTTCTGTGTCAATGCCAAATTCAACTTTCATATCAATAAGTGCACAATTTCTGGTAGCCCAGGCTTTTTCTAAAATTTCAAATACCAAAACTGTAGTGCGCTTCATTATATCCAACTCGTCTTGACCTATTAATAAGCGACAAAAGAAATGAAATTTAAATTAATGAAAATATCTGGGCAGTTTTTTTGAAATCACTGGAAACCTACCAATTAGGACACCATTGAAATTGAATTTTGCTGAGATAATTTGTTCATCGGACCACTGAGGATCGTGGTTGGCATCATCCTTGAAGAATGTCTCCTGTTTTGGTGGTGAAAATCTGCGGAATAGTAGGAAAATGTAAAATAGGTTCAGTTAGAATTTTTCGTAGAATGTGTATATATTTATATGTACTATCTACATATGTATGTTTGGTGTGACGAGGACTTTTGTCGAAAAAAACGAGGTAGATGGTTAATATTAATCGGACACAGGTTCATTTCAAAAATTTTGATCAGCCTTTTCACTGTTTTTAAAAGGACTCAAGAACTTGTATAGCACACGGAAGATAGGAAGCCATTGGGAATAATAATAATAAATAAATAGAAATTCCCATGAAGCTAATACGAAAAAAACTGATAATCCATGTATATAAATGGTGATCCAAGTAGAGGTACTTTTTTTCAATAGCCGTTCGCAGCAATTTTCACTGACGTATGGAACGACGTCCAGATCTTAAATTGAGAGCGCACAAAATACAGCTTGTGCATGAACGGAAGCCGCTCGACCTTCCAAAACGACATCGCTTCCTTCTATGGGCTATGGGCTCTTGAAAAGCTCCAAGAAGATCCGACGTTTTCGAGCCAAATTTTGTTCTTGCTCCATGGGCATGTAAGCAAACAAAATTGCCGCATTTGGGACGAAAAGCAACCTGAAGAGAACAATGGTTTGGTGTGGTTTGTAGGCCGGTGGAATCATCGGTCCATATTTCTTCAAAAATATGGTGAGAACGTAACCGTCAATGGCGACCGTTATCGTGCCATGATAACCGATTATTTGACACCTGTAATTGAAACTCGTAATCTCCGCGACAATTGGTTTCAACAAGACGGCGCCACTTCCCACACATCGCATCAATCAATAGATTTATTGAGAGAACACTTCGGTGAGCAGATAATTTCACGTTTTGGGCTGGTCGATTGACCACCAAGATCGCGCGATATCACAACGTTAGACCTTTTCCTATGGGGAAATATAAAGTCTAAAGTCTATGCGGGCAATCCCGCTTCGTTTCAGGCCTTGGAGCAAAACTACACGCATGTCATTCGCCATTCACCAGTCGAAATGCTCGAACGAAACATCGAAAATTGGACTCAACGGATGGACCATCTGAGACGTAGCCGCGGCCAACATTTGAAAGAGATAATCTTCAAAAAACAATTGCCAAAGAATGTTCTTTCGAATGATAATAAACATTCCCAATTAAATTTGAATTTTCTGTGTTTTTTTCTTTAAAAAAAGTAGGGAACCTCGAAATGGATCATCCCCTAGCTTTTAAATAAATTAATTTTTATGCAGATAAGCAAATAACGAATATTCAAAGAAATCAAGTAGGTTTTAATGCTAGAAAAATTTCAAATATCTTTATAATGAATTTGGTTTTAATTCGATTTGGCGAATTTGCCAAATAATTGTTTAAATTTTATGTTTATATTATTTAGTTATGTTTGTATTAGATCAGTCAATATGAACAGTTATAATCGTTTTATATACACACATACATATATTCATTTTATTTTGTGGGCGCGTTAAGGTCAATAAGGGTTCAGAAAAACAAGATTAAAATGACGACTGTCTACGCAAATGCATATATACATATGTACATTGTACTTATATGTACGTACATATTGATGTACATATGTACATCTTTAATATTTCGCCTCAAAATTATCAGCTATGCCACTTGACAACAAAATATATTTTGATTATAAATTATTTCTAAATAAACTTTTTTCCAAGGATGAGAATCAGAGTAAGAAAAGTTGTTATGTGAAATTTACAAAATTTGATTTTATTCGCGTTCTCCCACTTTTTAAGGCAATAAATAGGAGTTTTAAAACTTTTGATTATTTTTTAATTTTTAATTAAAGCACTCATCTATATAAATATATGAAACGTTAACTCATAGGTGGGGCGAAAGAGAAAGATAAGTTTGTTTAGTAGTATTTTACTAATGTTTATAATAAAAAAACTTAATTGTATTAAAATTTTCCATGTATGTATGTATATTGTGGTACGACTGAATAAAAATTGTTTTATTTGGATCCAGAGGACGCCGACAGTATGTACGAAGGCCAGAAAACGCTTAATTTGATCTTACATGTGTTTCCCGGACAGTTAAACACGGAGTTGGCAAACTTGACGGTTTGGGATGCTTTTCTGACCATGGTAGAGGTTCATTATAGTCGATTAAAGAAAAAAATGGATTCCAAAATGTACGTTGAAATAAGGGAAAATGCCGCTGAAATTGGTCTATCAACAAGATAACGATCTAAATCATATCATCCATCAACTGGCAAAAAAATGGTTGGCTTCAAATGGAGTTGAGGTTATGGGCTAGTCACCTGACCTTCAAATTGAGAATCTTTGGACAGAGGTCAAGGAAGCTGTAGAGAGAGAAAGAATCTGTCAAATATGAAGCTGTTATGGAGTGTTGTGAAGACCATTCCCCACAAGAAATACAGCCATTTGGTGGACTCCATGCCAACTGTGTTATCGAACAATTGTCATTCGACGAAATAATAATTATTTAAGCGTTTGTTTGCATTATTGTAATGAATCATTTGGATAGATGTAAAATGCTCAATACTGTTATTATTAATCACAGCTGAAATTCTTATTTACACACTATTTTATTTATGTATTTACAAAAAGTACTTTGAGTTGTTTTTAAGGTCACTTTTTGTAAGCTTTAATATGGGAAAACTAAATAAAATAATAACGATTAATATTGACCTATAAAAAAATCAATTACATTACATTTTTTTCAATTGAATTCCTGGTTTGTCTTTGCTATTTTTTCGAACACAGCTGTATGTGTGTATTTTTTTTTTATCACAACTCACCTGTATCCCTCCGGCACACCGGCATTACGTTTTAGGAACGAACCAGTCGCCAAACGTCTAGTCACCCACTCAATTGGTATCATTTCACATTTCTTAGCGATGAAGGCGTTGCCTGCGCAAGGTTTCACATAAGCCGTGTTTATGCCTACGTAGTTTATGTACGTACAAAAATAAATAAATATAGAATTTCAATTAATTACATTGCATTTTATGCCTAAACACACTTTTCTTTGCATACCCGCTTCGTTGAGTATGCCAAAAACAAGTCCATTTGTTGTGTTCGATATCTCCGCTTTGCCTTGCAGATCGTGCGCCTTCACACCATCTCCAGCTGTTATGCGATCTTTGCTCAGCAACAGACACAGGCCGGAATGTTCAGGGAGATCGTAAACCTGTTTGGTTTTACCTTCAATGAGGATTTTGCCCAATTTGTAACCGCCAACTATGTGGGCAAAAGGAAAATTCCATTATTTTTGCACTCAAATAGAAGAAAATTTTATTTTTAACACTCACTAGTAGTAGCCATCTTAATTTATGTATGTATTTGCTTTTTTTTTTTCAATTGTCACACGTGTTTTGTTAATTTTTATATTCCGCAAAGAGCGTGTTGACAAATGCGGCGAACTCGATCGTTTGTCGTGCACTGAGTGGTGCAAATCATTTGTGGTTCTCTTAAAGGTTGGACTGACTGTTGGGAGATTGCCTCAGATTGCCTGATATCAGGTTGTGGGGTTGTTTGTTGTTTTCAATATACATATTACATATATACATGCATACATACGTGCATATATTCACATGTTTACGTATTATGTATGTATATTTATTTATAAATTGGCCTCAGTTTTGTGCGTACAGTGCGTAAAAAATTATCAGAATAAAGAGAAATAAATTATTCTCAAGTGTTAAAAGAGATGCAGTACTTATATAAAAAGAAAATAACGAAAGTTTTATTCCATTCTTTAACATTTACATATGTATGTATGAAAATGCTTAACAAACTCATATGTGTGTACATACTTTAGTTTGCCGGAACAAAAGTTTTTGCTTCAACGGAATCAGGAGAACCGGCAATAAACCGGAAGTTCTGCCTTTCTTCCGGAGCTTTAATCATATCATCTCTCTCTATCTCTTTGGGAAAAAAGGACTAGGAATTACCGCAAATTTTGGGGATTTATTTTACCAAAATTCGGAACCCAAATTTATAAAGGGAGATTCAAGGAGAGACATTTTTTTCAATAGCCTTTTTCGACAGATCACGCGTGAGTCGTGTTGAGCTGTCATGTTCTTTTTGTTCAGGATTGTTTGGCATTTCATCGTGGAAAGACTTTCGCCTGAACAACATTTACAAATCATTCAACTTTATTACGAAAATTCACGTTCTGTGAAGAACGTGTTTCGCGCGCTTCGCTCAATTTATGGTCAACATAATCGACCTTCTGAGCGTACTATTCGCAACACCATCACCCATCTTGAGACCCAGCATTCATTAGTGGATAATATTCGACCGAATAGACCACGTCCAGCACGCAGTACAGAAAATATACCGGCCGTAACTGAGAGTGTACACGAAGACCGTGGAGAGTCGATTTGGCGCCGTTCGCAGCAATTCGTCGAGATCTTAAATTTAAAGCGTACAAAATACAGCTTGTGCAAGAACTGAAACCGCCCGACCTTCTCAAGCGACCTTCTCAAGCGACCTTCTCTATCGGCTATGGGCTTTTGCAAAGTTCCAAGAAGATCCGACGTTTTCGAGCCAAATTTTGTTCAGCGATGAGGCCCATTTCTGGCTCAATGGGTGTGTAAACAAGCAAAATTTCCGCATTTGGGACGAAAAGCAACCTGAAGAGATTTAAGAACTAGAATTTCATCGAGAAAACACAACGGGTTGGTGTGGTTTGTGGGCCGGTGGAATCATCGGTCCACATTTCTTCAAAAATGATGCCGGTGAGAACATAACCGTCAAAGGCGACCGTTATGGCGCCATGATAACCGACTATTTGATGCTTGAAATTGAAGCGCGTAATTTCCACGACATTTGGTTCCAACAAGACGGCGCCACTTCCCACACATCGCATCAATCAAAGGATTTATTCAGAGAACACTTCGGTGGGCAAATAATTTTACGTTTTGCTCGAACGAGCCATTTCGAAAATTGGACCCAAAGGATGGACCATCTGAGACGTAGCCGCGGCCAATATTTGAAAGAGATAGAAAAATAAAGCCCCAAGAATGTTCTTTCGAATAATAATAAACATTCCCCATTAAATTAGTGTGCAGTGCTTTTGTCTTTAAAAAAGTAGGAAACCTCGAAATGGATCACCCTTTATATATATATTCAGGATACGATTATAAAACTTATTGTACAATTGCGAGCGCGAGCAGCAATTGGCTAACAACAAACTGATGGCGATACGTAAGTTGGTCCAACGCTGCTATACAGTGGAATAATCCAATAGGTACTCTAATGGACCATATTGTCCACAAATATTTGCCAGGTGCTCATGGTATTGAACTGATATGAGAACGATTCCATGCAACCATAACGAATATTGAACTCAAAGGTAAAGTCGAAAACACATTGATTACGACTTAACGACGGGAGAGAAACTCTTGCATTTTAAATTTACTTTCCATTACGGTTTCAGTTATTTAGAAGAAAAAAAACATATGTACATATGAGAGCAAATGTTGCAGAGTACTCTAGTCGGTCGGTCAGAAAACATTAATCAAAACAGTTATTTCGAAAAGTTTAAGTATGAGATGTACTAAAAGTTAGGTTTGGCTGTTACGCCTCACATGGTCTTGTTGGCCTTTTGTCGTCAACACTTTTTGTTATGATCGCCGCGATATATAGCTTAGAAACTTCTTCTAGCCTAGTCCTCTGAGCAGTGAAGCTCCTAGATGTCTAAGCCATCTAATAGATAATACCGGACAGAAACAGAGGAGGTTTATCAATTTGCAATGGCATTTGTATTTGTGCTCCAAGGAATGTGAATAGTAAACTTCATCGAGGTCATGTAACCGTATGCGCAGTCAAATTCCCTGCCGGTTACATATTAAAGAATTTACTCGCGGTAACGCATGCATGTCACAACAGGCGATTAAAACCCGATAGTTCCCTCAAGAGTCGGATCTTTATACGGGAAGGACACTGATTTTTATCCAGCTAAGGACTGGCAATCCTGCAATATTTCCCAGAAGCTAATTTACTTACTACAACAACAGGATTAACCGTTCCTAAACTAACTACGAATCTTGAAGTATGTCTCTGCATGTCATCATTGATAACGAGACAGTCAATGATTCTAAATGTTTCATATTTTGATCTATTTATTTTTCTAAATGGGTGCCGAATACATTCTTTCCAATATTACATTAAAAAAAAATGTATGAATCTACAGAATATAAATTGTGGACATCATAACGTCGTGTCGTGTAGTATTTTAAGAGTTTCATACTTAAATGGCGAGAGCATTTATACAAGCCACCAGTAGTTCGGATGTTCTGTTGTTGTTCTCTGTTATGAATGTTCGGAGAAGAACTTTGGAAAAATGTTTCGTATACAGACAAGTACGTCAGCAAGTTGTTTTTCTTATGTTCAATAACAATATGTTTATAAAATTAAAATTACTATCAAAAATATTTATTAAATAGTATGTTCATAGGATGTGTGTACATATGTACATATATAAGTATATATTTATACTTATGAAAATAGTTAATGTACCCAAAGCTTTCGATTCGGACCTCGCATTTAGGTACATATATTACAGTATGTAAGAATGTGATGGACTATAGTCCTGCTCCAGTGTATGCAATTATAGTAGGAAGGCTGTTCCCAACCATGTCAACCAACCCCTATGGAGCCTTGGGTTATAACTAAGAGGGAGGAGCTCCAAAGCAAACAACAACTACACCTCGTATAATAGATCCCATTGCAAACAGGACCAGGATTGTAGAGCATACACCTAGAATGTCTGGCCCTTTTTGGTATGATGCCTCCTTCCAGCTGATTGATGTCTAGGAATTAAGATGGACGGGACAAGAACGAAAAGCAGTAGGTCAATGTGACGTATACTACAGCCGGACTCGTGATGTGGGATAAATTCAGTCGCTGAGTACTGTCATTCACCACAGGGGATGAACGTCTAACCCAAATCCGCATCAAAGTGAAGTTCTCCAATATACTGCTGATTTGCGCCCACTTCTTGACGGAAGAGAAAGAGGATGTGACCAAGGATACTATTTATGAGCGCATACTTTTGTGTGCTGCTCCCGCCACGATGTCAAATTCTACTTGGCGACTTTATCGCCAGGATGAACCAAGAATATATCTTCAGCGCTGCTGTCGGAAAATTCAGACTCCCTGATGCAACACACCCAAATGTGTTGAGGCCGGTCGACTTCGCCGGTACCCCGAAATATGTTGTCTGTAGAACTGATTCCAGAATTAGAGAATTCATCAAGCTACTTGGCAGTTTTCGTGTCAAAAAACCAGATCAATCAGGCTATGATAGATGGATATCTAAAACTCTGGAAGCTGTGCGTACGATTCGAGCACTTAAAATCGACTCGAATCACTATCTTGTAGTTGCAAAGAACGCCCGTCAACATACATAAGAAAGGTCGTCGTCGAAAAGCTGTAATCCCAATAATCCCAATACAGCTTGGTATGAGGGAACTGTGTGAACGCATTTCAATCATCCTACTTACAGCTGCAAACGAAGCTATTGGTGCCCAACAAAGTCAAAAAATCAAGTTGTATGGCATAGGATAAAAAACCGTTACCAGCGACTGCAACTCGCGCTTTTGTATGAAGGAATTGAATAACTAGGGGTAATGCTCGAAATGTGGAAAACTGCTGCGACTTACAGAAGGCAGCAGCATATTCATGTAGGATCCAGAGGTGAAATAGCATGTCGAGTTTGTGGAGGGTATATTTCTTCTGTCTGCTGAGTGATAGAGAAAGTGAAACTCAAGGAGAAGCGATCCTGATCTATGACAATGGAAGATACAGTTCATTACTTGACTATGAAAAACTTTAAATAGCATTTGCCTGCCTGTGAAACAACAAAGTGGTAGCGCCGAGGGCCTACTGGCTGAGCTATTCAAATATGTTGGCGAGGAACTAACAAAACGCATGCTGTCTCTGCAAAATTTGGTCTGACTATCTTAATCTAATATAAAGAATAAGAGTTGTAAACAATAAAATGAATTAAAAATAAAATAATTTGAAATGCAAATTGAAGGCAACTCTAAAGCGCGCACAGCTGAGTTTGCCTCAGCTGTTTTATGTAGAAAATTACCAAACAGCTGGCAGAATTGAACAGCTGATTAATGCTCTCTCATTTGTACTCCGCTCATTATTAAACAATTTGTTAATGAATATAGTGCGTTTGGGCGGGCGAATAAGCATCTAATTGCGGTACTAATATAATAGTAAGTGATTAGAATGTCAGCGGAACTTTCGGTGTATTTAATTTATAAATATTAAAAAAGGTAATTAAAAAGTTTTATCTTATAATAGCATTTAAAAGTACAGAGAGAAAATTTTAATTTTTAAGAAGAAACCTTACAAAACCCTGTCGATAAAGTGTTCGTGAAAATCAAGGTTTAGAATTTGGGAAAAGGCAATAAAAATCAATAAATTTTTTCATCATGATTCATGAATAGTATCCGAAGGTAGTTTTGAGTTGAAATCATAAAACTAAAATGAAACGGTGTTTGGTAAATAGCTGAAGAGAAATATTAAACATCAAATTGTTTATATTTGAGAGTGTTGAGGGGGTCAAAGTCCAAACTAGTTTGCCGGCAAAACATATGATTATTGTTATGTTTTCATAATATTTGCATAAATGAGTTGAGTTTCAAGAGAAACAATTTGTGTAAACGTAGATATGTACATATGTACGTCTGCTTGACTCATTTTAATCAATACGAATTTAACAATGTGAAGTTTCCATGGCAGTTGGCGTTTTATTTGCTTGAATTTATTTTAATTTTCTATTTGTAAATGCGAAAATCTTGAGAATTATGATTTGTGTGAAAAAAGAGTGGAACGGAGAGTTTTAGCAGTTTAAATAAAATAAAATAAAAAATACTATATAAATTTTAACAAAAAACAACTTTGCCGTTAAATTATGTCGTTAGGAACATATAAATGTACAAAGCATAAAATAAATAAATAATTTTTACAACCTCTGTATTGGTTTTAAAATATTTTGAAAAAAAAAACTAATGGTTTACAAGTACGACAATAATTATTGACAGAAATAAATTGCAATAATTCATTTCAATAAGAGACGCAATAAGTTTATTTAAGAGAAAAATTGTAATTGAAATCACTTGCATAACCTTCAATGTTATTTTAACGACTTTTTTTAAGAAGCATTAGCATTTGAGACCTAGGGTAGATATGCCAGTAACCGGTCACTTAACTTGTTTGCTGTGTTTAAACTGCTGTAGTTTACATTCTATCAGTGATATTAAAAAAACCATGAATTTACAAATGACTATTGACTAATTCTGGATCCAATAAAATCAATCATTTTCACTTAAAAGTCTGAATTTCTTTGTAATAATTATTTTTTTAATGCAAGTCAAAATTTGCTAGTAACCGGACGTTTTTCTAGAAACCGGACATTTATTATAAAAAATTAAATACCTTATAACGTTTTATAAAGTAAATTTTATTTTCATTTAATAAAAAAAAAATACCAAATATAATTTTTGGCACATATTTCATTGATTTCAATAAAGAACACATACCTATGTTAGGTACCAATTATATATATATATATTTGCACTTTGTAACCATTGAAGCGATTTTCGGCCGAGCTCCTCCTCCGATTTGTGGTTTTGCGTCTTGATGTTTATACCAACAAATGAAGGGACCTACAGTTTATTCTAAACCGCCTCCGAACGGCTGATGGATTTTTATGAGGAGCTTTTATTTCATGTCAGAAATACACTCGGAGAGCTTGACATTCCCTGCCGAGTGGCGACCCCAATTAGAAAAATTTATTTTCTATAATTTTGGATGTTGCTCGAATCTGGGCGCAGGCCTTCCGAATGGCAGTACGCAATGCTAACCACTCGGCTATCGCGGCCGCCTACCAATTAAGCATTATTAAAAGCACTAATCAAAAAAAAATCATAGAAATATTGAGAAAGCAATATTATTAAGCAATAGGTTTCGGATAGGAGTCACTAGAAACACTTGGGCTCCGGGAAAAATCAGTGACGATGGAAGGATTTCTTGAATTTTCCTTATCATGAGCTGGTTCCAGCACTCCCTCATCGTTTACAACAAATATACCTGATGGTATCTCCAAACTATCTAAAGTAGTGTCAATTAACGAGATAGATGAAAGGCTATTGTCAATTGGCTGCGGACTTTTGTTAGAATCACTATCAGGTGCTTCTGTTCCACAATTCGGGAACTCATTAGGATACAGATCACTTTGATTTTCACCTGAGGAAACCGGGTTGGAGGTCGCATTCTTTGCCGAGCTTATAATCTCTAAGACAATGCTGGGATTTATGGCATCATCTCGTTACTTAGTCGATAGTTCTGTAACCACTTCAAAGGCAGTGTCATATCGTGTTTTAATGTTGCAATTATGGTCTACATGCTCTGATAATGTAATTTGATTTGATTTGATTTGATTGAACGCATTTTGTATAATCAACTGCGTTTGGATCCAAAGGGTAAATATCACATTTTCGGAAACAATTTTTGATGACAGAAGAGTAATTTTGGCAGCTAAGAATCTTGTGTTTTTTTTTGGTAAGTACCTGATCTGAAAAAACGATTATTGTTGTTATTGTATCTTTCCCAGGACCTGAAGCTATGTGATATACGTTTCTGTATCCTTTCGGTGCTATAACCTTTCCAGTGTTTGGACAAAGCGGTTTGTCTGGTTTCATCGCCGTTAGAAATACGAGTTGGGTCCTTTAAAATGTCCTCGTAGCTATTTTCCGTAAGATAGATAGACAGTTCTGAGAACCAATTCCTTATAACCTGTTCAGTAACAACTGCTCTACCCTTACTAATCGTTTCCGCTTCACGCTTACAAAGTCCAGGATTGCGTTTGAAAAATAAACTTAGCCACTTTTGAGCTGTCATCTTTAAATTGAGTTTTTCTCTTACCGTCCCTTATAATTTTTTGAACTGTATTAAGGAGATCATCCTTTTTTAAAGGAAAACCACACTTGCTCATATTTATTATCCATTCAGTTATTTTTGCTTCTTCATCGCTTGTCAAAAATGATTGTGGACCCAAAGTAAAATAATTTTCTGCGACCTTTCCATTTAACCGATCTACTTATATAATCGTTGACTTTGAAATGCCATAAATGCTTGCAGCTTTCCGAATAATTATCGTCTTTGTCCGAATATCATTCAACGCCAACTCCAGTTATTGTTTAACCGGGAACTGCCTCCTCCTCTTTTCAATAGATTCTTTAGCATTTTTATCACTCATTCGAAAATTAATTTTAATATAAAAAAATATTATTGAATATAATGCTGAAGTAACATCATGTCCGGATACTAGAATTGTGTGGTTTTTGACTTGTTCTAGTAACCGGATTCTAGAAAACACTCATATTTTACATTCCAGTATTCGGACAGATGCATTTACAAAAATATATAAACATTTTCACTGATTTTAGACTTTTGTTACTTATTTTCATCAATTATTTGTAGAATAACAGTCATATGAAACACTTTCATCATTAAATTATTAATAAAATCTCACCTGATAGAACTGGAGTACAACTAGTAAAAAATAGCAAAGTCGCACGTCTTCACATTTCAATTCACACCATCGTAGAGGTTTATAAGTATGGAATCTTGTGAATTTGACAGGAAAATGCCAAACTCGCATTTGACTGTCAATCTCAGGGTTTGACTGTCAAATAGAAAATCATAATGGCAATGGAAGAATTAACAAATAACAGAATGTCGCACCAAAAGCAGAGCAAAGAATCTGACAATGCGAATCAAGATGGAATTAGAGAAATTCAAAATGCGAATTGGGTGGGTAATGAGAGAATGCAAAGTTTTAAAAATCAGGTGATCTCAGCTGTTTTCGAATGTAAACAAATAAAATGGCGGATTCCATACTTGTAAAGCTGTACGATGATTCACACACTCAAACTCAAAGTGAAACAACAAAGCCACTATTGAAGATAAAGTAAAACGAAAATTGCGAAACCGTTACAAAAGAGTGGTCACTTCGATTGCATTTTTCAAATTTTTAAATAAGTCAACGGTTTGCTTATTTCAGTTACTGGGGGGTGTGCGGTTACTGACACATCTACCCAACTTGTTGGAAAATCCAGATACTTTTTTTTTAAACGATCATACAATAATATTTATTTTTATTATTAATCGATTTGATTTTCAATTATGTTGTTGTTGTAGCGGCTAGCTAACCCCGCCTAGGGTCAGGTAGGTCCAATCTAAGTCGTCGAAATCATCTAATGGTAAGCTCAGGAAACGTGTTGTTTCGACGCGTTCGGACCAGAGGGAGGGGGGTGTTAGATGAGTCGGGTTGCGTGGGTATGCAAATAGGTGGTTAGATTCATGCGGGGATTCTTTGCATGCGGGACATGTGTTGTGTATGTCAGGGTCGAGTCTGGATAAATAGGTGTTGAGCCTACTATAATATCCAGGCCTTAATTGTGCCAGTGTTACGCGGGTCTCTCGAGGCAGCTCGAGCTCTTGTTCTACAAAGGGTGGTGAGAAGAGAGTTCACAAAGAGATATAACGATTAAAAAAGTTGTAAAAGTTGTATTCGTCATAATATGCACACGTTTCCACGCTACCTAAGAGGGAGTGCATTCGTGTTATTAATATCAAACTCAAAACAGCAAGATATAGGTTAAGATGAACACGTGCTTTCAATCTCTGCTAATATCCATTATTTTGCAATAGTTTAAAATTAAACAAGAGAAGAAGTGACCCGTGGAATAGGCCTACTGGGGAAACCACTTAAAATAAACGCGCTAAGTACACTCCCTCTTAGTTAGCGTGAAAACGTGTGCATATTATGACGAATACAACTTTTACAACTTTTTGAATCGTTATATCTCTAAAACGGTGGCTCGTAGGAAAATAAGTATTCATACACTTTTTGTAGATAATTTTATGATCTACATATTATGTCTGAGGTATTTTTTATGATAAAACTTATCGTTTTGCTGAAAATCGCGAAAAACTCATTTTTTGACCTTTTACCTTGAAAAAAAAATTTTTCTTATAGGGGAAAGATGGGGAACTTTCATATTTTATTTCTAATTGTATTTTAAACAATATTACAGATTTTCAGCTTGTCGGGAATTTGTGTATTGACCGGACTAATATATATATATTTTTAGTGATGATTTTTTAACACCTACCTAATTTTGCCAAGCTGAACATTCTTGATTCAAATCATTTAAGGAATTTTAGAGTTATTGTCGACATATCACGAGCTTATGTACGTACATTTGTATGTTGAAACCCACATTCGTGCATAAAAATTCAATAAATATAGTGTTTATTCTACAAATTTGTATATACATATGTACATATAATCAGTCTCATATTTCATCAGAACAAAAATAATTGCCATTGGCATGGTATTCAATTCTTCGAATGCACTTGCTATTGACGTTAATATTGAATATCATATGTATCCATATTTTTATAGTAACTCTAAGTTCATTAAGAAATTAAAAAAAAAATTAGACCTTTGATTATATATGTAATTTGAAAAAAAATGAGTTTTTTACTTAACATTTATTGGTTGCTTATATATCTAATTACACTTTTACTGGTATGTATGCATGTATACACCTAGTGCTTCAAAAAAATATATTTAATGCATTTCCTATATTTATACTGATCGACTTATACATTTATATAACATACATACATATGTGTGTTGCAATTCCGTACTAAATGTTTATATTTAAATAAATTTTTATTTATTATTTCATTTGCAGATCCACTGTTTTTGAGTTGAAATACAAAGCAGTAATATCACTCGAATTTTAACTTCGGATTCTCATACGCATGTATGCATTGTAAATTCTACAAGATGTTTGATACCCTTTACGATTATTTGTCGAACATACCCGGCTATCATGTTTTGGGTTTCGGACTGGCGGCTTACTTTGCATATTACCTCATTTTGGTGGTTAAGGTGAGTAATAAAAATTTCAAATTTTAATTTGTGTGTGTAATTATTGTCTCTCACAAACTTTACAACATAAACAATAACACTTAAAGTGGAAAGACTTCATTAAATTTCTTGAAACTTTTTCCTCCACATCTGTATCAGCGCCCGACATTCGTTTGTGCTGATGGTCCGCTGAAAGACTTTCTTATGCGTGAAATACCAACATTGAATATGAAATTTTGGCCCACATTTTGGTGTTTAGATAGTCGTGCTCAAACTATTTTTGCTAGTGTATTGCGTTCGAAGACAATGCCCTCGATTGAATATAAAAGGTAATTTCAATTAATTAATTTAGTAAAAATTTTAAAGTTTTTAAAAATATGTACACGTTGTAGTCATTGAAGACTTCAGTTATATTTTTCACATTTCTCTATAAAAGAAAATTGTTATTCACATACTTAACAGGTCAATTGAAAAGTCCCTGGCCTGCCTTAGTAAAACAAATTTTTTTTGTTAAAATTCATTTTTTTATTCAACATAACTCCCGCTCGCTTTGAGATCTGAGTACAGGAAATAGTCGCTGGGGGCCAGATCTGAAGAATACGGTGAATGAGGATGCAATTCAAATCCCAATTCATGGATTTTCGCCATCGATTTCACTGACTTGTGACACGTTGCATTGTCTTGGTGAAACATAACTTTCTTCTTCTTGAAATTGGGATGTTTTTGGGCGGTTTCGTCCCTCAAATGGTCCAATAACGCTATGCAATAGTCGCTGTTGATGGTCCTTCCTTTTTCAAGGTGTTCAATGAAAATTACTCCATGCGCATCCCAAAATACAGACGCAATAACCTTCCCCGCCGACTGTTGCCTTTTTCCACGTTTGGGAGCGGGTTCATCGTGTGAAGCCCACTCGGATGACTGTCGATTGGACTTTGGATGGAAATTATGGAACCACGTTTCATCCATTGTCACATATCGACGCAAAAATACATGTATATATATTACGCTTGAACATCTCCAATTATATTTTTTTCTTCAAAAAGCAATATTTTATCAACACGCGAAATTCATTTTTATCATTTTTTTTGTATAATAACAAAAGTTGCTTCATTCAAACTGCTATAATTTACAAACTAATGATCCGATAGAGTCTTTTGAAGGTTAGTGTGATCCACTTCGAGGTTCCGTACTTTTTTAAAGAAACAAAAAACAAAGAAAATTCAAATTTTAATGGGAAATGTTTACTATCATTCGAAAAACATTCTTTGGAATTTATTTTTTGAAGATTATCTCTTTCAAATATTGGCCGCGGCTACGTGTTGGTCCATCCGTTGAGGCCAATATTCGATGACTCGTTAGAGCTTTTCGATTGGTGAGTGGCGAAGGACACGGGTCATGTTTTGCTCCAAGACCTACATAAATCGAAACGGGATTGTCCGCATAGACATTAGTCTTTACATATCTCCACAGGAAAAAATCTTACGGTGTGATATCACGCGGTCTTGGTGCCCAATCGACCGGCCCAAAACGTGAAGTTATCTGCTCATCGAAGTGTTCTCTCAATAAATCTATTTATTGAAACCAAATGCCGCGGAGATCAGGATGGATTCATTCTTCAATTTCAAGCATCGAATAATCGGTTATAATGCCGCGATAACGGTCGCCATTGGCGGATACGTTCTCACCGGCATCATTTTTGAAGAAATATGGGCCGGTGGAATCACAAACCACACCAAACGGTTGTTTTTTCAGGTTGAAATGGCGGCTCTAGAATCTCTTCAGGTTGCTCCTCGTCTCAAATCCTGTAATTTTCTTGTTTATATACCCATCGAGCCAGAGATGGGCCTCATCGCTGAACAAAATTTGGCTCGAAAACATCGGTATTCGGTTGAATATTATCCAATAATGAATGCTGGGACTCAAGATGGGTGATGGTGTTGCAAATGGTACGCTCAGTAGGCCGATTATATTGACCATAAACTCAGCGAAGCGCGCAAAACACATTCTTTACAGAACGTGAATTTTCGTAATAAAGCTGAATGATTTGTGAACGTTGTTCAGGCGTAAGACTTTCCATGATGAAATTCCAAACAATACTGAACAAAAATAACATGATCTGCCAATTAAAAAAGTATCTCTATTTGGATCATCCTTTATAAATCATTAATTAATTAATTCAAGTAGCGTATCAGGCCGGGGACTTCCCAATTGACCTGTTATATGTATTTGTATATGTATGTTCAATCAATATTAATCGCTTAATATTACCTATAAAGTAAAAATTTTAATTTATTAATCATACCATAAACATCAAATATTTATTCTAGAGAGATTTTCACACTAAACGATGGAGGCGAAGTCGCCTTGGATTGGCTGGATGATAATTGTGATGCAAATTCGCCTTGTGTTATTATTTTGCCCGGTTTAACGGGCAATTCACAGGACGATTATGTTAAGTGCCTTGTATTTGCAGCTAATAATTCGGGTATACGTGTGGTTGTATTCAATAATCGCGGTCTTGGTGGTGTGGATTTGAAAACACCGCGTCTTTATAACGCTTGCAATTGCGAAGATCTTGCCGAAGTTGTACAACATGTTCGGCGTGTGGTGCCGGCACATTGCAAGTTGGGAGCTACCGGTATTTCAATGGGCGGCTTGGTCTTGGGTGAGTGAAAGAAAAAATGGATTTGATTCATACGAAAGCAAATTGCTGATATTTATTTATTTATTGTAAAGGTAACTACTTGGCACGTCAAAGTGAGGAGGCGCGCACACATTTGTCTGCAGCGAAAATAATTTCTGTGCCTTGGAATGTGCATAAAGGTTGGTTGCTGAATTTTCGCATATTTTCCTACTTGCCAACTAATTTTTCTAATTTCAGCTATTGATAGCATTGAGCAGCCTATTCTAAATAATCTACTCGGGCGTCAAATAACGCAAAGTATGTACCTCACACTTAAGAAGAGCGGTCTCCACAAGCATCAGGAATTGGACATGCGGAGTATTAAAACGGTATGCCATAACTATTGCAGAGTATGCAGAATCAGTTTTTATTTTAATTTTCAATTGTATCATTGCTTTCTATTAACTTTTAGAGCAAAACAATTAGGGAATTCGATGCTCATTTCACTATTAAACATTTTGGTTATCCAAGTGTGGAGGACTATTATAATGATGCCACTTTGCAAAATAAATTGCATCAAATATCTGTGCCACTACTTTGCTTGAGCGCTGCCGATGATCCATTTCAACCATTAGATGGTAATTATTTCCTCTATTGTTTGCATTTTTAATTTGACTGAAATTAATCTGAAAGGTTTTTCATTTACATATTTCATCTTTTCAGCTATTCCTCTAAAAGCAGCAAATGAATGCAGTCATGTTGCTATCATCGTAACAGCTCGTGGTGGACATATTGGTTTCCTCGAAGGTTGTTGGCCCTCAACCAAAGATCAATATATGAGTCGGGTTTTCGTCGAATACTTTACCAAAGCTTTATTCGATGAACAGGGTGAATTTCAACGTATTAAAGAGGATCTACATCGTATTTATTTGGAAAAACAAAGTTAATTATAATATTGAATTTCTAATTTTATGAAACTCGTAACAAAGTTTTAATTGTTAATTAAATTAATAAACTATACATATAAACAATTATAAAATGTGAAAGTATAAAAATAACTCAAGAATGTTCATTTTTGTATGAATGCACTACCGATATTTATATTTTTGTAATTGGCGCTTTCGACTTTCGTCCATACAAATTAATTAAGCTTCCCGGCTCTTTTTGCAAAGCGATATACTCGTATATATGGACAAGTCAAGAGAAGAGACTTAAGTGGTGTCTTCATCTTCATCCATCCCATCACAACTGCCTGTATACAATCACTGAGGAAGAAAATGATCCTTCTCTTTTAAGCAAAACTTTAGCCACTGAAAAACTAAAAAGCATAAAATAATAAATAATTTAATTTAGTAATATACACGTGATCAATGTTGAGTTGGGACCGATTTCCAACAAAAAAAAATACTTTTGCAGATTAATATGAACCAACCTCGTAGTATGATCTCTGTCTAATAAAGAAAATATCAAAATCGGACTACGTGATAATTAGATAAGCGGGATCACACCATAGAAATGCTGAATCATCACCTCCTTTGTTGTTGTTGTTGTTATTGTAGCGGCTCGCTAACCCCACCTATGGTCAGGTTAGTCCAGTCTGAGTCATCGAGGTCATCTAACGAGAGGCCCAGGAAACGTGCTGTTTTGACAGATTCGGGCCACATGAGTCGGTTTGAGTGGGCATGCAAAGAGGTGGTTAGTGTCGACGTGCGGGGATTCGTTGCATGCGGGACATTTGTTAGGTATGTCAGGGTCGGGTCTGGATAAGTAGAAGTTGAGCCTGCTACAATATCCAGACCTTAATTGTGCCAGTGTTACGCGGATCTCTCGAGGTAGCTCGATCTCTTTTTGTGCTATGAGTGGCGATTTGACTTCGAGAACACCATTCACGGGAAGAGAGTTCACAAAGGTGTTAACGGACTCTCGGTGAATGGTGTTTAAAGCTTGTCGGTATGCCGTCCTGTCCAGCGGTTCTTGTCTGTTTTGCTGTACGGAGTCGCGGTAGTCAAGTTCTGCCTTCCTGATGTGCCCAGGTGGTGGTTCAGCTTTCAATAAGTGTCTGTTGGGATCATCCCGATGGTAGCATCCCAGCAGATATTGCTTACACAGCATAACCTTATGCTCCTTAACTGGGAGCATAGATCTTTCACTGTGTAAGTGATGCTCCGGCGCCATCACCTGATTTCAGGTATAAATGTCGTGCAGTGAAGAAGTAGGAAAGTTTGGCGAGATAGCCGAAGACTATCAATATCCTGGCCAAGGAGACGCACAGGGCCGATTTTGGTTGAGGCCATAAACTATCTGAGTGTTTATGGCGTTAAGTGCACTTTCCGGAAGCCATGCCGATTCGTAGCTAGGCATAGATGGCGTGTGAGAGACGGGAGCAGCAAGGCCTCAATTATCTGCGCTACTGGGTAAAGGATACATAATAATTAGAGTGGTAAAAGACAAATTGAGAACCTTGGTGAGTCAGTCTGCTCCCGCTGGAGTCAAATGCTTTTTCCGTCGGGGCCGATGGTTTTGAAACTTTCGCCCCTGAACGTCTTCCCTGCTGAAATCAAGGGTCACGCCGGTGTTTGGCAGTTTGTGCAGATTACCCGCCGTCGTTTATCATTTTGTCGCACCCTTCGCAGTGTAAATAGCCATCTAAAATAGCTCGCGCACCCTGTCGGGTCCGACGATCATCATGTTTCGTCGGTCAGTCATTTGACTGTGGCCTAGAGCTTGGTTACCCCAAACGAGAGATTGCAGCAACATTTTTTAAGTGCTCCTACAACTTGTTCCGCTTGTGAAAGTTCACTTTTCCGTGTCGAGTTCTTTCTTTCGAATAAAAAATTATCAAAATCTCACAACTCGGTAAAAAGTTATTAACGGTCATACCTGCCTCCCACGGTCATACCTACCTTCGGCGAATTGAGAATTTCCTATTTCGTCGGTTAAAAAAATAAACAAGCCACCGATAAGTGGTACTGTAGCTTCCCTAGACAATACTAAAATATTGCAATAGAAGAGCTCGAAAGACTTGAGTAATACTGGCATAATTAAGGTCAACTCCTACCTATCCAGACTAGACACTAAAATATTTAACGTATGTATGTCCGGTATGAAATGAGTACGCGGACGACAATAACCAACCCTTCGGATGATCACTGAGATTAAGGCCTTAAACCGAATCGCGTTGTAATATGAGCATTTTAGCTCGGGGGGCTTAGAACTTCCTATCAAAGTTATTAATCCGTCACTAATAACTTATGTTAAATTATGATAAACTGCAGGGACCAGCCCTGTTACTTAATTAGTCTCATCACTTCAGTTTAGCGTTTTTATTCTAAAACGTCTCCAACTATCTGAACTTAACTTCTGACCCATGTGCGCGCTCTCACACTTCTGTTAAGTAACTTTCGAGTTGTTTTAAGCCATTAGACGAAACTTTCATTAAATTGGCATTTTCGTTAACTCTCTTTCTATGATGAATGCCATTGTGGAAGTCTACTTTTCAACTACAGCAAACAAAGAATTCTTATAGTGTTGTTGTTAGAGTTGAAAGATTACGAATTTATAAGGGGTTGTTTTTTTTAAATTTACAAATATTTTTATTGTACTTCTTTTGAAAAATCACTTTAATACCACAGCTTCCAGACGTCTGCGCGCCTCTCGATATGCCAACATTATGTCATCCAAAGTCATTCCACTTGTTTTATTAGTACACGGCTCCAGTAGTTCACAATTACGTTGCGTGAAACGCTGAGAGGTGAGCCCAATCTGACCCGTACTTTGCATACGACAACCATAACGAGATTTTAACTGATTATCTGTGGAAGCATCTGTATAGAAACGCATAAAATCAAACTTTCGGCGACCGCCAATCAAATATCGTGAAATTGCTTCTATAAATCCCTCAGCTGGTCGCAAACACTGCAACTGCAACGAATTGCAACCAGCCAAAAGATGAGTAGAATAGTGGGCGTATCCTTCGATACGTTCACGTGCCCAACTGTCGATAGAAATGAGCTCAAAATAAATATGCAACAAATGAGCGGGATTAAATTCTTCTTCACATAGCAGTGTCAACTGCCAATTATAGCCAAAGTAGCATTCGTTATTGTTCCTACCGGGGGAGCTGGCATGTGTGCTGGCCTGCAGTATACCTTCTTCAAGTAATGTATTTGCAGGTAACTGTATGTGATAACGTGCATGAATGTTGTCATAGCTGAAACCAGTGGCTGAACGTAACTCAAATAGCAGGCAAATGCGCCTTGTACGCTTTGGTGGCATAGCAAAAAGATTGTTCAAATCCTGCTCTTCCTGCCAGTGTGCGACCAATTCTGATAATTGTAGGCAGGGTGCAGGATTCACAATACATCTACGCTTGGATATATTTTGTATTGCGTAGGCGTATAAGTGCCTGTAATCGGTATCTATTTCGATGTAATAAGGATTCTCGGTGAAATCGTTGAAATCAGGATAAATCCGTAATTGACGTAGTTGCAGGTCCCAAAGTAGCGTTACTAGTTGAGTGTCCGGTAATATAGCAGCGTAAATATACATCCTCTGTATAAGTCCCTTAGTGGCTTCAGTTGAGCTGGTACGCAGTTCACTTTTAGTGCCGTGTGTCATTTTTTCAGTGTGTTCCGGTTCGAAGTTGTCTTCATGAATATAGGTGAATATTTCACCCCAACGTTTCTTGAATGTAATCTCTGTTTTTCGTAATCTTTTACCGCGTTTTCTCTTCTGGCTACGTTTACTACCTTCAATCACAGATAGGGCACTACTTGAGTCCTCGTCGTGCACATCCGCCTTCAATATCCACTGATTATACTTTTTTTGGGTGTCGGTAACACAATTGCGTGCATCCTTATACAGCTCCACTTCACTAGGGCTAAGGAGCTTCTCTTGCCAATGTATGCGTGTGATAGAAGTCACATTGTCAGCTTGTTCAAAGCTTCCATCGTTTTGTTTTGGAGAAACACCCGTTTTATTGTTGTTTGTTGCATTAATGCGTACTAAATCAAATTTGGGCAATTTAAGTAATGAGTTGACGTGCCGGAAGTGCACTTCCAATTCAAGATGTTCAATATTATCACGAATATTGTAAATGCCTGTTCGTTTCGGTAAGGAGTGAAACATTTTGTTTGTACTGCACAAAAACTTGGACGTCGCAATTAAAATAATATAAGTTGATTGTTTATTCTTCAATTTTTGGCCTTCATTCGTTTGATTATTATTTCCTGTCAAAATTATGCTGTTTCCCTTGGCAACTAAGTCTTTTCAATACCACAGCGACCTCTTGCGACTAAAAAATTTATATTATCCCTTTTAAGGTTGGATAACGACAGATGGCGCAAAACATTGTTCTGGTTTTCGTCTATTTGTAATGCTTACAGCGCCTTTGATTCCACGATCGGTAGAATTTTCTTGTTTCTACTGTGATGAAACTTCAGTTTCGAACCACGAGTGCCGCACAATAGATATCGCCAAATGGAAACCAACATAAATTGAATGCACACTAGATGTCACCGCTAATATTATCATACTCACAACAGGGACTGCGCTGAACTTTAAAGGGTTAATCGAAAACAATAAATTAATCGAAATTATAATGGTGCACGAAGGAGAATTTGCCGTGTGTTTTATTTTCGCTTTTGAGTAGTTATTGTCAAAATCCTGGCAAATTGGCAAATTTTAAAATTGCCTAAACTCTTTGTTCCACACTTTTCTTTCGCACAAATAACAATTCTCAAGACTTTGGCATTTACAAATAGGAAATCAAATAAAATTAAAGCGAACAAAACATAAACTAAAATTATTAAATTAATTTACGTTCTTTGTCTTGACGTTCAATCAAAGAACGTATATGAATTCATATACGTTCTTTGGTTCAATGAACTTGATAAATTCGCCTTGCAATCACATGTACTGAATTCGCCCGGCTTATTGTGTACCTTGGCATCTCTTTCAATTCATTTGGATGAATATGTTTCTTTCCTTTATTCATTCAGTCAATCATTTGATATTATTGCGGACGATTGTGTTTGTTGTCATGGTTGTGTTATCGGTCGGCTCGAAAATAATTTATATTGCTTTTATTTAGTGTTTTAAACAATTGTTTCATAATTGTAACTCACCTATATGCAAGCAAATATAAACAATCGATAAAAGTAAATTGAAAGATAGGCACAAAGTTAGCAAAGTGTTGTGGGAGAATCCAAAAATTGGCTCATTGAATTAGATTGATTCGCAACAGAAAGAGAAAGCGTATAATAGTCTCGTCAGGAAATGCAATAAATGCATTTTTCGCAATTAACTCGAATTAATCCAAAATCAAACCTATAATAATATAAAATTATGTGGAGAAATACGATTTAAGTGAAAGAGAACCACTTAATAAAGGCATAATTTTTGTATTGTAGTGGCACTAATACCGGCAAAATCACCGAGAATTTCATCACATATTCGCTCTTAATTATAAATCAAAACAAAAACACACCCACTATTGGTTTATGTGTTTATGTGCATTAGAAAATTGTTTTAACAACTAGTTAGTATAAATATCACACATAAGTAGAATGTCGGGACAGGTAACAAAAAATCAACAGCACCAACGAGACGTGGAAAACGGTCTATATCCGCAAGTGCCAAATGAACGGGGCCAAACAGTACAAAAACCAACGCCTTCTCGACCGCCACCACGACGACAAGATACAATCGATATGGAAGTTATACCCTTGAACCGTACCCAATCGGTTCCAGCAGGTGTTGAGCCGGACGATCGACGACGTGCTCGTCGTATATTTGATAATGTAAGTTAGAATTGGATATTTCATAAAATTTAGTATATAAATTTGCATTACTTGTACAACATGCGTACCTACATATGCATGTATGTATGTATGTAAATGAATTCCTTCTTTAGTGTTTTATTTGTAATATAAAAAAGCGTCCTTTGATTTTTTATTTAAATGATACTACTTCTATTTGTGCTATGTTTTTTAATGAAAATAATATAAAGTAACTATATATACGTATGTACTTATAAGAACTGAGCTGAGGCTTTGCTGTAATACCAAAAACATTGCTTGATCTCCTTCGGTGATCTATTTTCTACTGATCTCGCTACAGATTAGCATGAGTAGTGCCACAATTTCATAGTTATTGTTGATCCATAATATGTAAGTTCGAAACAGGGTATGTACTTGCATTGACGTTTTTTTTTGTGAATTACTATATTATGACCAATACCTTTGGTTTTGATATGGTGTGGTTTTACGCGCTTTTTCTTCGAAATTCAAGTTGATATAAAGAAAACCATTCATACATTTTTGTGCAAAATTAAACAAAGGAAAATGTAAAACCAAACCTAGCCAACTGTATTTCTCGACGATGATTCACAGCTCTTTGGTATCCACATACAGACCTACATATTTCTGTATTTATGCACATACAGTACGTCTAACCTTACACCATTCCGCTAGAGTCACGTTGTTTGGTATTTACCTCCTCCATTCTCTCACCTTATCACTCTCTCTATTCGCTTTTAACACACTGTCACAATTTGTTTATTATACTACACCTGTTGCCCTTACACTTCGCACTCAACTTACCTCTGTGGGTATAATCTATAAATTTTCTTGGTGACGACAAATTATATACTACATATGTGTGTACATATGTACATTCTCACATAGCCATAGTTATATATGCATATATAAACTGTTATCAAGATTTTATTTTGTAAATTTAACTCAATATTTTTGTTTATATCAAATTGAAGTTTTCTTCACTACTTGAAAATGAGAATGTGTATGTACATATATAAATATGTATGTGTCGGAGAAATTGTCATTTATTCGGAAATTTTTAAAGTTACGTTTTTGCTTTTGCATCGCATCTTCTACGACCGGCATTTTGTATGAATTTTACAATTTTTAATATTTACATTTGGCTTTTGCGTGTTAAGTGGTAAAGTTCAGAAACCGGTTTTTGTTTTTGTTTTTATTGTTTGCTGAAAAGATTCTTTCCTAATTAGAAATTCGTGAAATGTAGACATGCCAATACATACATACATACATACATACATACAATACAGTACAATCTGGGTGAATGAACTAGTTTGGTTCCTAAAACCTACATCGCTCACGTTATGCAGATTTAGTTGTGTTTTCTTTAAATTCACAAAAATTAATTTAATTAAATCAATTATAAGTTATCTATAATGATCTACATACTTTCTGCAGTCAGTGTGCGATTCTATACTGCGTGTTGTTTGTTCGTATCATCGGGGGTTCACTCCAGCCAAACTACAAGGGAATTTTATATAAAAAAAACAAGAATTTGGCACAATGTATCTGACTAGGAATTCCTAGAAAGTTGCGGACGTATTGATATTTTTGGCTGTGATTCGGTTTTCTTATCTATCTATTTGCACACATTCAGGTTATTGCTTCTGTCTATTCCCGACGAACACACATTTGTATGTTTATACTTCTATGTTTGTTTAGCCAGAATATTGAATTTAGAAATAAAAGAAAACACGATGGAGGCATTCTACATGGTAGAGTATACACATAGACCATAAAGTCTACGTTCACCCAACAACATTTTTTTAGGTAAAGTAAAAACACAACTGAAATAGTGAATTCAGTTTAAATTTTTTACATGAATTTATTCATTACATTTCTCAGTTCAAATGCAAAAACAAAAACCTATATTTCTATTTTCATTTTCGTTACAACGGTATCTAAGTGTACCAACAAGTAAACCTAGGCACTATAAAGTCTGCGTTCAGGTTTATAATTACTTACAAAAGCATTAAAAATTATAAAGAAAAATTAAATTTAATATTTTGTTGGATAACCACGTTGTTTTAATACCTCACTTAATCGGTTTGACATTGAATTTACCAACTTATCTGTGTGCTCAGCTGTAATTCGGGACCATTCTGCCAGCATAACTCTTCGCAAATCCTCTTTACTTGTTATTATATGCTGACGATTTTTTATTTTCTAATATATCTCAAAGTTTCTCTATAGGATTGAGATCGGGTGACTCAAGGGGCGTTTTAAGCTGTCTATGGGCATTGTACAAGAGCCAAAGTCTGACTATTTGAGCTTCGGATGGATATCTGGTTGAAACCAAAACGTCGAAGATAAGCCTAGATTCTCTGCACTTTGTTTAAGTTCATGTTTAAATATCCCCATTTATCCATTGTCGATTCGATAATTCCACCACCACCATGTTTCACTGCATCAACAAGATTTGAGTTTTCAAGCGCAGTTCCTGATTTGCGCCACACAATTTGGCGACATTTTATGCCGAATATAAAAAATTTGCTGTCATCCGAGAATCCGAGATCTCTTGTTTCCAGAATTTCGGAGACTTATTTATATAATTATGAGCAAATTCAACGCGCTTTCGTCTGTTGACAAATGAGATATAAGGTTTTTTTCATGATATCCAGCTTTACGTTTCTAGCAGTTTCTGCACAATTTTTTTTTTTAACGTTTTATTTACGTTTTCAACTATATTTTTTTACTTAATTCACGGGTTAACTTTCACCAGATTTATTATTTTGCGTTCTTCCCGTACTGATAACATTTTTGGACGGCCAGTTCGGGGTTTCGACGTTGAAATACCGGTTTCCTTGAAATTATTTACTATGCGCTGGACGGAGGAATTCGTTCTTCCAATATTTTGTCAAATTTTTCGAAAATCCGTCATCTTTCCACAGTTTAATAATTATTTTTCTTTCTGAAACACTAATTTCTTTCCCTTTGGTTTCCATTTTTTCAAACTCATATTAAAACAAGTCGCGAACTCTTTAAATGATTAATTAGAATAAAAGACAATAGAAAATATGCAAAAAAGAAGAAACATTCTGATGAAAAGTAACGGTATTCTCAAATCAAGCCAACTGAACGCAGACTTTGAGGCGCCTATGTTTACTTGTTGCTGCACTCAGATACCGTTATAACAAACATGAAAATGGATATTAAAATTTTTGCTTTTGCATTTGAAACTTAAAAATATAATGAATTTTAACTGAATTAACTATTTCAATTGTGTTTGTACTTTATTTAAAAAAATGCGTTAGATGAACGCAGACTTTATGGTCTATGTGTATGTGCATGCTTATACATAGACTGAATGAAGTTTATTTATATAATTTAAACATTTAATTTTATTCTTCAAATGATTTACAAATTCAAGTTAATAAGTTACGTATCTGGCCAATAACAACTCTGAAAATAAATAGGAAAACTACAAATAAAAAAGAAATTGTTGAACTCGCTTGTAGGTAATGATCGAAAGAGTATTTTCTTTTCGGTCGTTTCTAAGCTATTTTTTTATTTAAGTGCTTATTCGAAAAGTACGTTTTGCGTAGAATAGAAAATTTATAAGTTAAAATCAATTACAATGGTCAAAACAAGTCTTATTTCGTTTAACTTTTTTCTGTGGTTGGATATTTTTATGATTCTGACTATGAAAGAAATACTGGGATAGCTAACAGCTTTGCTTTTAGAATTTTTTCTTAATAAAAAATTTTAATAATTACAATTGATTTATTATTTAAAAAAAATTAATATTAATTCTATCAAATGATCTTCATAAGATTTTCTTGAATAAACGATTTTAGGAGATCTCTTTGCGAACTCAGATTTTGTTCGATCTAAAAGCGAACGCAGCATGCACCCTGTCTCTTGAAAGTGACTCAACGAGTTTGACGTGGTAATCAAATTTTTCTTTTGCCTAAAAATTTGCTCATAACCAAAACAAAAGAGTTCCAAGCTTTGGATAAGTACCAGCTTTCGATATTCCTGTAATTCTAGTTAGAATATGAGCTTTCACTTCATGTGTTTCGTAATTTGGATCATATGAAGATTGAGATATGCTGGGGTTTTTTCCAACCTCTACCGAAATCACAACACAAATTCCTCAGGCCATAACGAAAACAACAACAAAATATATTTTAATGTCCAATAAAAGAAAAAATCTAAGGTGAAAAAAAAACTAAAAATGTTAGAGAAATTTTTTGCTAAATTCAAAAAATACCCGTCCATCTGAGATGGAAACAAAAAAATTACAGTAAACAAATAACTTTTTTCTTTGTGTTGTTCTTCTATTTTCAAAATTTTTACTAAATTTTAAGTTAGCTAAAAAGTGATTTTCTTTATTTTTAAAATGCCAGTCAATAGGTTAAGCTTTGATGTAGTCCAATTGTGCCTATCTAAAAGGTGTATTCCAGTAAGAAGACTCATCATCTTGGAGAACCCCTTTTCTCTTAAGCGAGCTCTCTTAACCTTCTCCTATAGTGTGATGCTGTCTCCTGTACGCCTACTAGGCACAAAGAGAACTGGTTGGTTTTCTACGGTCTCCGATTTTATTGTGATAGATTTCGAGGCTTTTAGTGCTGGCTATACAAGAAAATATAGATACACTTCATCGAAATTACCATTTGACCTAGGAAATTGACAGCTTCTTCTATAGCCACCAATTCTGCTGCTAAAACACCACAGTGATCGGGCAGTCGAAAGGAATTACTTATCCCAAGATTTTTTTTTCTTTTTTTGAGTAGATTTCATTACCAAACCTGTTTCCCCATTGGTTGCTATCTGGAATAGGCACCTCGTAGTTTTTTTTAAAGTCATTGAAAATTATGCAGTAGTCTGTCTTTCTGGTAGACGAAACCTTCTTAATATATTGGTATGACCTCCGCTTATCAATTTCCATTCTAACACTTTCTACAGTTTTACCGCAGCAGAAGCTGTATTTTGAATACCTATTATGGGAGTAGATCCAAGAGGATAATCATAGTCCCAGTAGGTGTGGTCGACAGTGCTCTACTAATACATATGAGAGCTATGCTCTGCACTCTATGAAGTTTACAAGTAGTTGATTTCTTCTCGAGTGCTGGCCTCCAGACTACTACTCCGTAGAGAAATATAGGCCTAACCGCAATCATCTTAGGTGACATGCCAATTTCCGCCCAAAGGCTCGATTACAAATATAGAGAGCAATACGACCTTAGACTTTGTGTCGCGAAAAACGGCCAGAAACGACCGAAAGCCATATAAAGGTGATTTTGAAAAGTGACAAAGATCGGCTCCATTTTGCTCTAAAGATCAAAAACTATCTGGAAACGCTTCAGGCCTTGCTCTTTCCCACTACTGCTGTTTTCGATGGATGCAAAAGGTTATTTTATTAAAATTTAGCTCAAATTATATCCAAAAATATAGATTAAGAGTATTCTGGTCTGGACGCTTGAATTTAAGGTAATTATAGAAGTGTCTTAAAAAAAGACAATCAACAATTTTACTATCCAGTTAGATTCATATTTCAAGAATACAAAAAAAAATTAAATTCAAAAAGTTAGCAGCTATGGGGTGTCGAAAAAAACTGTCGCGCCATCATAACCACGACGACAACCCTTCTAACAATCTGAAAACAAAGAAATAAAAAGAATAATAATCTCGAATAGTTTTTCACAAAATGGCAGCTGTTTGAGAAAACAACCACTTTTTTACCAATTTTCTTTGAGTTTTATGAATTATTTAAAAATAGTAAATAATAAAATTTTAGGATGAGCGTAGATAGCGATGAAGAAGACTTACACCGAATTTCAAGTAATTCGGCTCAGTAGAACTTGAGAAAACGTGGTTATCGTTTTAAAACGAGTCAGTTTCGAGAAAACGGCGTCTAAAGTTTCGCGTAAAGTTATTTGCAGTTAGAGCCGGTTTGAATGCCGCGCCAGCAACACAGATGTATCTCCGAAATAAGTTTGAATTTCGAAAAATCCTTTTAGAGACATTTTATTAAAGGGTTATACTATGAAATTATAGAAAAAAAATTATTTTTTCAAATTAAGTATCGAGAAAAAGTCAACATATCAAAATAACAAAATCAATTCCAGTAATGTGATCCGCTACTGGAGCTCAAAATATATCGATAAGAACGCCTATATGTGCATACTTATACATATATTATTTGCTGTACGTATTTGAAATTAAGACCAGTTAAATTTCACAAGATTTTGTAATTCAATTTCAGTAGAAAATACATGACTTGTTCATTAATGTATGTGTGTGTGTGTATGTAAAAAAAATTTCTAACTTTGCTCGCCTAAAATGGGCATTTGACCGACTTTCAATTTGAAATTTCAGTCGTTTTTAGTATTTAAGGATAAACAAGTTTTTTTTTTTAATTTAATTGCAAAGCGTATAAATGACAAAAATTTGCGCAAGCTTATCGCTCGTAACAAGCTTAGAAAAAAAAAAAAACGGTTGTAGTTGGGAAAATTTCATAATAATTAAAAATCATAAAAAATACATTAATTAATTTTTTTTAATGACAAATAAGTACTATTTTTAATAGAGCCTCTTAAGCATAGAAATTTTGAGTATATATTCGTATGTATATAAACATGTATATATATATGATTATATTTCTATTAATAATATTTACTTATGAACAAAATATAAAATATTGAATAGCGCGCTGCGCTGGACTGGACAAGGATGGAAATGACTAGTTCCTCGTGACTTTATGTGTTTTATTTTAAATTTGTTTTTCAAGAATAAATGAAACGTATATAACTTAATGTTATGGCAAAAAAATTTATTTTACTATAAAGATAAGAGCTTCTCATTAGGGGTATTCTCTTTGTCTAGGAAATGCATACTATGCTAATATTTCCTATGGAATTGTGCTAGAGATCGGGAGCACCCCCGTTGCAAAATTGTGACATATTCAAGTGAAACAATAACAACCACACAGGCATAGGGTTGCTTTTCCCTTCACAGGGTTGCATTTTCCTTCTTGCTATCTGTGGCAAATAAATATATGTACATACATAGATTTTGGTATAGGATATTTTTCCTATCGTACCATATGTTTTTTGCATGTGTTTTGTTGTTGTGCTATTGCACAATTTTCAATAGGAAATTTTTCCTATCCGTGCACCGTAGCATGCATTTCCTAGACTAAGAGAATACCCCTATTATGTTTTAAAAATTTCAAACAAGTTACCGCCCCGTTGCGCCTCGAAGAAATTCAAGCCGAGGGCTCCCATTTTTGCAGCAATTGATGCCGCATGTTATCCAGCCGAATAAGTGTCAGTGTGTTCGTTATGAAATGGCAAATCAAACCAAGTATAAATCAAAAGACAGCTTTAAATATTAATCTCGAGAAGAGTATTGGCTCATTGAAAACCACACGCCTAAAAAAACACCCTTTACATAACATATCAATTGAAAAGCCCCGTCATAGTAAAACACAATGTTTTGGCAAAATTCTTTTATTTATTTAACATAGTTCCCTTCAAGGGTAATACACTGATTATAGCGAGCCTCCAACTTTTCGATACCATTTTTGTAGTACGACTTGTCCCTTGCTTCAAAATAGGCCTCAGTTTTGGTGATCACCTCTTCATTCGACGAAAATTTCTTCCCAGCGAGCATTCCTTTAAGATCTGAGGACAGGAAATAGTCGCTGGGGGCCAGATCTGGAGAATACGGTGGATGCGAAAGCAATTCGAAGCCCATTTCATGGCTTTTTACCGTCGATTTCACTGACTTGTAACACGGTGCATTGTCTTGGTGAAACAATACTTTCTTCTTCAATCGGTCCAATAACACTACTAATAGTCGCTGCTGATGGTCGTTCCTTTTTCAAGGTGTTCAATGATAATTATTCCATGCGCATCCCAAAATACAGACGTCATAATCTTGCCAGCCGACTGTTGAATTTTCTCACTGTTTGGAGCGGTTTCATCGTGTTCAGTCCATTCGGATGACTGTCGATTCGACTGTCACATATCGACGAAAAAAATCGGGTTCATTACGAGTTTATTTCACAATAAAAGCTGTTGAATTTATACACGCGTCTTTTGAATGTTAGGGCTAACTAAAAATCCATATGGTTTTAATTCTAGTAGAGCCATCTATGTGTCAGGCCGGGGACTTTCCAATTGACCTGTTATAGGGTTCCTATAACAGGGATTTGGAGTGGGATTTGTGGCAGCAGAGAGATGGTAGACGATCGTCTTACCACAATCGGCAACAAAGCAAGACTTTAACATGTCTCTGATCTACGCCCACGTCTCGTTGGAAGATAAAGACGGTGTGTCCAAAGATATGTTCTATGAACGGCTTGCTCGCATTTGCAGCGAAAAAGGAAAAGGCCAGAATGTGTGAGTATGTCTAGCTTGAGAAACTTGGCGACAGAAGTAATGGAACTTAGGTGTGCTCTGTCTAATTCACATCCAATTATCATGGAATAAGTCTTCTCAATATCGGGTATGAGCTCCTACCGAGCTGAAAATCCCACCATCACAGAACTGATTGGACCTTATCAGTGTGGCAAATCCACAATTGACCAAATATTCAACCCCAATGTTTTAAGTAAATTTTGAAGAAGCTGAGTGATCTTGGTCAGTTCTTGCTGACCACGCCCTCCAACTGTCGGTATCTATTTTAAACTTATCATCACTGATGCTAATAAAAAAATATTTATGTATTTATTTTCTGATTTTTTATATAGATTTTACTTTAGATCATTTTTATTAATATATAAATAATTTTTCCGAAGTATTGTTAGCATTGCCTTCTGTTTACTGTTATATTTTTTTTTTTTAGCATGACTCCGATGGTGACGGCTTCATAAGCATGCACGAACTCAAAGGACTTATCAATGCTGGTCTCTGCAGTGATATTCCCGATTACATTGCTACACAAATTCTGCAAAAATCGGATGATGATAATGATGGTCGCTTGGATTTCGAAGAATTCTATCGAATGTCACAAACACACAAATGGATGATAAGAAATATTCTCACGAAATATTGTCGTTTAGTTGTGCCGCCACCGAAGGCAATCGAAGGTGATCAATTGGGTGAGTTGGTCGGCATTTTAAAATTAAGAAAAAATTTAAATCTAATTAAATTATGTTCCCAGATGGTGTCTACGAAAAGCAAATGACTGTTTGTCCGCCCCCACTGACCATGGTTATGTTCTCTATAATCGAAATTATATTCTTTTTGGTGGATGTTATACATTTTCAGTGAGTATGTTATTTGCATATAAAATTGCATGTTCAACACAACATCTATATGTAAGCATTAATAATGTAGTTAATATTTAAAATATTATTTATATAAGTTCATATCAAATCCGGACGGAACATATTCCACACACAAAAGAGATATCACAAAAATCCGGCCAGACAAAATAAACATAAACATAAAAACAAAATATAATGAACAAAATAAAATCCCAACAACACTCTATCCGTAGAAGGTAAAATACGTTACAATTCGGTTTTAAGAACGGGATTGATATAACATGTCAATTGAAAAGTTCCCGGCCTACCATAGTAAAACAAATTTTTTTTGGCAAAATTCATTTTTTTATTCAAGGCAACTTCAAGGGTGATTCACTGATTATACCGACCCTCCAGCTTTTCAATATCATTTTTGTACGTTTTGTTCTTTGCTTCGAAATAGGCCTCAGTTTGGGCGATCACCTATTCATTCGGCGAAAATTTCTTCTCAGCCAGCATTCTTTTGAGATCTATGAACAGGAAATAGTCGGTAGGGCTGGGCCAAATCTGGAGAAAACGGGGGATGCGGAAGTAATTCGAAGCCCAATTCATGAATTGTTGCCATTGATTTCACTGACTTGTGACACGGTGCATTGTCTTGGTGAAGCAGCGCTTTATTTTTCTTCAAATGCGGCCGTTTTTCGGGGATCGTCCTTCAAACGGTCCAAAAACGCTATGTATAATAGTCGCTATTGATTGTCCTTCCGGGGACTTTCCAATTGACATATTAATGGGCTGTACTTATAATTCCACATCTAACAATTTTGTACGCTTTTTCGAAATGTACAAAAAAAATATGCACCAAAATTATGTCATTAAAAAATTAAAAGTATTACTGTATACATACGTAAAACATAATTAAGTAATAGTCCATATGCATACAAAATTTTTTAAATTTTGCGCAAATTTAAAAAAATTGTCTTCAAAAAAATATATTTATTATTTTAACTACATACATATGTAGAAGAAAAAAATTTCAGCAACATTCACATGGCATACTTGAGCTGCTAAATATTTTAAAAGTTATTCCTCAGAGCAATGCGTCTTAATTTTATATAAGCGGTATTCTGTTGGTCAAGACAACGCAAGCTGTGCAAAAGTTTGCTAGAAAACGAGAACACACCATTGCATTAATTTAAAGAAAATAAATATATGTACATGTTTTTGAGACTTTGCAAGGACCGTATAGTACGTGCACCATAATGGTGTCATCATATGACCATGATGAAACTAACTTCTGCAATTTAATTCCATATAACAGTTATACATATATATACTTCTCAAAAAATTCAAAATTCACCTTTTCCTTTGAACATACCTCGTAAATGAAAAAAAACTAGTATAACGAAATTAATTCAATGCCTTTCTGAGTATATTATGGAAACATGACCATCAAAATAAAAGATCCCGACGAGATTTCTTCTAGATCATATTTGATTGGGCTTTTGTTGTATGGATTAGTATTTCATTGTACAATTGAATGGAAAAATTTTGAATTTTTGAATTTTGATAACCGAAACAAACAGGCTTACTTTTGTCAGTTTTTTAGATAAAAAAGTAATCAGTTATGCTACGGGACATAGCTACTAGGTACTGAATAACGTATTCAAATTACAGATCATTCGGATAAATACTTTTTCTTTTTTTAGAAAAATGAGTTTAAAGTTTGAAGTGCATGAGGACGAGCGGTCGGCCGCTACCTGCTCAAAGAGTTGCACAACTGAGAATACTATAGATTATAATATAAAATTTTAAGACTATACTTTCGCTATATTAAAAAAAAATCTATTTTCGATTCCGTTCAAAAATAAATATTCAGTATATATATAAGTCATACTTAAGGTGAAATGCACTTTTTCTTATTATCAAATTTTTTTATGGTAAACGAAGAATCAGAATTAATAAAAAATGTTTATGAAATAAAATGAAGTTTAATCGTCAACTAAAATTCAACAAAACCGACCCATAAAAATGAATGTTTGTCTCAATTAGATCGGTGTCTGGTCCACGACGTGAAAAAAAGTACTTCAATTAAATTGAACCATAGCTCAATTTTTCTTAAAATATAGGTTATAGAACAACTTCCCGGGAGAAAGTTTTCCCTCTGTTAATTTCAGCAAAAAGCTAAATATCTAAAAATTTCAAGCATATCAAACCATAATTAAAATTTTTTGGGATAGATCGGTCCCAGGTCAACTTACCGGAATAAACATTGCAGGACCTTTCACTGGGCTCGATTGAAGCTATCCTAAAAATTTCAAGTCAATCGGCCCGTAACTTTTCGAGACATGCGGATCTTACAAGCGAAAGTCAAATTTATATATACTTAGTATATATAGGCAGTAAAAATTTCAATACAAAGAATTTTTGCATTTTTGGATGAGCGAGATGTGTTTAAAGGAAAAGGTGAATTTTGAATTTTTTCGAGAAGTACTTATTTATTCATCAATATCTAGTTTGTCCCCTCGGATATAATACACTTGTGCCAACGCTTTTTCCAATCCTCGAAGCACTTCTGAAATGCGCTTTTCAGTATGGTCATCAAGCTCTTTCTCCGATTCTGACTTGATCTCATCAATTGAGGCAAAACGCTTTCTTTTCATTGGTTTCTTTAGTTTTGGGAATAGGAAAAAATCGCGGGGAGCCAAATCTGGTGAATACGGTGGTTGAGGCATGATTACGGTTTTGTTTTTGGCCAAAAAATCATGAATAAGCATTGATGTGTGAGCTGGTGTATCATCGTGATGCAGAATCCACGATTTGCTTTTCCACAATTTCGATCGTTTGAGCCGTATTGCTTCACGCAAACGTTATATAACTTCCTTGTAGTATTCCACATTAACTGTACGACCTTTTGGCAGGAACTCATGGTACACCACACCATTGTAATCAAAGAAAACAGTGAGCAAAACCTTCACCTTTTCCTTTGAACATACCTCGTAATTATATTTTTATTATATTTCATCCGAACTTCTCCTCCAATTTGAAAAATCAGTGTTAATCATTCGGCTAAAATATATTCTGAATATTTGAATCAAATTCGATAAATTTTTTTGAAACCATACCGGAACTTGAAATTTTTTTTTAAACCATATTTTCAAAGTCGAAGCGAAAATTTCAGTCTAAAACCAGGCGAATTTATAAAAGTGAGTGCAGGAGAACAAATCCAACAATTTCCGTGTATATTGTTTTTGCCTTTGAGTAGTGGTTGTCAAAAGCATGGAAAATTGTTTGGTTTAAAAACTGGACAAACTGTCTGTTCCATTCTTTTTTTTCGCACAAACCAGCATTCTCAAAATCACAATTCTCAAGATTTTCGTCTTTAGAAATAAAAAATTGAATAAAAGTTAAGCAAACAAACCATAAACTGAAAAATAATTTTGCGAATTTCGACCTGCAATGAATGAAAAAAATTTAATTCGCTGCCATTGTAACCCCACCATGTTAAATTCGCCTTGAATCATTGCAACGCAAAGTAAATAATTCATCATTAGACAAGCTTAAAATAATATAGCATTACAACATGACTGTTAATCATTGTAGAGATTTGGTTCATATCAATAATTAACGAGTGTGAATTAATTTATTGCTATTTCGAATTATTTAATAGCATTTACAATACTTATACATCGTCAGGCATACGAATCAATTTAATTAATTCAGTTTCAACTCTATTTAATTTTTTTTTATAGAGATGATCCCAACAACACTGCCAACATTGGAGAGAATACAAACGGTCCTGTAGCGACGCTCTTCATTTATAATCCCTATAAACGTTACGAGGCATGGCGTTTCGTCTCGTATATGTTCGTGCATGTGGGCTTAATGCATCTCTTCATGAATCTTGTCATACAAATATTTTTGGGCGTCGCTTTGGAGTTGGTGCATCATTGGTGGCGTGTAGCTTTAATCTACTTGGCCGGTGTGCTGGCGGGTTCAATGGGTACTTCCTTAACAAGTCCGAGAATTTTCTTAGCCGGCGCATCTGGTGGCGTTTATGCGCTCATTACAGCACACATTGCAACCATTATTTTGGTAAATGAATTGGGAATTTACTCTTGTTGTTTGTATGTTTTATATATAAGTACATAATTAATGAATATTTCAATTTATTTACCATGCAGAACTACAAGGAGATGGAGTACGCCATTGTGCAGCTATTTGTATTTCTTATTTTCTGTTTCACCGATTTGGGCACCTCTGTATATCGTCATTTATCTGATCAACACGATCAAATCGGTTACATTGCACATTTATCTGGCGCCGTAGCGGGTCTACTTGTGGGCATTGGCGTATTGCGTAATCTCGAAGTGCGACGTTGGGAGCGCATACTCTGGTGGATTGCTGTTATACTTTATTTTTCGTTAATGATGACTGGCGTGTTGATACATGTACTTATGCCGGCATATTTTCCACGCCAAGAATTCAATTAGATATGGAATATCAAAACAATTAATATGCTTTGCGGATACAATACGAATACTATATGCATACATACATACATACATAGTAGAACAAACAAATGCATGCGGAAAAAGTGAAAATTATTTGTATTTCAACAATTATTGTATGTGTATTTCACAAGAGTAATTTATTTGCTACATACATACATGACATGCGATATATACACGCACAGCAGCTATTAGCTGAAGAAAAAAAAAAGAAACAATTTTACAATTAATGTACATATGTACATGTACTACATATAAAGCATTTTTTAGTTTGTAAGCAAGAACAAAAACAAAAAAAGTATTGTGCACCAAAGTGCCTTCAGAGGTTTGTTTGTATACAAATTCCATCGAAACTAAGTTTATGCTTTTTAGTAAACCGAAATTAATTTAAACAAAGTGTTCAATGCATATATGTATATATATATGAGAAGTGTAAACAGCTGAAATGAAAAGTTTGAAAATTAATTACGCTACTTTAAATATGCCTACTCAAATTTGAAAAGTAAAAATAAAAATCCTTTTTTTGTGTGAAACAAAGTATAAATATACAATATAAAATATAATTTTGTAAGAAACCAAATAATATATAATATATATAGACAATATGTAAGTGTGTATATTTATAGCGCTCTTATGATGCGTGCACATTTGGAATTGAAGTAAATTATCTTTTTGGATTATATTCACACTTTTAAGTAAAAAATATTTATTTTTTTGTGAACTTTTTTGATATGACCTCTTCAAATGTAAGCGCATAGTAATTTATAAGTAAACTTTTGAAGTTTTGTAAAAGCTAACTGTTTTTTTTTTTTTTTAAAGCACTGTTCTACAGTGAAGACAAAACATTCTTTATAAAGAAACTAAAAGTACATTTACAAGTAAATAGTTTTAATATTATTTAATTTATAAAAATTTTAGAAGGAAATTTTTGTATTAAAGTGGAAAATTTATTTTAGAAATCTTTAATTCACTTATCTATTTAAAATAAACTTATTATTGTAATGTGAATTTGTACGAAATAAATCATAGAAGATTATGAGAAAAAAACAAAGATTTTCAGTATATAAATTTTGTTGTTGTTGAAAACATCGCTTGAGTTGAATTCGTTTTATAATTGGTGAATTAAATTCAAATAATAAATAAATATCTCCAATCCTCCAAATCGTGGTGTTCAGCTTGTTGTTTTTCCAACAATTGGAGAGACCCACAGTCTCTTCTTAGCCGCCCTCAAATGACTGGCGGATTTTCATGAGGAGCTTTTACTTCGTGTCAGAAATACATCCGGAGGGTTTGGCATTTTCTTTCGAGGGACCAACGCAATTGGAAAACACATTTCTCTGCAATTTTGAATGTTGGTCTGGCCAACCCCCTCAATCGCCGCCAGGTGGTACGCACGCATCTACTGATGGCACAGTTTCGTATTTTTTAGATCATGTTTTTAGAGATTAGAGTTGAAAAATTTTGCGTATAGAATGTAATGGAATCGGTCAGTTTTATCTCTTTATGTAGCGGATCACTTAAAGCCATGAAAGCTAACAACCTTGCTTTGTTAATCTGTTCATTAAATACATCTTTTTCATACATCATGACTTAGTTATGTCACTTTCACGAAAAATATCTATAAGTAATAAAATGAGTTAATGAAATTTGAATACATTCACCTCATTAACGCCGTAGGAGTAAGCAAAGTAAGTCCATGCTATCGAGTTAATTTAATTAGATGGCCATATGTAGAAAAGGTTTCAGAAGTCGTTTTAAAGTGATATACAAACAAGTGAGTGCGTTGTGCGTGGTCATAATGGTCTCGGGATTACTTTGGTTTCATAGCACAGCTCGAGTTCTTAGTCGATGGTTGGGTTCCGGTCTATTTAGAATCCTTATCCATATACACGTGCACGGGCAACATCAGGATATTTCCATTACCTTACTCACGACAGGATTTTATAAAGTCTGTAACATTGGTATGGAGGATGGGGCCATGTGTAGAAGTTCACGCAAGTGAGAAAAGTTTCTGACTGCCATTCACCTGGGAGTGGCCAGAAACGATTCTTTTACATATGGCTCAAGCAGCTCACGACTTCCGGTTCTAGACCAAGTATCCTCTGGGTAGCCAACAAACATCCGTTTGGAGGCGAGCTAAAGTGAGAAGGCGAATCCCTTGCGGTTGTGCGTAGGGTTTGGAACCCACCACATAAAAACTATATTCCAATGAAAAATCAGCAATTGCCTCGGACGAGAGACCCCCATTTTAATGACGCCCCCCGCAAACGTTTTAAGGATCATGATTTGAGGGCATGCACCTGGAATGTCCGGTCCCTTAATTGGGAAGGTGCCGCTGCCCAGCTGGTTGATGTCCTCGTAAGACTAAAGGCTGACATCACCGCCGTCCAAGAAATGCGATGGCCGGGACAAGGACAGAAAAAGGTGGGTCCTTGTGAAATCTACTACAGCGGCCAATTAAAGGAGCGCAAATTTGGTGTTGGGTTTGTGGTGGGAGAGAGGCTCCGTCGCCGAGTCCTGGCATTCACCCCGGTGGATGAACGTCTAGCCGCAATTCGCATCAAAGCGAAGTTCTTTAACATATCGTTGTTTTGCGCCCACGCCCCAACAGAAGAGAAGGATGATGCGACCAAAGATGCTTTCTATGAGAGCCTAGAACGTGCTTATGAGCGCTGCCCCCGCCACGATGTCAAAATTGTGCTAGGCGATTTCAACGCCAGGGTGGGCAAAGAAGGCATTTTTGGCGCAACAATCGGAAAATTCAGCCTCCACGACGAAACATCCCCAAACGGGCTGAGGCTGATTGACTTTGCCGGGGCCCGAAATATGGTTGTCTGTAGTACCAGATTCCAGCATACGAAAATTCATCAAGCAACACGCAACCAAATCGATCACGTTGTGATAGACGGAAGACATGTATCCAGTGTTCTAGACGTGCGTACGTTCCGAGGGCCAAATATAGACTCGGATCCTTATCTTGTAGCAGCAAAAATACGCACTCGCCTCTGTGTGGCAAAGAACGCCCGTCTACAAACACAAGGAAGGTTTGCCGTCGAAAAGCTGCAATCACAGCAGACAGCCAGCAAGTTTTCTACTCGACTTGCACACCTGCTCTCTGGGAGCACTCATCAGCGACTTGGTATAAGGGAGCTGTGGAACGAAAGATTAAATTCCTTGCGTACCGCTGCTTCGGAAACAATTGGTTTTCGGCAATACCAGAAAAACAACTGGTACGATGAGGAATGTCGAACTGCAGTGGAGAGAAAACAGACTGCCTACCTCGCAACTTTGCGATCGACCACAACACGTGCGGGGTGGGATAGATACCGAGAGCTGAAGAGGGAAGCGAGACGCATTTGCAGACGAAAATAGAAAGAGGCCGAAATGCGTGAGTATGAAGAGCTTGAGAAGCTGGCCGACAAGGGTAATGCTCGAAAATTCTATGAGAAGATGCGGCGACTTACAGAAGGTTTCAAGACCGGAGCAAACTCATGTAGGGACAATAGAGGTAATCTGGTGACAGATGTCCAGAGTATACTTAGTGTATGGAGGGAACACTTCTCTAACCTGCTCAATGGCAGTGAAAATGAAAGCCCCGGAGATGGCGAACCCGAAACCCCAATCGATGACGATGGTATAGAGGTGCCATCACCCGACTATGAAGAAGTTCGGATAGCGATTGCCCGCTTAAAAAATAACAAAGCGGCGGGAGCCGATGGCTTACCGGCAGAACTTTTCAAATACGGCGGCGAAGAGCTGACAAGGAGCATGCATCAGCTTCTTTGCAAAATATGGTCGGAAGAAAGCATGCCTGACGAATGGAACCTAAGTGTGCTCTGCCCAATCCAAAAGCAGGGAAACCCCACGGTCTGCGCCAATTATCGTGGGATAAGTCTCCTTAATATCGCACATAAGGTCTTATCTAGCGTATTGTGTGAAAGAATAAAATCCAACGTCAACAAACTGATTGGACCTTATCAGTGCGGCTTTAGACCTGGCAAATCCACCATTGACCAGATATTTACCATGCGCCAAATCTTGGAGAAGACCCGAGAGAAAAGAATCGATACACACCACCTTTTTATCGATTTTAAAGCTGCCTTCGACAGCACGATAAGGAAATGCCTCTACGCCGCTATGTCTGAATTTGATATCCCCACGAAACTCATACGGCTTTGTAAACTGATCCTGGATAATACCAGAAGTGCGGTCAGAATTGGGAAGGACCTCTCCGAGCCATTCGATACCAAACGAGGTTTCAGACAAGGAGACTCTTTATCATGTGATTTCTTTAATTTGATGCTGGAGAAAATAATACGAGCTGCAGAGCTAAACAGACCAGGCACAATATTCTACAAGAGTGTGCAATTGTTGGCGTATGCCGATGATATTGATATAATTGGTCATAACACCCGCAATGTAAGTTCTGCGTTCTCCAGGTTAGGCAAAGAAGCGAAGCGAATGGGTCTGGTAGTGAACGAGGGCAAGACGAAATATCTCCTGTCATAAAATAAACAGTCATCGCATTCGCGACTTGGCTCCCACGTCACTGTTGACAGTCACAACTTCGAAGTCGTAGATAATTTCGTGTATCTGGGAACTAGCATTAACAACACCAACAATGTCAGCCTTGAAATCCAACGCAGAATCACTATTGCTAACAGGTGCTACTTTGGACTGAGTAGGCAATTGCAAAGTAAAGTCCTCTCTCGACGAACTAAAACCAAACTCTACAAGTCGCTCATCATCCCCGTCCTGACATATGGTGCAGAAGCCTGGACGATGTCTACATCCGATGAGTCGGCTTTAGGAGTTTTCGAGAGAAAAGTTTTGCGGAAGATTTATGGTCCTTTGCGCGTTGGCAACGGCGAATACCGCAGACGATGGAACGATGAGCTGTACGAGCTATACGACGACATTGACATAGCTCAGCGAATAAAGAGACAGCGGCTACGCTGGCTACGTCATGTCGTCCGAATGGATGAAAGCGCTCCAGCTTTGAAAGTATTCGATGGAGTACCCGCTGGTGGAAGCAGAGGAAGAGGGAGACCTCCACTCCGTTGGAAAGATCAGGTGGAGAGCGACCTGGTGTCACTTGGTATTTCTAACTGGCGCCAAACAGCAAGAAGAAGAAACGAGTGGCGCGCTATTGTTGACGAGGCTATAATCGCGTAAGCGGTGCCTACGCCAAAGAAGAAGAAGAAGTAACATTGGTATGTGCGCCTCTCTATTCCCGGCGAATTTTTAAAATTGGGAACACTCATGACAGCCGATACCATATACCGGAACTCATCCAAAGCCTGTAACTTTTGCCGCGACGTAAACAACCAACCAAATTTTGAGTCAATAGGTAACAGCCTTTTAAGCAATGCATCCATAGACCACACTAATCTAAAAATATTCAGCTGGATCCTAAGCCTAAATATTTTCAAAATTTCCTCTCTTGCAAGTCCTCCGAGTGTATTTCTGACATGAAAAAAAAAACTTCATAAAATAATCCATCGGCCGTTCGTAGGCGACTTAGAATAAACTGTAGGTTCCTCCATTTGTTGGTGAAAACCTCAATACGCAAAACCAAAAACAAATTGAAGGAGGAGCTCGGCCGAAAATTGCTTCAGCGGTTACAAAGCGCCAAATATATAATTATTTTTAAGCCTTATAAATTAGAGTAAGACAATTTTTTATGATCCACTACATATGTGACAGCGGATAACAATCGTATCGCTCCCAAAGCTATCGATTAGTCGCATTCGACAACATAGAACCGTTTTTAAAAAAGCTCAATTTAGGTTGAATTCAGTAGTTATTTAAGTAAATAAAAAAAATTATTTATTTTCTGTTTTTTATTTATTTATTTATGTTGCATCAAGTTGTAATTTCGTGGCGAAATGAGTTTTTATTATCATTATCATTGCAAGTTCTACGCCAGTTATATAAAAATTATGATCAATTAAACAATTAGTTCACCAATACTCATACATTTATAATCTTTCATTAATAATAATTGCAAATCATTGCAAATGCGAAAGCAAACTTGAAATAATTCTAAATGATTTGTCTATTAAATAAGATGTATTTTTGTTTTCTAGTGTACTTTTCCTTCCATGCAATGTATTCAGGTAGGTTTTATCTTTACTCGTCTGATTTTAGGAAACGCAACGAAAAACGGTGAAAGTTAGTGAATGGAGCAAGTGTGGAATTTATGGAGGTAAATTGAAGATTGACCGCCTTAAGCTCGTAAAGCTACAAACTGATGGAACACTTCCAAAATGTGTGAGTCCAAATCCGAAGTGAAAAGCAGCGTCTCCAAGGTGCTGCTGTATTTCTGCACTTGTTCGTGGTGCTATTGAGATGAAATTGAATTTGAAATGTTAAAATGGTTCCAAATATATTTACTTGTAATAAGATTGTGGTAGTTTAGTTTGACTTACCATTAAAAATACTTGCTGCAAACGACCAATTGTCCAGCGATACCAATCAGTGTCTGGATCGCGTCCGTCCGTATCAGAACGTACCAAATGTTCGGACAATATCATAATGAAACGTTGGAAAACAATCAAGAATAAACGTTTCTGATCAACATTAGCCGCTTCCAACTTCTCTTCCATGCGTTCGACCATCTGAATATGAGTAAATAAAAGAAGATTGATTTTAAATTCAATTTGAAATCGCATAAAAATTACATATGATTACTATATGAGTACACTATGGAGCAAAAGTGAGCATAAAAATCATATACAAAGATTGAAAAGCAAAGAAAATATAAAAATGCAAAGAATTCCATTGGATTTAGAAGTGAGGTTTATGGACTTAACTCTATTAATTACATGAGCCTAAAATTATATTTGAGAATATTTGCACAACAAAAACGAAAATAAGGTTTACACCATGTTAAAATTCAAAGTATAAATGAACAAGAGTTCCAACAAAATCTTGAGCTCCAATTAATACTGTTACGATTTTGCTGAATCAACCTCGGTGATTTCCCAAATCCTTCGGGTACGATCACTGAATTGTTAAATGAAAGTCACCAATTCTATTTGCAGTTTCTTTGTTTACAAAGAATTTATTTAATGTCCTTTTATTACTCAGTAATTCACAATTCAATTACAATTCACTTGACTATTTACAATCACTTGTATACAACTTTCACAATGTACTGTTTTTATTACTTTACTGTAGTGTAGCCACCAAAGCGTTTACTTTACGACTGATTAGCTTTGCAGTCGTGTGTCGCCCTTATATACCAGTCGGCTGCTTGAAAACGAAAGCCTGGAATAATCGAATCGTTCGCGATAATGAATGTTCTCGTTTTACCCTATAGAACATGCCAGTTATTGGCTTCTCTCTTTCATCTGACGTTCGCTTCGCATTTCGACTCGGCGTGTTCGATATCAGATTTGGACAGGTTTCGATCGGTATTTCTTATCAAATAATTTGGTTCTCTCCGATAGATCGTGAATGCTATTAGGCGACTCATCGAAGTTGCCAAATCGTCGCGTCACTATGTACCGCAAATTATTTATAGGATTGAGAGGTGGGATTAGAAATGAGTCAATCGTTTGGGAATCTTTTTATCGTTTTTAACCAATTTTTTACTAGCCTCGACAAATTTTTCGAATCAGTATAATGTTGTGAAATTTTTTCACTCACTGAAAACTCTATTTGATCCACGGCTACTCGTATATTTTCATAGATTATACTTTGGTAAACCTCTTTCCTCATTACTCCTCGAACTCTGCTCTAATGATCCTGTGCCAAAGTACGAATAACACCCTCGGGCCATAAGGGAACCAGCACCATGTTTTACGGTTTCTATTACGAGTTGCTTTTCCGATTCCTTCCGAATTTATCCTATTCATTTAGAACTCATCTTACCATAACAACCATTTCCAATTTTTTGTTGTCCAATTTTGGTAAGCTAAAGCAAATTACATTCGAGTCTCGTTGTTTTTGGCAGAAAGCTTTGGCTTTTTAATTACAAAAACAGCAATTTTTTTAAGTTCCCTATGCGCTGTTCAAGTACTTGATTTAAGAGGTCAATTAGAAAGTCCCCGGACTGACACATATGGCATGGCGTTACTAGCATTAAATCCAAATCCATTTATAGTTAGTCCTAACTTTGAACAGACGCGTGTATAAATTTGACAGCTATCGGATCATTAGTTTGCGAATTATTTTTTGAGTGAAGCAACTTTTGTTATTATGAAAAAAAAAAGTGGGTTAAAAGGAAGACGTAGTGAAATGAGCACCGCAGAAGAGCCAAAAAGAGATGGTTATCGACGAAATCAACAACAAGAAATCCACAAAATGATTTTGAATGATAGTAAATTGAAATTGAATTAAGTAGCAGTGAGTGAACTGCACACGATGAACCCGCTCCAAGGCGTGGAAGCCCGCAATAGTCGGTTGTCAAGGTTATGTCGTCTGGGATGCGCATGGAATAATTTTCATTGACTACCTTGAAAAAGGAAGGGCCATCGGCTGCGACTATAACATAGCGTTATTGGACCGTTTGAAGGACAAAATCGCCGAAAACGGCCGCATCTGAAGAAGAAGAAAGTACTGTTTCACCAAGACAATGCATCGAGTCACAAGTCAGTGGAATCCACGGCAAAAATCCATGAATTGGGCTTCGAATTGCTTCCGCATCCTCCGAATTCTTCAGATCCCCCAGCGACTACTTCCTGTTCTCAGATCTCAAATAAATGCTCACTGGGAAGAAATTTTCGTCGATTGAAGAGGTGATTACCAAAACTGAGGCCTAGTTTGAAGCAAAGGACAAATCGTACTACAAAAATGGTATCGAAAAGTTGGAGGGTCGCTATAGTCAGTGATCACCCTTGAATAAAAAACTGAATTTTGCCAAAGAAAATGTGTTTTACTATGGTAGGCCGGGGACTTTTCAATTGAACTGTTACTTCCTACACTTTCAGCGATTTCTTTTTGGTGCCTTCGCTTTTCCAGATTGAACCTTGTATACTTCATCTCGATCGGAGAGTATCTTTGGGCGGCAATTCTTACATTATTCGGAAGTAATTTTTCATTTCCAATTAATTTTTTCAATATTTTTTTTTAGTTTTACATTGGATACACGAAATTTTTATTAACCCTTGGGTTAAAACTAACTGTTTGAAAACAAAAACAAAATTCCAACCAAAAAGCAAGGATGTCTTAATGGAAAATAAGGTTTAACTTCCCAAGGGAAAATATAGAGTGAACACATATTGCTTTGAAATGTGGTTTGAAAAATTTTTCTTGGTGGACATAAACTTACAAAAAGTATGTACCACAAAAAAAAAAAAAAAAATTCAGATAGAATTAGGTTTTTATACCCACCTCCCTCGAGAGACCTCCGTATTTTTGCAAAATTAAGCACTTAATACTGCTAGAACATTGGCTAGTCCATGTACCCAAACAGATATATATATGTAGGTAAACATTGCAGGCTATTTATAGAGCCAGTTCAGCCTCCACTCTAGTGAAGAGGTTCAAGAATTCGCCTGTGGTGAGACAGACCTGTCGCATGAAGCGAATAAAATCCAGTAGAACATGCCACAGTCGAGTCTTTATAATGCAACTAATTGGATTTTTATTCGGCCAAGGACTGAAAATCTATATTTACCCATTTTCTAACAGTGGATGGCGTCCTACGTGTACAAATCAACTTTAAGAACGTATAGAACTCGAATGTCCAAGACAAAATAAATCAATATCAATCTTTTTATAACTCAACAGATTAAACGCCTGTTACTGGTTCGAGCATTGACATTCTCCGCATATATACTACAGACCAATATTCCCTGAATAACATTGATCATTTCTTATATTTTATGGTTTGCTTCCTGATTATCTAGATCTAGAGGGAACTAGGCTGACTAGGCTGATTAAACAACAAAGAGAAGTTGAACAATCGAGACACATAAACAAAACAAAAAAAAAAAAAGCCTATAAGTAGCAAACCATGCTACCAAGTACTCATCAATGCACGTCGACTTATCTGCTTTGCATTGTACTGAGTCATCTTTGATGGTTTTGCGATTGCGACAAATTAATTTGTGTGCGCGCATCTCCAACACGATGTACAGACAAGTTTGCTTAGCGAGTTTTCAATTGACCAACTGAAATATTCATATAAAGCTAGATATTAAAAGGAAATAAATTTTCAAAAGGCACATAAAAAATCGGCGCCAAACGCAGCCGCCAGTATTCTTAATTTCTAACTGTTTCGGTCTTTTCCGACACATAGTTGGCCAGCTGAAATCTTTTGCGTGCCAAACGAAGCGTTAATCCAAAACAAAACAAAACAAAGACAGACACGCTGTGAATAATTAAGTGAACGAACGAACGAATGAAGAGTAGAGTCAATGTATTTGATACGAAGTATATTAGTGGCGGAGCAGCCAAACTGGCGGCATAAACAATGTTTACTGCTTTTCTAGCGTAAATTATGTAATCCATATAAAGCGAATCACCGCGCTACGGCATGTTGGTTTTGCATATTTAATTACCATTTTGTTGCTTGGAGTTTCATTAATTAAATTGAAAATGAAACTGTGAATTTTTCGTCAAATTAGGTCGGTTGAATTGCAACTAGCAGAAATCGCAATGCGTTGACCTTTTGGCAATGAAAAGTGAAAATGCAGTTCAAATTTAATGAATTTTTTGTTGTTGCAATTTTTGATTTTTGCTCATTTTTTTTAGGTTATGTGACATGCAAATAAATACTACTAAAGAGTGTGAATAAATTGGTATGTAATAGAAAATGGAGTGTGGAATCTATTGGTAGAATTTTTCTAGATTTTTGTTTGTTATTTAACTCACTTCTTCAGTTGGTTTATCGACATGATTGATTGGCTTTTTTCGTTTGGGCGTAGTCTCATCCTCGGATTCACTGGACGATGAATCAACTTTTGCCAGCTTATCTTTCGCCTCCGTCAATTCGCTGCCTGTAACATTAAAATATGTTCAATAAAAGTTTATAAGAATGAAAATATATTTATGTACACATGATTTACTCCTACTTACTCAATTTAATGACATGCTTGTTCATTTTCTTGATGGTCAAATGTAGTATTTCCCACAAATACATTTTGGTGAATTCGACAGTCATCTCTTTGGAGAAAATCCATGTAGCGACTGCTGAACAGTCAACAATTTGCAATTTTAATAATTTATCAATTATCACCACCATCATTTGCTGATGATTCTGCCATAATTCGTAAACATTGTGAAGTATGCAAATTTGCGCCTCCTCAGATTCAGCGAGAGCCTGACAGAAGAATTATAAATATTTTTTTAAATTAAATATTGTGAAAAAATTGTGAGTTAATTAGTATTCAAATAATTTAATAAATAGATCCTATTGATTAATAAACAGCATTAAGGCATGTGCCCAACTATCTAAGGGCTACCAAGCCGTTGGCCACGACCACGTTTGAACAACCTTGAGAGTTGAAAGGGTTGAGAAGTCCCCATTTGCACTTTGGTGAATATTTTGCAATTACAACAACAATAACGGCCTTTGGACATATCTCCAGTCGAGTGGTCTACTAATTCATTTTCGGTAAGGCATGTCGTAATTGGCGAAAAAAAAGATCCTTCGACAGTCGGGTCTTTGTTAGCGGAACGACACGGATTTTTATACGACCAAGGACTGTGACTCCCGCAATATTCCCCGAAACCCAATTTTGGGAATATTTTTGAGGTTAATACAACAACAACATCAACAACAACAACATCAACAACAACATCAACAACATCAACAACAACACCTACAACAACATGTCTAACAACAAGGGCTACCAAGCCGTTGTTCACGACCAACTCTGAATAACCTTGAGGGTGAGGGATTTAAGAAGTCCCAGAAAATCACTTTGTGGAATATTTTATGGATACAACAACAACAACAACAACAACAACAACAACAACAACAACAACAACAACAACAACAACAACCTTTGGACATTCCTCCGAGTGAGAGGTCTAAAAATATCATCTGCATTAAGGCATGTCGAAAGAGGCGACTAAAATCAAATAGTTTCCATGGCAGTCAGTTATACCAGAAGGGCGCTTGATGAAGAACTGTATCGTCCGCAATATATCCCGAAACGAATTTGAGGATTGTTTTTATAAGAGCAAACATCTTTAGGTAATTAAATTGATGAAAATTCGGGTCAATTCGGGCGTTGATGGTGGGACATTGAACACAGAGACGGTTAAATTCCATTCATGGATATTTAATCATCTCATTCATTAACTCTATTGCAGTCAATGAAGTAATCGGAACCTCAGAAGTGGATATTGTAGTGGGTTAGGTTAGATAGAAGTGTCTGATCATAAGAGAGTCCCACAAGGCACGTTCCTTGCGATGCCACAAAGTGTAAAATTATGTTGAACTCTTGACCATTTTTCACTTAGTCAAAGCCCGGTCAAATATCGCGTGTTTGAGTTTTGATCTTGGGATAGAAAGGAGCTTCTGTGACCTTCCACGGCCTACCATAGGTCGGAAGTATCTCTCATCCGCGTATGTTTAGGTACTAGCACAGCACTAGCTGAGTTGGTTCAATGCCCACTTGTCTAGAAACAGATCTCAAGTTGATAGAAGAGCGTCGATTTGCGTATTTTCTGCCATCAATTAAACGGTGGTGACCATATGTACTAGCAAGCTCATAATATTTTCATTCCGAAGTAACTCTACACCATAGATAGAGATGACAAACAGTGCTTCACAATTTTGAAACGCACAACGAGTGATTCCAAAATAGTAATAGCCTAGTAATAGCCTTAAACGTAAGCCTATATTCCAGTAACCAAACTTCGAAGCAGTATCCAGCTGCTTCCGCCTCAAAAACACTAAAATGGGCAGAAAGCCTAACAACCACCGATTGACAATTCTCGACAGAAGACTTCCGAACCGACCTTTCCGTCAAGAAGCTACCCATCCGTGAAGAAATTATGCGCTCCTTTCCTTAAGTGGTTCTGTCCTATTCAGTCCTCAAATGAAGGGATTATGGTGGCGAAGGAGCCATCCGGCGCAAGCTCGCAGGTACCTAAGCTACTACTCCGCCTCAACGACAGCGGAGCGCTCCACGCTTGAGTCGAGCAGTGGTTTAGACTCCCTGAGTTTTACAGCATTTACTATATACAATATAAAAAGTCCTTTTGCGACTTAAACAACCATCATGCATGTCCGTGAGCTTTTCCGCTTGAGTACGAGGCCTCTCGTTAGAGTTCCAGGTTACGATATTTATTTTGTTTTTGTTCCTAAGCGGAGCTTAGCCCCTGCAAAGAGTCGAACGTCTTTCCATCTAAATTTAGCTCCAATATTTGGCTGGATATAAATCTTTTTTACAAAGCTGACTAGACCAACGTCTAAAGTTATATGCCACACAAACTCGAAGGAGAAGTTCAGCGGGAAAAACGTTTCAGCAATTACTTGATAAATAGCTACGCGTAGATGTATATTGAGCAATTCGGTATTTTATTTCATAATATTATGACTTACCTTAAAAACTAAATGAAACTTCGATATTGCAGCAAAACTATGCGAAAACGACTTGGCGCCCAAATTCAAAAGTGTCTGCACGAACACGTCAATTTTTAATGGATTGAATGAGGTCTCCGACATTTCCTGATCTGCATTTTCACCGGAATTCGGCAACTCCTTCAGAATATTGATAACCTCTTCGGGTGTGCACTTTTGGCGAATCGCCACCACCAATTGATGTGCCACTTGTGTGCCAGCCAAAGACGCTGAAATTAGATAAAATAAAGACATCATCACATTTAATATTATGTAAATATGTATGTACATATGTATTTGTATGGAAATTTTGTAGGCAAAAGAAAAAAAAAAAAATGAGGAAATGAAATTGAATATATAATTGCAGTTAGTTGGCAACGCAACCACCCGCACAACGCTGGCACGAGCGTGAATTAGTATTATAAAATAGAAAGCAGCGCATAGAAGTTGCAGACACTTTCGCTTGTAAGGCTTGTAATAGATAACTTTTAACTACTTTATAGTATTTTGTCATTTCTGGGGGACATTGCACTGGAATGCGCTCGTACAAGCGTTGTTGTGTGGTAAATATCGCGTTGGTTGCAATTGCAATTGCATTTGTTGTTTTAGTTGTTTTTGTTGTTGTTTTTATTGCAAATTATGTATTGCGAATTTTGTATTGCTTAAATTGCTGGTATATTAGGTGTTGCCACTCTGAATTTATGCCAACAGGTGTCATTAGCGTCTCCTCTAACGCTGTCACCGTCTTTACCACTAAGCGGTGCTTTTTGTTGTTGTACTAAAAATGATTTGCTTTACTTCAGTGCTCAATATTCGCCTGCTCGTCTGCTTGGAACAATTTCTATTTCTTAGATGTTTTTGTTGTTGCTGCTTTATTTGTTGTTGTTGTTGTTGCGCTCACTCGGCGCATTTTATTTTACGCAATAATGCGTTAAATAGCTGGAACAACAACAACAACAACGACACCGTATACAAGTCATGCTCCGAATCATAAATGCTTATCTTGCAAACTTAATAAAATTTTATTTTTTCAATTATTCTATGGACTTGCAGTATTAATAGTAATAAAAATAGTTTTCGGAATCGTCTTAGTGCTGCTATTAATAATTGTGAATGGATTTTTATTTTTAGTTTTGTTTTAATACTATAAATTAATTTCTTATCCATTTCGAGGTTCCCTACTTTTTAAAGAAAAAAAAAAAAAACAGAAAATTCAAATTTAATGGAGGAATGTTTATTATCATTCGAAAGAGTATTCTTTGGAATTTATTTTTTTATGATTGTCTCTGTCAAATGTTGGCGGCGGCTACGTCTCAGATCGTCCATCCAATTTTCGATGACTCGTTCGAGCATTTCGACTGGTAACTGGCGAATGACATGCGTGATGTTTTGCTCTAAGACCTGAATCGAAGGGGGATTGTCTGCATAGACTTTAGACTTTACATATCACCACAGGAAAAAGTCTAACGATGTGATATGACACCATCTTGGTGGCCAATCGACCGGCCTAAAACGTGAAATTATCTGCTCATCGAGCTGTTCTCTTAATAAATCCATTGATTGATGCGATGTGTGGGAAGTGGCGCCGTCTTGTTGAAACCAAATGATTCCACCGGCCCACAAACCACACCAAACCGTTGTTTTTTTCTGGATGAAATGGTATCTCTTGAATCTCTTCAAGTTGCTCTTCGTCTCAATTGCGTCAATTTTGAATTTTTACATACTCATTGAGCCAGAAATGAACCTCATTGCTGAACAAAAATTGGCTCGAAAACGTCGGATCTTCTTGGAACTTTTTAAGAGCCCATGGAGCGAAGCGATGTCGTTTGGCTTCAGTTCTTGCATAAGCTGTATTTTGTACGCTTTCAATTTAAGATCTGGACGTAAAATACGCAAAGTCGTTCCATACGTCAGTCCGAGTTGCTGCGAACGGCACCGAATCGACTCTCCACGGTCTTCGTGTACACTCTCAGTTACGGCCGTTATATTTTCTTCACTGAGTGCTGGACGTGGTCTATTCGGTCGAATATTATCCAATAATGAACGCTGGGTCTCGAGATGGGTGATGGTGTTGCGAATAGTACGCTCAGTAGGCCGATTATGTTGACCATAAGTTGAGCGACTGCGCGAAACACATTCTTTACAGAACCTGAATTTTCCTAATAAAGTTGAATGATTTGTAAACGTTTTTCAGGCGTAAGTCTTTCCATTATGAAATGCCAAACAATACTGAACAAAGAGAACATTACAACTTGACACGACTCACGCGGGATCAAAAAAAGGCTATTGAAAAAAGTACCCCTACTTAGATCACCCTTTATATGAATTCTTCGTTTCGAAGGTACTTTACCTCCAATTCTACTAAATACAATTATGAGAAAATGGAATATTTAAAAACTTTTGGTCTACAGCCTAAAAAAAATGAAGTTTATATATGGGTATTTCAACAGCAAGTCGCCTGGTTGCAGCCACATTACACCGCAAATGCCAACATATCCACCAAAAATTGCTTTCAATTTCTCCACTCTTTAATTCCATCTTTAAACTTGATACGCAAACAAGGAAAAATTCAACGCTGCCGTTATCATATCAGTCAATCAGATTGTTGCATATTCTTTCCAAATTTTTCGGAAATGTGCTGCTATCAAAAATATCTCTTTATCTCCGCGAATTGGTAACCATATCAAATCATCAATTAGGCTTTACCTGATGACCTGGATACGGGAATCGGTCGCCGAAAGAGGGACAGCCTTTGGCTGGATAAAATCCGGGTTAACCCCGGTGCGTAGAACCAACTGTCGTGAGTATTGGCACAATTTAAGGTTTTACTATTGTAGTCGACTTGATTCCTACCTATCCAGACCCTGATATAACCAACGTATGTCCTGCATGTAATGAGTCCCCGTACGACACTAGCCACCTCTTTCCATGCACCTTAAACCCGACTCTCCTAACAGCCCTCTTCCTCTGGTCCGAACTCTTCGAAATAGCACGTTTCCTGGTCCTCACGTTAGATGACCTCGATGACTTGGACTAGTTTTGACTGCCCCTTGGCGGGATTTAACAAGTCGTACAATAACAATCAATTCGGTTGTGGCTAAAAAAAGGAAAAAAGGGGGACTATAGAACAAGTCCATCGCATAACCAATGAGATCAGAAAGTCATTTGCTGAAAGATTAATATTTCTTAATGTGGCTCAAGCATTCGATAAGGTATGGTATGAAGGACACAATCTCACCAACAAGAAAAAATTAATTTTTATATCCATGCGCATAAGCTTTACAGCACTAATCACCAAGATGGCAAGGCAATAAACTCAAAAGGTCGCCAGCTATATAATAAGGCATACCAAAAAAGGTTCGATTTTATTTCTCCAAGGCACCAGCAACAACAACTATAGCAACACTAGAGCAGAAACCGCAGCCAAAAACTGGACAAAGTAAAACTAAATCGCGTTGCTGGTTAGGAACAATCGACGCGTGCATCGATAATGGCCAGCTCACCGATCGCCCGATGCAATAATCCGACTTTAAATGGAAGAGAAAAAGTTAAAAGTGGTATTAAGATACGACAAAGAAAAAATATGAAAGATCTTACAACGTCGTTGTCTCTCAACGTTTCCACTAAAAAATCGCCTTGTAAAGCTAGTAAAAATCTCAAACTACCAGTAAATGCTGAAGCGTTGTTCCAACCAAATACAGTTTCAAATAATGCCACTAAATTATAATGTTCCAAGGCACACTGTTTCTGGCGGAACATCTGTATTCAATAGCTAAAGAAGATTATCGCTGTCCTTGATCCAAAAAATAATCGAAATCGAAGTTTTCAATTTGTAATAAATTTGATGAGTACGACATGGCCGAAGACAGCCCTTCTTGCTTGCTTGCCTTTTTTATTTATTTTTCATTTCTACGGAAGCTAAGCACTACGGGATATATATATATTTATATATACAGTGGCGGACAAAAGTTTACAAACACCCGCTGTTTTCGTTGAATTGAAAGTCCAAAAATTTATTAGAAAACTTAACGACACAGTTTATTTCAACTATTTTCACTTATCATAAAAAACCAACAAAAATATTTTTTTTACATAAAAGAGTAAAGCTATGACAAAAAATATGTAAATCCAACATTGACAAAAGTCTACAAACAGTACATACATAACTTATCTTAGCGCAAAAGCTTTGATTAATATCAGGTAAAATGATCTTTTTAGTATTTAGTTGGTCCACCGTTCGTATCAATAATAGCTTGAAGCCGTCGTGGCATCGAAGCTAATAAATTTGTCAATTCTGAGGGAGTAATACTGTCCCAAGCCTCAATTAGACGTTCTTTGAGTAATGCTGAGCTGGAAATCTGATTTTTTGTTGTGCAGTTGCTTGGAGCATAATAAAGCAACCAATCCTTAACAATGTGGGCCGCGTGCTTTGGATCGTTTTCTTTTCTTCAAACTTTTGCTCTTCCATCGCTGCCGATTGTATTGAACTTCGATTCGTCTGCAAATAAGAGTTTTTGCCAAAAACCCATTCCCTTGTCTAAATGTGCTTTAGCGAACTCCAAGCGAAGTTGAAGATTTTTTTTCAGAAGTAAGAAGCTTTTTACACACTTTCTTGATGAGTTTGCGATGTTTTCGGCTAATTTTGGAGCAGTAACTTTAGGATCATCATTCACTACCTTCAGAATAAAGTTGCCGTTTCTTCGGGCGGCCAACACGGGGTTTTTTTCGGTGGATCCATTTTTTTCAAAGGTTTTTACAATGATCTGTACCTTTGGTGAACTTAAGTTTACATTTTTTTTAAATTTTACCATACTATTTCTTCTCTTTTCTGTGCTGAATAACCAAGACGCGTACGTCGATGGATATTTCTTTTCGCGGAGCCATTGTTGATGCTAATGTGTTAAACCACAACTAAATTCAATACTAGCAAATTAGAAAAATAATTTCAAAAAAAAAAATAGTAAAAGAGCGAACCTAATTGCCATAACAACACAGCATATCGACATAACTGTTAGTAAACCTGTGGTGTATGTAGACTTTTGGCAAGGATATTTTTGAGTTTTTTCGCCATAATTTTTTTTATTTTATCTTAGAGAATGGATTTTTTGTAATACATGTGATTAGGAAAGAATTTGGAATAAAACTGTATACGTGTATTTTCGTGAAAGACTTTAAGTAGTGAATCAGCGAAACGGACTGAAAAATGCTTAGCTAGATCAATATTACAAAATAATAAAAATTAAAAATTTTGATTTAGATGTTTAATTAGAACTTTAATAACCCTTTACAACACCAATTGGAATAAAAATCGGAGAAAATTCAGAAAGCCACAACGTGAGGCCGGGTCAGCTATCGATATATATAAAAATCAATGCAAATCCAAATCAAATTTTTTCGTTTCGTTTTAAAAAAAAAAAAAAAAAAAAAAAAATTGTCAAAATTTCTTGATTTTTTTTATAGGTGTAGCAAATCGAGCTGGGGTCCGCTAGTATGTATATCTATTTGGCTTTTCCGACAAATGGAGGAGTCTATGACAGTTTATTCTAAGCTGCCTCCGATCGGCCGATGGATTTTTATGACGAGCTTTTCATTTTATGCTAAGAATACACTCGGAAGACTTGTCATTCTCTGCCGACGAGCGACTGCAAATAGAAAAATTAATTTTCTATAATTCTGGAAGTTGGTCGAACCTGGACGCGAACCTTGACCTTACGAATGGTAGAACGCTATGCTAACCACTCGACTATTGAGGCCGTCAAAATCATTAAGGGATACCATCAAATATAACATTTTAAACCTTTAATTATTTAATTTTTATTAGAGCATTAAGATGCAACAATTAGAATAACCAAAAAATTTGCTCAAGGTCTGGGAATGAAGTTACATACAAAAGCTCATAATTATTCAAAATATAAGTAACACAAATTTTCAAAAAACACGAAAATATACAAGCACTTCTATGTAAATGTTTAAAATAACTTTTATCGCGTGCATAAACCATACGTGAAGATATTTATAACTAAAAACAATTGTACACAATAAATTATATTCAAAAAGGGGGAGGTTGTAATACAAAAATTTGCATAATTCGAAAGAAAAACAAATACAAGGTCGGCATCATGCCGCCAATTAACTTTTTCGGTAATAACAACAACAACAACTAACAATTGGACAATGTCAATGTAAAACTGTTAAGAAGCAAATTGAAGAAAAAAAATACAGAAAACTCTTATAGAAAGACAACAAACAACCTTTAAGTCAGAAGCTCAGTGGGTTAAATGTTGCGGCGGTCTCCTGTTTAAAACTCCGTTAATTCGAAAATCTCAACTCTCCAAAATTTGCATGGAAACTTCAGCCTAAAGCCCTAAAGCTGTATGCCATGCCACACATTTCATATTATTTAATCGTAAACAATGATATTTTTTTTATTATTATTTTTTTATTATTTCATAAGTTTTCCCACAGCCACAAAGTAATGAATAAAACAAAAAAAAAAAAAAAATATTCGCCCCCCTCAATGTAATTTAAAATTTAACTATGCCAATTATGAACCACCGCTACTTTTCGACAATAAAATAAATGGCTCATATCATAATTTTGACTTGAAATTAAGTAGGAAAAGTGCAAGAGTAGCTCTAGGCAACTGGTTAGCGCCAATAAATTACTTAAATTTAGAGTAAAATGTCTTCACGATTGGAATATTGAAAGCGAAGAAAGGGAAATAAATGAATGAATTACGCATACTTTTACTAAAAAATAATAATAATAATAATAATAATAAAGTATAAAGTAAATAGTAAAAATTACCTTAACAAAGGTAATAAAAAAATGTAAAGAAAATATTTAAAGAGAGTGTATAGTGTATTCCATTGCTGAATTATGAAAAAAACCTATTTTTTTTGTATACTCTTGTAAATTTTAAGTGAATTTTATAAATACATTTTAGTTATTTCGCAGTTTACAAAAAATTCTCGGGCGCTCTGGTATGCTCTTGTAAAACTTTAAATTCGTTATCTCAAAAATATATTTTGGAACAGATGAGCACTGTAACTCAATGAAATTCACACAGGTGGGAAACTTAAAAAACTAGAATAGATAATAGATTTTTATAATCTCGATATTGTTAAATAATGTTTTCGCCCGATAATCTGCAGAAAAATTAACTGAAATCGAAATTTTTTTAATTAAAAAATCTTCGATAAGGACTAGATTATTAAAAAGCATTTTTTTTTAAATTAATTTTAAAGCTATGTCATAGTATTTTATAATATTGTGACGGAAATCCCAAATACGAAGAACAGACAAAAGGAGTAGCAGTGTGACGAGTTTTCCAAATAAACAGGACAGACAGAGGGAGCGGCAGTATGATGAAAATACTCCGTAAAAAGGACAGAAGAGCGGTAGCAACTACTACATGTAGACGAGATAGCGCATGAACGTAATGTTTTAGGGATAAACGGAGCGGCTGCAGCTATCGCAGGCAATAGGATAATCAGCCTATTCTTGAGCGCGTGAACAGAATGTTTGGGTCATCTTCAGGTATAAAAAGAGCGGCAGCCGCTATCACACGAGAGACGAGTAGAAAACGCAGAGGCATTAACATTGATGTGAGCTGTGTGTTTTAGAAATGCATAAACTTTGTGAAGCAGAAAATAATTATGTGTTATAAAGAATTGTATATAGAAAACAACTGTAATTATTGAGGACGAAATAAACGTTGAGTACATTCCTGACGATTAAGAGGCCAAACGAACAAATCTTGGGAGTTCTATTTAGCAATCTAGTGTTTGGACTCGAAGGATTTGGGAAATCATCGAGGGTAGCTACGAAATACGTTACAATACACACACACACACAATAAAATAATTCAAAGTCAAATCGTAGTTGCGAGACGGCCAGTGGACATCGCAGTTTCACTAATTCAGCGATTTTTCAACACAGTGCGCATGAGATCGATTGAGCCATCCATGTCAATATCTTCATCAGTAGGAAAACAAAAATCTTTGGGCATGGCATTGATAGTAATGGAAGCTCTCTTCTCGTTTTGGAAGAAAAACGGACCGATAATGCCGCCGGTACACTTGCAGCACCAAACAATCACTCGATTCTCCCATGTTTATGTGAGGGTTTTTATCTGAGACCCAAGTGACAGTTTTGCTTGTTGACGTAGCAGCCGAGGTGAAAATGAACTTAATCGGAAAAGGTGATTTTTCGGTAAAAAAAATGCTCATTTTCTCCAACGATTTTCAGTGAAGTGAATTCCCATCGGATAGTCGTAAGACTTCGAGGGCTTTATGCTAAATTCTGTAAAAAGAAGTGCACGAAAGGTTTAATTCCTGTGAACGGTGTCGAGTTGATGTTGATGATTTGACTTGATATTATCGGAGAGTGAGTCATTTGATTTATTTATTTCTAGCAAATACTATAAAGCACGTATTAATGTAGTATTTTATTACTTCGTACTTTTTTTAATATATTACCTTATGACGAAAGAATATCTTAGTGACGCTTTAATACATACTTACTAAATGCAAATTTATGTAAAATGCCTCAAATATGCAGCTTAAGGTACATATACATGATATATAACTTCACACCTGGTTTCGCATTTTATAGAGCATGGTCGTTTAATTTGATGTTACACCAGAAAAATATATTCTAATAGAGGACTCAAGTGTATATACTATGTACTCCAGTAGTTGTCAAGTAAGTTCGTTCTATCGAATTTTTCGTTAACTCAAATACTCACTTTGTTTCAATAAAAATTATTAAAATATCTGAAAATTTTCAGTTCAAATAAGTTATGTGCGTTTCAGGAGTTCAAAAGTAAGTTTTCATAGACGTTTAAAAAAATTTAGTAAACATCCCTTGCATCGATGAAATACAAAGATTACATTTTATGTCTTCTTCCTGCAGTTCAATCAATATAATAATTTTCGTGGAATTGACATTGTTCCGCTTTGTCCACTGCCATCCATGGCTGGCTTTAAAATTTCTCTCATACAATTCGTGGGGCAAATTCTTTGCCTCCGCTTAAGCGTTTTTCTTCATTTCATTTCAGGAAATTCATAACTCGTTTTTTCAATATTCTTCAAAAGGTTTTCCTTATCTTTAATGTTGTCGAGACGAATATTATTTCGGAATACTACTGTACTTCTTTACAGCAAGAAGAAGTGGAAGATTTTTTGTTAATTGTCGCTTGGCTGTTTGCAGATTTACAGATTTTTTAAAATTAAAACGGGTGGAAGACGGAGTTGTAGTTATTGAGTTTGAAGCTACCCTGCCGGCTTCAGATCTTTATCTTCGTACATTTTCTTCTACTAGCAAAGAAGTAGGTAGGCTGAACCTAGCTAAAGGAGTTCTTCTCCCGGTAGTACGGATATTACTTGTAAAAGGTAAGTCGTTTCGAAAGTGCAGGGCTGTATTTTGACATCTGTCAAGCTTAACTGTTAAACTAAATATATTTTGTTTCAGTGACTTTAATAGGATCGCTTAACAACCGCACAACGGGTTAAAAATGTTGAAACCTACTACAAAAATGGTGATTCAAACGTGGCTACGCTTTGTGCTTTAAGAGACTGATTGGAGATATTATAAGGCCCGTATATCATCGTTTTGCTCGTTCCACCTCAAATATCGCTGCTGTAAGTGAAACTGTTGCCGAAGACCCGAATGAATCTACTTCTCGACGTTCACAATATAAATTCCAGCTCACACGACAACTGAATCCAGCTGACCATTCACAACGCCGTCTATTGGATGCTTGAACAACAACAACAAGTAGTGAACCTTGATTTTTCCAATAAAAATTTCTTCAGCGATTGAGGAGGGGTCATTACACCCGAAAAAACTTACTGTCTAATGCCTCTTTTGTCCGGAGGTGTGATGGGACCTCACATCTTTGAAAACGATAACGGCGAGACTATCACTGCTGATTCGGAGCGTTATGGTCGTATGAAAACCGACTTTTTTTTGACCTGCAATCGAAGAACAAGACTTGGAGTATGTGTGGTTCCAACAAGATGGTGGCGCATGCCATACAACACGAGCGAATATGGTTTTATTGCGAGAGAAATTTTGTGGCCGCATAATCCCTCGTCTTGGCGATGGTAATTGGACACCGAGCCATCGTGGATTCACCACCGTTGGAATTTTTTTTTTGTGGGGCTACGCGAAGACTGTGTTTCTGCGGACAAACCTTTAGCTCTTGAGCACTTAAAAACCAACATTCGTCAAGTCGAAGATTGCCTCAAACTGTTCGAAGTTTGCAAAAATTCACAAGGCGGCCATTTGAATGATGGAGTGTTTCATATATAATGTCAAAGTTCAATCTTACTATTGTAGTTTGCTCCAAATGAGATGAGATCCAGTGCCTACGGATAAATAGTTACCATTTTCACTACACTTAATACAATCTTCTGACTTTTTCTATACATACTCTCGGACTTTTACTAGTTTTTTTTAAAGATATTATTCTATCTCGATAAATCAATATTCATATTGATATTTATTACTAGAAAACACTAAAATTTCCCTTAGTCGTATCCAAACTAAAGAGACGTGCATAATACCTCAAATGGAACAATCTTTACTGATCGGCGACTTCACGCATTATTTACACACACACAAAAAAAAAACCTAAAAAAAACAATTGAAAGTAAAAAAAATTTAACAAAAAAATACGATTTAATTTTATTTTCTCAACATTTTTTTCTATGTGTTTTTTACTATTGTATAATACGTATGCCGCTTCTTCTGGTTTCTGTAGATTTAGTTGTTATTTGCTTGTAAATTTTATGTTTCACTTAAGTGCCTACAACAACAACAGCAACAATATAAAAATGAAAATCCTATTGCGCGGGTGGTAACCCATTCAAGTGACGAGTAACGCCAAGCGCTTACGCTGAAAACTCTTTTGCCTACCACAGTGGAACAACAAAGAAACCAAAGTTTATGATATGAGATACGCGACTCCGCGCTGGCTCAGTTTAATTCAAGCATTCGTCAAGTAAGCGTCGGTTAACGGTAGATTTTGAGAAATTAAAACGGACGGGACGATTAATTAGTTTAGAGATTTAAAAAAAAAAAAGAATCCTTTTTTTATACATAGAAGCACAATATTGGACCATGGATTACCGATTTGTGTGTGTGTTACTACAAGTGTATGCATTAGTATTGTTGTTGTTGTTACATGTAAGTGGAAATTGTATACAAGTAAAAGTGTTTGAAAGTGACTAACATACTTACACGTGTAAGAAAGGATAAGTAAATTATTACAATGGAAAATAAAGATTTAAATAAATTAAAAAATTAAAAAAAAAAGTTAAACATTAAAAATAATAGAACCGTGATAGTTCCAACAAGATCCGTAAACAGAAGTGTGTGTTTGTGTGTGTGTGTGTGTGTGTGTGAAGAGATATGGAACAATGCCTCAGTGCGGTTTATACAGTGATTAAATTGTATTTCGTTGCATCTATTACGACAAAATATTTCATGGAAAATTCAAATTTTTTTATTGACAGTGGAAATCAAAGCCAAATTGAAATTAACAAATATTAGTGATCAGCTTGTGATTGAGTAATAAATTAATTTCATTTCTAAATTGTTGAAATACATATAACATAAAACCATGATTTGACGTCGACGTATAAAAGTGAAAACAAATTAAAATCAGAAATCGAAAATTTGATTATTCTAAAATTTTTAATGAAAAATATTGAAGTCCTCTAAGCATGAGAAAAAAAAAGATTTGAACCAATTTTCTCTTCTGAACAAAAATTAATAAAAATATTATTTTTAATTTAATTTTTTTTTTTTTTGGATTAAGCAATTGTATAAAATGAATTTTCATCTTTTTTAATAATTAATTATTCATCATATTACTATTTTGTCGGCGTTTTGCCAGTCTTCCAAACAGTACTGATTGATGCAGATTTTGGTATATCCCTGAGCTCTTTCAGCCATTCGGTTTTCATGCCCTAAATTGTAGCTACACTCTTTCCTTTTTCTTCCATCTTGAAAACAGAAAAAAAGTTTCAAGGATGTTTACCGAGTTGTTTTTGCGCGAAAATTAAAAAAAAAAATATAAGTAGATGCGTTTTCGTAATGCAAAAGTCATGAGTAATGTTTCGCAACAATTCCTGGCGCCTATTTTCGCATAGCTTCACGCAAGCGGCCCATAAATTTAATGGGTCAATTGAAAACCCCCCCTTCTGACACATAGATGGCTCTACTAGAAATAAATCCATATATATTTTTAGTTAGCCTTAACCTCCAAAAAACGCGTATATAAATTCGACAGCTGTCGGATAATTAGTTTGTGAATTATATAGCATTTTGAGTTAAACAACTTTTGTTTTTGTGAAAAAATTGATAAAAAGAAATTTCGCGTGTTGATAAAATATTGATTTTTGAAGCGTAAAAATACCGTTGAAGCAAAATCCTGGCTTGATGACGAGTTTCCGGGAAAACGCTAAGTTTAGACGTGATGAGAGCACCGAAGACGGTGAACTCATTTGACGTCCAAAAGAGGTTGTTACTGACGAAAACATCACAAAATATAACAAAATCATTTTGAATGACCGTAAATTTTAATTGAATGAAATGTCTAAAGATATCAATTGAACGTGTAAATTATATCATTTTCGAATATTTGGGTATGAGAAAGCTCTTTGCAAAGTGGATGCCGCGCGAGCTCACTTTTGACCAAAAACAACGACGAGTTGATGATTCGGAGCAGTGTTTGAAGATGTTGAAGCGTAATAAACCCTTATTTTTGCGTCGATATGTGACAAAGGATGAAGCATGGCTCCGAATCATTAACGATATGTGACATGCCTCCATCATTTCACTCCGAACTCCAATCGACAGTCATCCGAGTGGACTGCACACGATGAACCCGCTCTAAAGCGTGGAAAATGCTACAATCGGCTGGCAAGGTTATGACGTCTGTTTTTTGGGATGCGCATGGAATAATTTTCATTGACTACCTTGAGAAAGCAAGGACTATCAATAGCGATTATAACATATCGTTTTTAGACCGTTTGAAAGACGAAATCGCTGAAACCCGGCCGCATTTGAAGAAATCGAAAGTGCAGTGAAATCGATTGCAAAAATTCGTGAATTGGACTTCGAATTTCTTCCGCTCGTTGGAAATAAATTTTCGTTCAATGAAGAGGTGATTGCCGAAACTGAGGCCTATTTTGAAGCAAAACACAAATCGTACAACAAAAATGGTATCGAAAAGTTGGAGGGTCGCTATATTCAGTGTATCACCCTTGAAGGGAAATATGTTAAATAAAAAAAAAAATTGCCAAAAGAATGGGTTTTACTATGGTATGCCGGCAGCTTTTCAATTGGCCTATTATGTTTCATGCATCGATTTTTGGAAGGCAAAGTATGTTGGTTCGAAATTCTATAATCAAAATAATTGATATTTATGAGCAATAAAAAAAATCAAAAATTAATAATTTTTAATGTTGAAAATGTTTTCAATTTTCAAGTAATGATTAAAAAGCGATTTGTTTATGATTCCAACATTTGAATAGATATTTTAGTATGAACATTCATAAAGTAATCAAAATATTTAGAAAATATGTTTATCCGTTTAATTCTTAATTTTAATATTGAAATAATTATAATAATAACTACCCAGATTTATTGAAAAAAAATCGCAAATATTAAATATAGTGTTAAAAAACAATTCGTATAAAATAAATAATAGTATTAAATAATATATAATAATAATATATAAAAGACAACTATACAAATACATACAGTGGCGAGCATAAGTGGATGAATGTTTGTCACTTCTGCACTTATTTGTTCATAACATCCGTTGTACTTATTCAAATAAAACCATTTCTTTTTAAATTTTTAATCCATATATTGTACTACCATATTATGCAAGGAAAAGTAAAAAAAAATTAAATGCAAAAAATTCTAAGGCAAAAAAACTAAACATATCTCAATTCATCCAATTTTGCACGTGAGTGAAAATTCAATTAGTTACATCAGTTCAGTATTTAGTCCACAGCCCTTTGTTTTTTATTACACTTTGGACTCGTTTTGGCATACTTTCTACCAATTTTTCAATTCTTCCATTAGGTATTTCGGTCCATTCTGTCTGAATCCTTGCCCAAAGCTCGTCCATATTTTTAGCAGCTCTTTCATACACTGCCAACCTTTTTTTTTAAAAGAGCCCATAGATTCTCGATAGGGTTGAGATCTGGGCTTTGTGCAGGCCACTTTAGCACTTGGAAACGTTGATCATTCAACCAATTTTTCACGATTTTAGCAGTGTGTTTAGGATCACCGTCTTGTTGAAAACACAGCTCGTCTTCGGGATACGCACTTAGATCGACAAAATCTGGCAAATATGTTTGCAAAATGTTAAGGTAGTCGTCCTTCTTCATAATGCCTTCTATTTTCACAAGTAGGCCGACATGCCACCAGGTGAAACATCCCCAAACCATTAGATTACCTCCACCATGCTTCACAGTGTTATGTGTTTAAATATTTAGTTATATTACACTAAATATATTATAGTCCCGAAATAACTAACTACACATCACTATGTTAACTACACAAAGCACATCACTAACTAACATAATATATACATACATAAGATTATATACTTTGGTATGCATAAAAATACGGTAACTTAGTTATTGCAATTCTGTGCCTACTCACTTCTATTATACCGACTGAAGAATAAAGAGATAATTAAGTGAGCGTGCTTGTCTTTTATTTCCGACTAAAGAACATAATACACAGTTTGTTTCACTTGATGCTTTTGTAACTTTTCCTGTGGCCGGTGCCAGTAGTATTGCTTTCTATCTGATTGGAACCTATTAATCTTGGTTTCATCTGACCATATCACTCGTTTCCAGTCGTCAACGCTCCAATTTTTATATTTTTTACAAAATTTTAACCGTGCTTTCACATTTTTGTCAGACAAAGCTGGTTTTTTTGCTTGATTGCTGATACCAAACCGATCCGGCGAAGGGTTCTCCGCGCAGTCCACTGACTAACATCCTTATTTATTTGCTCCGCTGCCAATTTTGGTGTTATGGAGTTTTTACGCCGCATTAACCGCCCCATAACGCGAGCATCCCCATCTGTAAGTAGCCTTCGACGACCTTTAACGTTTGAATCAGGCTTCACATTCCGTCTTTTTTGAGCGCATAAAACAGTACTGTGACAAATTTTTAATTTTTTTTGCTATTTCTCGAGACGACCGTCCATTTTTTGTTATCGCCACGATGCTATTTTCGAAATCTTGCGATATTTTTCGCATATTTACATTGTTTTATTAATCGTTGAACTAAACACACTTAAACGCTCGATTATATTTGAACAAGTGACAAAAATTGTACCTTTGAAAATAAAGTGTTGAGCTGTAAACGAAATTCGCAAGATTTTCATAAAACAGTAAACTCAAAGCCAACTTTTTCAAAAAAAGCATAAGGTGCAAAATTGGATGAATGGAGAGATATGTTTAGTTTTTTGCCTTAGAATTTTTTGCATTTAATTTTTTTTTTGACTTTTCCTTTCATAATATGTTAGTACAATATATGGATTAAAAATTTGAAAAGAAATGGTTTTATTTGAATAAGTACAACGGATGTTATGAACAAATAAGTGCAGAAGTGACAAACATTCATCCACTTATGCTCGCCACTGTATATAAAATAACTCAACCAATTTGATTATTTCTGCTTTTCGGTTTGTTTTCGGTGGGAATTGCCAAATAAGAAACTACTGTTCGGGGAGTTGGGCCAGGGGACGATATATTAGAATAATCGTATTATATATGTTTAGCGCTTTTATAACCCTTGAAGCGATTTTCGGCCGAGCTCCTCTTCCACTTTGTGGTTTTGCGTCTTGATGTTTTTATCAAGAAATGGAGGGGCCTACAGTTTATCCTAAGCCACCTCCGAATGATCGATATATTTTTATGAGGAGCTTTTATTTCATGTCAGAAAAGCGCTCGGAGCGGTTGTCACTCCCTGCCGAGGGGCGACCACAATTAGAAAAAATAATTTTCTATAATTTTGAATGTAGCTCGTACCTGGACTCGAACCTAGGCCTTCCGAATGGCAGTAAGCAATGTTAACCACTCGGCTATTGCGGTATTATGTTTCGATATATTTTCGGCTTCGGTTTATTTGAAATTCTTTTCTTTTAGGAAAGTAGACCAAATACCAATCTAATAAAAAAATTTTTTTTTATATGCTTTTTCAGGTCATTATTGTATAATATTCATTAGTTTATTCGAGCTGATCAGACCATATTTTGTTTTTGGGAAAAGTGAAAATGGGTGAAATTTTTTGAATATTCAACCAATGAATCTTTTTGTTCAGATAAACATATAGAGTACTTTTCTAACCCGTAAGGGGGCCAAGTTATTTGCTTGTTTGTATATCAAACGAAGAACTATCGTTTGGTGGTGAGTAAACTAATGCTCGATATGATTAAGGTGACGATGCTCACAAGAAAACTGAAATCTGAGTAATTTTTCATTACGAGAATTAACATGAATCCAATCGTTATGCCGTCGGGGCTAAAACGGTTTAAATTTAAGATTCGTCTTGGATTTGTCATGTCGATTAACAAATCGCGAGACCAATACCACATATTTTATGCTCTGCTTTTTAGAAAATTTAGGTTTTTTTTCAGAGTTAATTTTATTATGGCTTGCGGGAAAGCGATCTGCTTTATTTATTCTTGCGCCTTTGAAAGCAACACGAAAAATATCATTTACCGCAAGATGATTCACGGAAGAGTGCAACGCATAAGTCAAAATACATGTGCAACAAAGTAAATGTCATTAAATATTAAATATATTATTATCCAAAAAAAAAAAAAAAAAAAAAAATCGAACTTGATAAATTCAAATTAATTTTTAAATCCTAAAACTACTTATTCTTTGCTCGTTAAGTGGAAAGTAATTCGTCATGTCAGCAAATTTCACTTAAACGAGTCTCCTTTAAATAGAAGGTTGCGAGGCTTTAACAGTGCCACTAAGAGAATATGGCCACACTATACATGGTCGATTTTTTTCATATTAATAGTCTGATTTGGAAAGAGCAAGATCCAAATACCATATATTCTTGAAATTGATAATATTTAACTTTTGTGTCTTTTGAAATACTCGTATATTGCCTTCTTTAGAAAGAAAAAAAAACTATTTTACGCGTTTCAAAGTAAGCATTTTGGTACTGCTGTATTCCTAGACTATTGTATAAGCTGAGAGGTACGCACGCTTACCGCAAATATTTCTGCTGTACTGAAAAGCTTCCTTATGAGCAGAAAATTTCGTTTTAAGCAAAAAAGTTACATTCTGAATCCTATGAATTATTAGCTGGTGTTCCACAAGGAAGTCTTATGGACCGTTTCGTATTTAATTTATACAAGCGATCTTCCTACATGTCGAAGTCTTGTACTTAGTATACATTCGAGACCCGTTACGACCATTTATAGATAACAACAACATTTAAAAGTAGTGGAAGAATGGCTAACAACTTGCAGGCTTTAATGTCAATGCCTCTAAGTGGTGTATACAAGTACCTTTTACACATGACCTTCAATGACCTTCAATCTCTACAATGTCACAGAAAGATTTCGTTACTTACCTTGGAGTTGCTTTGGATAAAAGACTCACTTGGAAAAACACACATTGATAAAAATATTGCTTAAACTTGAATTGAAAATTTGAAAAATAAATTTGCATTAGATTAGAGATCCTAATTTCAAACTGCTTAGAAGACAAAATACTAGTGTTTAATAGTTGATCTTGAAAGTACGGGACCCAAATTTAGAGCTAATCTAAAATCTAGTCTAGACAAAATTCAAAAGTTATAATCTAAATCCTTAACATCAATATGCCAGGCCCTTTGGCATGTGAAAAAATTTCCACAATTCACAACGATCCCGGGATTAAGACCGTAGCAGATGAGATAGAAAATTACTCATTAAGGTTATCTAACCACACAAACTTTCCAGCTAAAAGTTTATTACAGCAGAACTACCCAAAGCGATTAATGAGAAACGATTTGAACTGCGATTAGGGGCACTGTTTCTTTCAATTGTGGGAGCATTTTCCGTCTATATCCTTCAAGATATTTGAGTGGAGTGTTTGGTATCCTTAATGATATCTATATAAACACATTCATTGTTAAAGCTAAATGTGGACGCCCAAAAGAGGTTGTTATTGATAACATCAAAGAAATCAACAAAATGATTTTGCATGACCGAAAATATTAACTGAATGTGTACATCATGTCATTCACGAATATTTGGGTATAAGAAAACTCTGTGCAAAGTGGGTGCCGCGCGAGCTTACTTTTGACCAAAAACAACGATTAATTGATGATTCGGAGCAGTGTTTGGAGAAGTTCAAGCGTAATAAACCCCAGTTTTTTGCATCGATATATAACAGTGAATGAAACATGGCTCCATCATTTCACTCCAAAGTCCAATCGGTAGTCATCCAAGTGGACTGGCGTTTCTATATTGGGATGCGCATAGAATAATTTTCATTGACTACCTTGAAAAAGAAGGACCATTAACAGCGACTATTACATAGCGTTATTGAACCATTTGAAGGACGAAATGTTTTCCCAAGACAATGCACCGTGTCAGAAGTCACTGAATTCGATGGAAAAATCCATGAATTGGGCTTCGAATTGCTTCCGCGTCCATCGCATTCTCCAAATCTGGCCCCCAGCGACTATTTCCTGTTCTCAGATCTCAAAAGAATGCTCGCTGGAAAGAAATTTTCGGCGAATGAAGAGGAGATCGCCAAAACTGAGACCTATTTTGAAGCAAAGGACAAATCCTGCTACAAAAATGGTATCGAAAAGTTGGAGGGCCGCCATAATCAGTGTATCACCCTTAAAGGGAACTACGTTGAATAAAAAAATTAATTTTGTCAAAAAAAATGTTTTACTATGGCCGGGGTCTTCTCAATTCACCTGTTATTAGGTATAAGAATTGGCTTTAAGATTTTTTATTAATTATTGTTAGTTTCTGAAGCACAAACCACAAAAAAAATCTAACCCTGTCATATTGCATTTCCGAGTTGAACAATTTACCTCACAGAGACGATTCATTGCTTGATTATCGGAAAATTATCTTCCAAAAAGACGATTTTGAGTTGGACTATAAACATGTTGTAAAAATTTACGGAAATCAAAAACGAACTGCTTCAGCTTTTAAAATTCGTTTTTTTTATAATTTATTCTTCCACATCCATTTTGACAAATTACTTGATATCATATTATTTTTAGTATAAAACCCCAACTTTCAATATAACATTTCAATTTCTATAATTAACAGTTAGATGCCGTTACTGCCATTGTTGGACGCGACGTGGTGCTCACACCGAAACGTGGTCTACAGCTAAGCGGCAAAAGTATATTTTATGAGGAAGAATCAAGTGGAGCAGCAGCGACAACAACACAGCACAATCAAACGCTCCTGCGGCCATGGGAACGCACATTGAAGCATGTAACGTTCGTTACACTTTTCACGAATGACGCAGCCGATGCTGTTGCCGGGAATGTCAGGTAAACGAAAGATTTTACGAACAAACGCATATGGTTTATACTGCATTCGAGTATGTATGTAGGTATGTATTTTGCTTTTATTGTGCTGAGTGGTTTGTGGTGTGGTGTTGGCGGTGTTGACGCGAGTTGCGTCAGTGAAAATTAACAGTGCGGAATGTTGCGTTTGCTAAATTACCTATTAATTGTGTAGACTGACAGTGTGCGGCGGGGTTGATTGGGTGGTGCGGCGAAATTTGTTTGTATGCATATGCACATATATACATATATATATATATATACGAGTTTTTGAATTGCGTATTTAGTACCAGGTACATATATTTTTGGTGTTATTTGGTTTGTTCAACAAATAGTTCGAATATTCAATTACAAAATCGGCAATAAATGTATTGAAATTTCAGTAAAAGTTATTTAGGTGAAACTTGTTTGAATTACTCCCAGTTATTTGTGTATGTATGAAATTATACGTTAAAATCTTAAAAGTTACATTAATTTAATTGAAACAAATGTATGAAAAGTTTTGGAAAAATTGTTAAAAGAGAATATATATATGTATGTTTTGGAAATTCCAAATGGAAATCAATCCATTTCTTGTCTGCTTAATAGTTTGGTGTTGATTTTAGACATCGAGTTCGTGACTTAAGTCTTTTGTTCAACTAGACTATTGACCAAGGCAGCATGTAACTGCCGTAGCTTGCGAGATTCTGGAGCTTATTTTGTTGCAAGCTCAACAAAAACATCAGAAAAAAGCCTGAATAAGACCGGTTGTGATGCCCAAAATGGTTCTTGAGGATAGTAGAAAGAAATAATAGGAGCCGGGGGCGAAATAATTGATTCGATTTGGAGTGCATTAGTCCATAACTTTACCAGTAGTGTATATAAGTATATTCTTAAGAATGCTAAGCAAAGTTCTCGCTATACGAGGTGTGTTTAAAGAAAAAGGTGACTTTTTTAAAAGTACTTATTTTTTCATCAATATCTCTTTTGTCTCCTCCAAAGTACACACACTGAAATGCGCTTTTCGGTATGGCCATCAGTCCTTTCTTCAATTCTGACTTGATCTCATCAATTGTGACAAAACGCTTTCCTTTCATGGGTTTTTTTTAGTTTTGGGAATAGTAAAAAGTCGAAGGGAGCCAAATCTGGTGAAAATGGTGGTTGAGGCATTGTCGTGATGCAGAATCCACGATTTTTTTTCCACAATTCCGATCCTTTGAGTCGTATTGCTTCATGCATACGTTGCATAACTTGCTTGTGATAATCCTTAGTAACGGTACGACCTTTTGGCAGGAACTCATGATGCACCATACCATTGTAACACCATATTAACAGTGAGCAAAACCTTCACCTTTTCCTTTGAACCGACCTAGTAAGTTTATATTATCGAAATGTTCGAGGTCTTAATACCAAGCTAACTAATTTATATCTAAATAATTATCATTATAATTTCCAAATCATCTCTTTTACTAAGGCTGGGCTAAAACCTTTCGTTTCTGATAATGTGATTTTAAATAGTGAGTAACAAACGATTCCTTAATCGTTTTGGGTAACTTCAATTTGCCATGTGTCTTATGGAAATCCATTGATGATAATGTCACTCCAATTTTTACTCGATCATGTGTTAACGAATTCTTGGAACAAATGTCTGACCTGTGCCTCAATCAAATTAATTTGATTCCAAACCACTTTGGTAAGAATTTAGATTTAGTTTATGTTGATAAAGCTTCTAAGCTTTCTGTTATTAAAAGTGATCTTCTTGTTCTGCCAGAGGATTTGTATCACCCGGGTCGGAGATAACTTTCGAAACCATGAATAAACTTGTGGCTGATTACTATATGCCTAATTCTAGTTATCTTTGTAAAGGGTGTTTTTTATAGAGGTATAGAACTTTAAGTTGCAATAAAACAACGATGGATTATTCGATTGACATGAATTTTATTTATCCGAAAGATAATCTTGTGGCATTACATTTTAAATATGATTTCTGGCATATGACCGCCACGTATATCGGCAATAACACGGCGAATGTTGTCTTCCAAATGGTCAAGCGTTTGTGGCTTATCCGCATAGATCAATGACTTTACATAGCTCCACAGAAAGTAGTCTAGCGGTGTTAAATCACAAGATCTTGGAGGCCAATTCACATTGGAGGCCACCATAAAACGCACCAAACAGTCAGTTTTTCTGGATGTAACGGTGTTTCAACATACACTTGAGGATTACCTTCACTCCAAATGCGGCAGTTTTGTTTGTTGACGTAGCCATTCAACCAGAAGTGCGCTTCATCGCTAAACATCGCTAAAATGGACGTAGTGCGCGATACGTTTTCCGCACAGAACCATTATTTTCGAAATAAAATTGCACTATTTGCAAGCGTTGTTCAGGCGTGAGTCTATTCACGATGAATTGCCAAACCAAACTGAGAATGAATCACTTGACAGCTGTTAAATCGGTCGCCATCTTGAAAAGTAATGCCAACTTAAAGTTCTATAAAAAAACATAAAGGGTGTTTTCGCTATAAGATCAATAAGGAACTTTCTAAACGTACTTGGCCAAATTACATTAGTAGTACAGTAGTCACAGTATTTTTAGTCTTTTCGGAAAATATGTACCTAAAGACAGCGTAAAATAGAGCATATGAATTTGTGGTTTACAAAAGAATTACGTTTCTCAAAGAATAGGAAGTCAAAGGCTTTAAAAATTTCAATTTTGGTTCACATTTCGATTATTTAAAATACTCGTTTCTTCGACGCAAATTTTTTGAACTTAACAAAAAATGTTGCAATGATTACTTAAGCAAAGTTAAGAAAAATGTTTTAAATAATCCAAAGTAATTCTGTGATTTCATAAACAAAAACCTTGGCTTTCTACCTCTCCGCCTGCAATGAAATACAAATTTGCTATGTCATGTGAAAGTCTAAGTATTTCCAATATGTTCGCACGATTTTTTAAATCAAATTATTCAACTAATTTTCAAAGTGGTTTGTCCGTCTGTCAATCATTCGTAACTTACGTTCAACTGCAGTACATAATTCACCTATTATTTCTGAGAAAGAAGTACAAGTTTATCCATTTTTCGCTTTCCAAAATAAACGACATTAAGAAGAATTAAAAAAATGTTTTCTTCATGAAATTCCGTTTTTATTATAAAAGTTTTTCGACCAGTTTTTGACACATATTTGGCGATATCTCAGCCATAACTTGACGAATGTTGGGTTTCAAGTCTTTAAGAGTGTCCGCATAAACACGTAGCCCCGCAAAAAAAAAAACAGTCCAACGGTGTCAAAAGGCACGATCTCGGTGGCCAATTGACCGCCAAGACGAGAAATAACGCGGCCGGGAAATTTCTCTTGTAAGGTCATATTTTCTAAACCGCGTTTTTTAATTGCAGCCAGAAAAAAAAGTCGGTTTTCATACGACTACGACGTTCCGAATTAACAGTGACAGTCTCGCCGTTATCGTTTTCAAAGAATTAAAGTCCAATCACACATACGGACCAAATAGCGCACCAGACTGTAAATTTTTTGAGGATACTCGGAGTCCCAAATGCGTCAATTTGTTTATTTACGTATCCACCGAGTGACAAATGCGCCTCGTCGCTCAAGAAAATTTTGTTGGAAAAATTGCGGTCCACTGCTTGTCGTTCAAGCATCCAATCGACGTAACTACGACGTTGTAAATGGTCAGCTGGGTGGGTGCCGCGCGAGCTCACATTGACCAAAAACGGATAATTCAGAGCAATGTTTGGAGATGCTCAAGCGAAATAATAAACCAGTTTCATTGACTACCTTGAATAACTATAGTCTAAAGCAAGTGTTTAGCTCTGTTGATTCAGGGGTTACGACGGACTTAAAAGTTATAAATACTTTGTCGAAAGATGGTCCAAAGAATTTAAAGACCCCTATGTAACTAAAACACTTTATACAATTTTGGTGAGGCCAATATTAGAATATGGGTTTATTGATATGGAACCCTAATTAACAAATTCATTCCGATAAGTTAAGATTTTGTGTTTAAAAACAATTTTTACTTTTTCCAAGAAGACATTTTCGATGAGATTGTAGGTTAAATCTTTCTCCTTATACTGACCACTATACTAACTTTCGCAAGTCATAGAGAAATGTTAGGTGCCTTGTTCGGTAATCAAGCTACTTAATGGATCAATTTGTAGTTCATTGCTTTTGTCTGAAGTAAACTTCAATGTTCCATGTCGTGTATTTAAGCAATTTAAGCCTCTACTAATGAGACAAAAGAACTTATGAACTATATGAATCATTCCGCCGATTGTGTCATGATTTAAATTCTCATTCCAGCTGTTTTGACCTGTCAGACTCACTTTTTAGCATTTAAAAAGACTTTTATCGCCTCCTCAATACTTAAGTTTTAAAAGTTTTGAATTTCTGATTTTGCTATTGAATAGATTCTTTTTTGTAGCCGAATAGTTTTAAATCTCGACGTTTAACGGTTGGGCGGGACGAGGGTAATCGTTGGATTTATTTATATACATTTACTTGCACATACATATTTTCAAGTACCTCATTATGCTTAATGTAATCTCTTTTTCTAATTCAACTTAAATTTCAACTTTCAGTAAACAAAAGGCTTACAACAGCTTTCTTCACTCGCCGTACATTTCAAAACATGGTGAGTTTGATACACGCTTCGGAGATATTGTAACACTCGCGAGTGGAAGACTTGAAGAAATGGCCAATCATACCTTTCGCTTTGTGGAAGGACTATGCGGTTATGATTGTGAAGCGGCTCACGTGTGGGCGTTATGGCAGGTACAGAAGATAAGGCATCGTGATGCCAATCGCCGTTTTCGATACGAAATGAAATTCAGCATCAGTCCACTGCGGACAGAGAGTGTGGGTAATATTAAAAGAAAAGCCGAATCGGATGGTAAAAACAGCAGCAAGAGAAGTGTGTTTCAAACATATATACAACGCGAGGATGATTATCCCCAAACCTTTGGAAAAATCGTTTACAACGATGACCCACGCTTTGCCGAGCGACGATTTGACGATGTTGCAGGACGAAATTTTAGACAAGCGGCATCAATGAATCAGTATCGGCAGGCAACTCCGATGCCGCAGCCAACATTTTTGCATAACATTTTCCAGCCGCATCCTCACTTTCCGCCTTTGCAGGAGAAATTAAATATCGGTGAATATATTAAAGATTATCCACCAAAGGCGTCACCGAAGATAGAATTATTTCCGAACATACTGAATGCGGTAAGCCGAAATTACTACCCGACACCCACAACATACCGACCCAACTATCAAACGAAATTTCCACGACCGGAATTGTATCAACCGCCAACCCATCAGGAGGCAGTGAGATTTCCTAATAATTCTCAGGAGTCTGGCGCAGTTAGCGGAGCAAGTAAACTATCTACACCGGTAGTCACACATCACTTTCATCATCATTTTTATATGCCGAGCACCACAAGTATTGAAAGTGGTCTAGGCAGCGCTGAAAAACCTCTAAACAAGCCAACAGACGCTTATAAAAATGTTGTAACTGAAACAACGGCACCCACCTATTTCGAAAAATACTATAGTGGCGGCGTGAAAACGAGTCTCCAGCAGAGTCCACAACCACTAAAATCCATAAGCTACCCTCATTCCGAGACTGAATTGCATAGAGAACATGTTGTTCAGGTGACGCCAGTGCCACCACTGAAGAGACCGCAAATTTATCAAATGTATCAGATACCTATTGACTCGAAGGTGCCGTTACTCATTTACCCCGCACCTGTAGTGGAAGAAGAGACAATATTGTCACGCAATAAACCATTTATACAGAGTGAACCGATGAATGACGAGCCCATACGATATTCCGAACCCGATCCACTTTATCTCAATTTGGCGCACAATCCACCAATAGACGGTCAATCGTATGAGTTGGGCGCACCACAATTAGAATCACCAAAAATTAATCGATTCACAGAATATGCGGATGCTCCTATCAATACTGTCACGAGTAGAAAAGTAGCAAAGCCCGACTCGATAGCTGCGCAATTACCACCACCCGATAGTGATCAGGATGTGCATATACCATATGAAGATGAATCCCAGGAGGCTAGTAAGCAGAAGCCGGACCTAGAACAAAAGCCTAGCCAAAAAGATTTGCGAATATCATCAAAAGAGAAATATAACAATAAGATTAACACAACGAACGAAACTCCAACTACTACCAGCACGACGGAGAGCCTCTTCGAAACCACTCACTCCACGACAACCGCAAAAATCATAAGCACTTCTATAACCACCATGCCTACAAAAGAGCTGCTGACAACTACTAATCAATTAGAAGCTTTAAAAACGTCAACTGGGCCGTCACAGACTACAGTCTTACCCTCAACCAACTTACAGTTCTCAGCGACAACTCCAATGCCATTTACAACATCCATCGATGGGATAGCACAGCCTTCGAAGCAGAATAAACAAAACTTTATTTCCACTTCCACATCAGAGACGCCTTCGCTACGAGCCATTAGTCGTTATCGCTTAAAGCATGCCCGTTCATCTACGACAACCACCGAGCAACCGGTGCTCAAATGGAAACCAAGACGTAAACACTCATTTAGTAGTAGATCAGCATCATATTCTGCAGCAAAACCGAGCTCTGAAATCGAAGAGACAACACAAGCAAATATAACCAAAAAAGATGAAAAGATGCGAGAACTAAAGATTCCACAAGGTCAAAGGCGTGACACACAATTGCCCCCTACGGTAGAAACGAATGTAACAAAGACTGGCAATGATTCTTTGCCTGCACAGAAAGGAAACGAGGTTACCGAGGTGCTTACACAGAAGTCCGTTAGCAAATCAGTGAGCATTAAAATCGGTCATAATGGTGAGGAGATACCCGTCATTATTGATGACGAAGACGATGATGAGAGGGATGAAAATGAGGTTAAAACAGATTAAAGAATTAATTTCATTCTTCACTTTGCTATGTGCTTTAAAATACCAAAAATTGTTGATATTTTTTTTAATGTAAATAATGTTAAATCTCATTATCACTACTTTTTCATATTTTTAGCAAATAACAAAAATAATTAATAAATATATGTGCATAAGTACGAAAACAAAGCAAGAATGATTTAGGATGCGCAATGATTATAGAATGATCTAATGCTATCATTGCCAAGTTTTTCTTTTTTCTGTTTTGCTGTTTGGTGCCAATTAGAGATATGACCTTAACTTAGTGAAGTGAATATCTTTTTCATTCTCCACTGGTGGGTACAAACATAATTTTAAATCATTGTTTTTTGTATCTTCTATTATTTTAATAATTTATAAATAACACTCACCAGCATCTTCAGAAGCGTACTTATAATTGGGTTGTGGCGGAACAGGTATAAGTTTAGCATATGGTTCGGGCATCATTTCCATAATTCGTTGATGATACGATAATCTACGAAAATTTGGTCTTAATATTAATCTAATGTTATTAATAAAACTTATAAATAATACCTTAAACACTTATGCAAAACTTCTTGTATGAATTTGGGACGTGGATGTTCTGGATCTAACAATAAACAACTATCCCATTCCTCCCACGACCAAGTGAATTTAAAGTTACTTAAATGGTAAGAAAACCAATTAACGAAACGATCGAAGCATGATGTATTCATTGAGTCTATTCGCATAAATAGAATCTCCGTAGCTTGTGCTAACACTTGTGGCAGTGTTGCTGGTTGTAATTTACACAATTCAATAAGAATAGAACCATAAACAATTTCCAAATAACGCGGTGTAGGCATATGAAATATTTCCGCAAATATGACTTCAACAATGCAGTATTCAAGTGGTATTTTGTTTTTGTATGGAAATGCTAGCAGTTGCGCGGCGCAATCCTTTCGTTCTAATCTGTGTGTCTCGATTATATGATGCAGATGCTCTTCAATTAGGAAACGTTCGATTGAATGTGCACCTGGTAAGTTTGGCCCATCAGGGCAATCGGTGTAATCAAACATGCGATAAACTACCCACGGCATTGGGTATTGATAAGACTCATGATGTGGGGGCGGCACAATAGGTGGTAAATTATGTTGTAGTGCCTCACACAAAATTGAATCAAAGGCAAGATAAGGACGTGGTATGTGCTTTTCAGCCCAATTATCTTGACGTAGTTTACGTATTTGCGCCCATAGGCAGTCCAAATATTCCTCTTGTGGATGTGGTGCGTCCACCGACCATACGCGTAGTGCATTGTGGTGCTTCTTTGAACGCTTGTTCAAATAGACTTCAATACGCAGTAGCAGAGATTCTAGAGAAGACTCCTTCTTCTCATATAAATCACGACCAACCCATGGTAGAGTTGAGAGTACAGCGAAAACGAACCAGTCGCGACGAACCTGTGGTACCGTATCTTCATTTGAAACATCAATCATTGTATCTAGTAATTGCAGCAGACTAGTGGCTGAGATGACGTGACAATTAACTAGGTCAGCTAGAAAACGCAACGAATAGCGTGCCGCGTCCCACCAACACGTTTTCAATGCTTCTTTAAATGTCTTCACCATGTGGTCTACGAATTCTCCACCGAATTTGTAATTTTTCGCATTTAGCAAACCAACTAAAGTTGTATATATTGTACACTTTTCTGGCATTTTTACTGCACAGTCCGATAGAATTCGCAATATTTTTAAACGGAAAGTTCCCAGATCTGCTTCCAATACGGAGACTAACCCTTCCAGGTTTGATTCAACCGAGGAAGTGCTGCGTTCACCAACACGTAAAATTAGTGACTCTAAACGATCTTCAATCTCCTGATTCTCAGAAACACGTCTACGTTTACGATTGCGATGATCTAAAAATTAAATACAACAATTAAAGCACTATGCGATGAGAGTCAATCGCTCAAAGCATGTCACTATGCAAATGGTTTACCATATCCTTCTTCATCGCCATCGTGAGGTCGTCTACGATTCATTGTTAACTTCGATTTTTAATGGATTTATTAAAAACTGTTTCCTATATCGCACTTTAAATATAATTAAAATTGTAAAAACCTTAACAAATCACTAGAAAAATCGCATACGCGTTTTTATCAGACGCTGTCAATAATTTGTTTGACAGATCGCCGGTTCGGCACTGCCAGTTGAAAGAAATTAGAGTAACATTCACAATAGTATTATAAATTGACGCAAGACTTTATTACCGTGAATTGCTGAATAAAACTGCAATGCACAATAAACCTAAGAAATTTAAAAACAATGAATTTTTTTCGTTTCGACGTTCTATGGTTTCGACAACTGATGTTGGGTGGTCCAGAAAAAAAATAATCATGGCAGAAAATTAAACAATTAAAATTTTTTTTAACCATTTTCATTCCAAATTAAATATTAAGTGGTTTTTTTGCGCTATTTTTCTCCTGCATTGAGATTTATTATTTCCAACAAGAAAAATTTACAAAAAAAAATTATTCGTTTGTATTAAGTGATTTTCAGACGTATTACTTTTGTTCATGTTGTTGCAGCTTGCTCAACACCGCGCAGGAGCAGGCAAAGTTAATCTATGTCGCGGAGGTCATCTAGCAGGAGGGCCAGGAAACAAAAAGTTTCGACGGGTTCACGTCAGAGGAGAGGTATCTTATATGTGGGTTTAATTGGGCATGCAAAGATGTGATAGTATTATGCGGGGACTTATTGCATAAAACACGCTCGGAATGTTTGTGTCAAATCAGAATAGGTAGGAGGCCACTGTGCCAGTATTACTCGGATCTCGCAAGGCAGCTGCATATATATTTTCTCGCTCTCTGTTCAGCGATTCAGTTCTGTGGTGATGAATGGAGTCCTTTATTTAAAGTACACTCTTCCTGATGTGCCTGGGTGGTGCTTCTGGTTTCAGTAAATGTCTGGAGGGATGATCCCTACGGTAGCATTTTAGCATATTTCTTTTATAGCATAAAATTCAGCTTCTTAACTGGTGGCATACGTGTTTCACTGTGTAATTGGTGCACAAGTGATATCAGGCGATTTCTGGGCGTAATTAATGATCGTTCTGACAATTATCAGATGTTCCTGGCGAGCAATTTGAAGAATTTGTTGCGACTCTGTACATTGGTGGCAATCGTATTAGTATGTAAATTTGAGTTATTTATTATCGGAATTTTGTTGTCGTCGACTTTCGGGAAGGTATTCCTACGTCCGCTGGTGAAGAGGGTAGCCGAGAATTTTGCTGGATGTAGTTGTAGTTGTCCTGCATTGAAGAAGTTAGTAAGGTTGGAGAGTTGCAGTTTTGAAATATAAAATGTAAACAATAGCGGGAGTACGGTGATGGTGCTCTGCACTTTGTAAAGACAATGCTTATGCTTTTCTACAAAAAATATGGCCTCTGTAATGAATTTAAGCGAAATTGAACCACGCTAACTATTTGTCAATCGTTATTAAAGACTCGCGACAGTTTGTGATCTAGCCAGCGTAGCAACTGTATCTTAATTCGACTCAACGGATGTTGTTAATGTTCACACTTATGTACCTTACAGCAGGACGGGAATGATGACGACTCCTACGACAGTCGGTTCTACGCACCGGAGTTGACTCGGATTTTATCCTGCCTGCTCCAAATCCTTCTCATTAGAGCTGGTGTAGAAACCAGCTCTGGTCCGACGGATTATTTCTGCTGCGTGTGCCAAAGACGACTTCACCACTCTTCCACCTCAGTTAGATGCAACCAGTGCAATGGTTGGAGTCATCTTAAGACCTGTTCAGGCCTTAAGACCCATAGGGAGTGGACCACGCGTTGCGTGGCCCCATGCTGCCAGCGCCCAGCGGCGCCTCTAGCTTATACGGCAGTGCCTTCTGCACATTTACCCACTTTGGGTAAGTCCACCCAGGCCTCTACGGCCCAACGGAGCTCAACGTAGCATGACTCCCAATCATCTTTTTTTTGGGCGACTTTAACGCGCACCACGATCTTTGGCATTCCTGCCTGTCAAATGATCGTCGAGGAATAGAGCTAGCGGAACAGATAGACGATTCGACATTCTGCACAATGAACGACGAAGCCCCCACCAGGATTGTGGGCAACTGCCATAGCTCGCCTGACATCACAATAGCTAGCGCTGGTCTGATAAATTGCATAGATTGGCGACCTATGCTTACACTCGCATCGGACCACTTGCCCATAGTCATCTCGATTGACAGGCCTCCCGACTTCGTTTGCGTGGATCACCGGACATTTGTTAATTTTAACAAAGCTAACTGGCCCGGCTTCACGGAATTTACTGAGAACGCCTTCAGTGCTCTCTCCACTCTCACCAACGTCCTCCCTGCAGAAAAGACTTTCCGCAAAATTGTCGTGTCTGCTGCTGCCCGCTTCATACCTACAGGTCGAATCGCGGAAATCTGCCCTAAATTCCCCACCGAAGCGGCGGTTCTAACGACAAGGCGCGGCACATTACGCCGGGCCGATCCCGGCGATCCCCGTATTAGGAACTCAACGCCGAGATTCGAAACAAGGTAAACACTCATAAGCGGAACAAGTGGGAGGAGCACTTAAGATCCTGCAATCTCTCCTCTGGTGTGCCCAAGCTCTGGGCTACTGTCAAATCGTTGTCTAATCCGACGAGACGTGATGATCGGGTGGAAATTTCATTCGTTGATCACGCCTCGTCGGACCCGAAGAGGTGCGCGAGCTATTTTAGCCGGCTTTTCACACTGCACCCTTCGGTTGACAAAACGAAACGACGAATAAACCGCCGTCTGCGCAAACTCCAAAGCCTCCAAATCCATCGGCCCCACTGAATAAGCATGCTGATGTTAAAACATTTGAGCCCAGCGGGAGCAGAATATCTCACCAAGCTTGTCAATCTGTCCCTGACCACCCTAACCCGACGTGTGGGAACTGGGTAGAGTGGTCCCGCTACTAAAGCCGGGGAAACCCGCAAATAAAGGAGAATCATATCGTCCGATATCCCTCCTTTCCCCAGTAGCGAAGACAATTGAGGCCTTGCTGCTCCCGTCCCTCACCCACCATCTGAGTCCAGCTATACATCAGCATGGCTTCCGAAAAGTGCATAGCACCACAACTGTACTTAACGCCATAAACACCCAGATAATTCATGGCCTCAACCAAAATCGACCCGGCGCGCGAACTTCTCTAGTAGCATTGGACCTGTCGAATGCTTTCGACACAGTAAATCATTCAGTGCTACTATCGGACATTGAGGATTCCTCATTACCGCCTAGGTTGAAGAGGTGGACCATGAACTACCTGAGTGGTCGACGATCATCGGTTGAGTTTCGAGGTCAAACATCTAAGCTACGGAAAATTAAACAAGGGGTTCCGCAGGGTGGTGTCCTCTCCCCAATGCTGTTTAATTTTTACATCTCGATGCTTCTTCCATACGCCGATTACTGTTCGATTTTGGCGTCTGGCCAGGATATTGATAGCCTTTGTTCTTCAGTAAACTGCTACCCCGCCGACCTTTCCAACTTCTTCACTGCACGACACTTACACCTACAACCCGCGAAATCCTCTGCCACCCTTTTCACCAGCTGGACGATGATATAAAAATTCCGACCGCGAACAACCCAAAGTTACTGGGAGTCACATTCGATAGTCTGCACTCTTTCACTCCGCATACGACTGCAATTGCCACCAAAGTACAAAGCCGTAACAAAATCCTCAAATCGCTAGCCGGTAGCACCTGGGGGAAAGATAAAGAAACGTTGCTGGCAACGTACAAGGCAATTGGCCGGCCGGTCGTAAACTATGCTGCGCCGATTTGGACGCCGGGGACTAGCGCGAAGAAGCGTTGAAGAAGCTACAGACCTGTCAGAACACCGCCCTTCGGACCGCGACGGGAAACCTCCTGATGGCGCCGGAGAACCACTTACACAGTGAAGCATCCATGCTCCCAGTTAAGGAGCATAATGTTATGCTGTGTAAGCAATACCTGCTGGGATGCTACCGTATGGATCATCCTAACAGGCACCTATTGGAAGCCGAACCACTAGCTAGGCACATCAGGAAGGGAGTACTTGACTACTGGGACGACATACAGCAATATAGACAAGACCCGCTGGACAGGACGGCGTACAGAGAGGCCATCAATCCCATTCACCGAGAGTCCGTCAACACCTTATTGAACTCTCTTCCAGTGAATGGTATACTCGGAGTCAAACCATCACCCATCGCAGAACAAGAGCTCGAGTTGCCTCGTGAGACCCGCGTAACCCTGGCACAATTAAGATCTGGATATTGTAGTAGGCTTAACTCCTATCTATCCAGACTCGACCCTGACATATCCAACACATGTCCCGCAAGCAAAGAATCCCCGCACGATACTAACCACCTCTTTGCATGCCCCCTCAACCCGACTCATCTAACACCTCTCTCTCTTTGGTCCGAACCCGTCGAAGCAGCACGTTTCCTGTTCCTGTTTTATTCCTGTTTATACTGGTTCAAAGTTATGAATGTTAACAGTGAACGCGCTGATTATTTGTTTGATGACAGGAAATATTTCGTCTTATCCTCATTCACTGCAAAACTCATTCGCATCGATTCCTTATCTATTCTGGAGAAGACAGACCTTATGGAGCCGTTGTTGAGGCCAGTGATATCAATATGATCACCACTTTGCCTTGATGGGGTTTGTGGTGCCTTTTCTTCGCTTACTAAAATTCCTTGCGATTTGCAACCTTGACCGATATGGAGAAAGTAAGATCAGTGGATTATATGAAACCATGAAATCTTTATCGATACCAAATCCCTCGCAGAGACCTTTCATACTTCTGATAGAACTTCCATTAGGAAGGGATTTTATATTCCGATATAACAGTATATACTTAGACTCCATTCGTCGTAGTCGTACGCCGACGTAGAGCTGCTGGGAGTTGATATTTTTTTCCAATCTCTAATGGATTAGACTGGCCTTCACAGTGAGGATTTTACATATTCTACAGGGGGGTTAATTCATGACATCGATGGTCTTGCTACCTGATCGTATTATCAAATTTTGGAAACTAATTTAGTGTAGAAAGTTACTTGTAAAAGAAGAAGTATGAATATTGTATTGACGTTTTAAATTTTTTGAAACTACGTAGCTTCAGATTTATAAAGTGTAATCCAAGTCGAGATACTTTTTTCAATAGCCTTTTTTGACAGATCACGCGTGTGTCGTGTCAAGCTCTCATGCTATTTTTGTTCAGTATTGTTTCTCATTTCATCATGGAAAGACTTACGCCTGAAGAATGCTTAAAAATCATTCAACTTTATTACGAAAATTCACGTCCCGAATGTGTTTCGCGCGATTCGCTCAACTTATTGTCAACATAATCGGCCTACTGAGCGTACTATTCGCTACACCATCACCCACCTTGAGACCCAGCATTCATTATTGGATAATACTCGACCGAATAGACCACGTCCAGAACGTAGTGAAGAAAATATAGCGGCCGTCGCTGAGAGTGTACACGAAGACCGCGGAGAGCCCATTTGGTGGCGTTTGCAACAACTCGGACTAACATATGGAACGACTTGGCGCATTTTATGTCCAGATCTTAAATTGAAAGCGTACAAAATACAGCTTGTGCAAGAACTGAAGTAGCTCGACCTTCCCAAGCGACATCGCTTCGCTCTATGGGCTCTTGAAAAGTTCCAAGAAGATTCGACGTTTTCGAGCAAAATTTTATTCAGCGATGAGGCTCATTTCTGGCTCAATTAGTATGTAAACAAGCAAAATTGTCGCATTTGGAACGAAGAGCAACCTGATGTCGTTTGTGGGCCGGTGGAACCATCGGTCCATGTTTCTTCAAAAATTATGCTGGTGAGAACGTAATAGTCAATGGCGATCGTTATCGCGCCATGATAACCGCTTCGTTTGGTTTCAACAAGACGACGCCACTTCCCACACATAGCAACAATCAATGGATTTATTGAGAGAACATTTCGGTGAGCAGATAATTTAACGTTTTGGGCTGGTCGATTGGCCACCAAGATCGTGTGATATCACACCGTTCGACTTTTTCCTGTGGAGATATGTAAAGTCTAAAGTCTATGCGGGCAATCCCGCTTCGTTTCAGGCCTTGGAGCAAAACATCACGCGTGTCATTCACCAGTTACCAGTCGAAATGCTCGAACGAGTCATCGAAAATTAGACTCAACGGATGGACCATCTGAGACCTAGCCGCGGCCAACATTTGAAAGAGATAATCTTAAAAAAAAAAAATACCAAAGAATGTTCTTTCGAATGATAATAAACATTTCCCATTAAATTTGAATTTTCTGTATTTTTTAATAATCTGCATCCAAAATTGTTTAAACTCTCTTTTAAGCAGCCTCCCCGGTCTCTGGTTTATATATATGTATATATATATATCGCGCTTTGCAACCGCTGAAGCGATTTTTGGCCTATCTCATATCTCCTCCTCTAATTTGTGGTTTTGCATCTTGATGTTTTTTTACCAGCAAATGAAGGGACATGAAATAATAGGCTCCTCATAAAAATCCGCAATCAGAAAAATTTATTTTCTATAACTTTGGATGTTGGTCGAACCAGGGCTCGAATGGCATCTACGCAATGTTAATCACTCGGCTGTCTCGTCCTCTGGCTTATAATTCTGTTAATATTTGTGATTGTAGTTGCATCTGTGCTAAAGTATTATCAAAACTAGTTGAAGCTTACAAATATATTTTCCCTCAAATCCTTAAACAGAACTACCTTTCTCATTGTATACAATAAATACATACTTAAACACACATACGCACAGGATATGTGGGAAAGCAAACACTTGTGAACACTTCAAAGAGGATAAAAAAAAAGTACGCAAATCGGGTGTTTTCCGACATCCAAACACTTAACAAGTGGAATAACATCAAATCAATTGTTGGCAAATTGCATAGCTAACATCAATTGGAGAATTTCAGAACTCGTATTGGTAACACACAAAACATTTTGCAAATCTCTACGTACGCACATATGGATGTATGTATGTAACTGACACTTGTCTAAAAATGTATATTTACCGTCACATGCGTTTTATGTGCGACAAACATAAATATTTGCATTTCACTAACAAGTCTATTTGTTACTTTTCTACGTGCTTAACAGCGATAAGTGATTTTCTCCATACCATCCCACCAAGGGCTGGTCTCTCAGCTCTTACTGTTTTGGGCGGAAATCTCGTGAGGAAATCCTTTATTGAATTGTTGATGCACAGATTGTCTGATTGACATTGTTAAGATATTCACGAATATTGAGATGCAGATAATCTAATAGATAAGGCATACAGACATTTGTAAATATATAAATATATGCCATATACTTATATATATGATCTAAGTGTATACTTAAACATACATACTTGAGTAACAAATTTAGAATAAATGTAGAGACTTCAAATATACTTAATACCAGATGATGTAATTTAGTGTTTTTTTTAATTTAAACTTAAAATTATCTGTAGTGAGCTTTGGAAAGAGCTCCCTTGTGCAGGCTCGTTATGAATCATCTGTTATGAATGCTGCTTGGTGTTGGAACCTAACTATGAATTTTTAAATGCTTTTTTACATAGTTTTTCTTCTTCAAAGGTGGCGTAGGCACCGCTTACGTGATTGTAGTTGAGTAACCCCTGCCGGTGATTTATTCTTTTGCTGCTTAATGCCAACTGAAGCTGGGTTCCACTCCCTTTTCCTCCTTCCTTACACTGCTTGTAACAGCAGATACTGTATCGAAAATTTTCCAAGCTACACTGAACTACACCGCTATTGGTTTGTATATCTCGTACCGTGTTCATGAAATGATCGATCCCATTATATCTTTACCTTTCTCTCGAAAACTCGTATACTCCTCTGCATGATGGAACGTAGAACGTGGTATTTTGTCATCGAGAGAGGGCTTCACTTTGCTAGGTATGAATCTGTGTTCAATTCCAAGAATGGCATTGTAGTTGGTGCCAATCCTGGTACATAATTAAATGGAGTTGTCAATGTTATGACTGTCAGAAGTAATATGGGACCCAAGGAATGAGTACACGGACTTTTCGTTTTATGACAGGAAATGCTTTGTCTGGGAGCATGCCATAATCCCGACTTTCAAAAACCAAACAGGACAAAATCCCGACAACTCTTTTCCCTCTCTTCGTTTTCATTCAAATCAAGTTACTGAATAAATTAAAGTTATGTTTTCAATACAAATCATTGATATATATGTATTTACATATACAGCGGACACCCTGAAGCTCGCGGAAGAACGGGGTTATTTCTCGCCACTTCAGTTTGGCTATAGGAAATCTCGATCAACGGTCGACGCTATTAAAGCTATTGCTGATACCGCGACAGCAGCTATTGAAAGAAAAAGTTGGCGCTTTAGTAAAACAGAATACTGTGCCATAGTTACGCCAGATATTAAAGACGCATTTAACACTGCGAGCTGGTCTTGTATATTGGATTCTCTTGTTAGTATGAAAGCCCCGAATTATGTTATTAAAATACTTCACAGATCGGAAGCTGAGCTATGTAAGCGATGATGTATCCGAAGTCTATATGATCTCGACAGGCGTCCAACAAGGATCTGTGCTTGGCCCGCTCCTTTGGAATTTGATGTTTGATAATGTTACAATTTCCAAATAGAGTCAAGGTAATTGGTTTTGCCGATGATATCGCCGTGGTCACAGTTGCAAAAACTATATCCGAGGTTGAAGACAAGGCCAACGAATCAATAAAGAAAGATTATAGATTGGCTCTCAAAAAGGAAACTGCAACTGGCTGCACACAAAACAGAGGCTGTATTGATTAGCAGCAGAATATTGGTAGAGGTGATTAATATTCGAGTAGGGTCTGAGCAAATCACATCTAAGCTCGCAATTAAATATCATGACGTTATGATCGATAACAGATTATCTTTTAAAGCTCACACACAACATAGAGTATGCGTTTGATAAGGATTGTATTATGCCAAATGATGCCGGGCCCACACTTAGAAAGTGAAAGCTATTAAGCAGGTTGGTCTGTTCTATTCTGCAATACGCTGCACCAGCTTGGACCGAAACATTGAGCAACAACTCGCGAAAAAGAAAGCTGACTGCCCTATATCGATTAAGCTCAATTAGAGTTATTTGTGGATTCCGAACGATATCGGATGAAACCTCATATGTTCTAGCTGATCAAATTCCAATTGACATCCTAGCTGAGGAGATTAAAAGGGTGTATTTAAGGCTCTCGATTCGAAATGTGACTATTAATCGGAGGGAAATCGCTGCCAAAGAAAGGCGTCGGTCTCTAAGTGACTGGCAAGAGCGCTGGAATAACTCTGCTAAGAGCAGATGAACTTACAAGCTCATTCCTTGCTTAAGCCGGTTGATGGAAAGAAGACACGGTGGCACCGACTTCTTTCTGACGTAATTCTTTTCAGAACATGGAGTTTAAAGGAAATAACTCAACAAGCGCAAATTTTAAGCACCAGGGCCTTTAATAAAGAACTTGCAATGTGGTGCCTTTCGAGAAGTATGACAAATATAGTAAAATTCCAAGCTAGTCTGGACCGGAAACTGCTCCTTCCCGACCACGCTTAAAAGCCTATCAGTAGAGCGGAGCGGAAACAATGGCTTTCCGCATGCCCTGCCTTGATTTGGGAATATGGAGCGAAAACAAACCAGGAGACCAGGTCTCTAAAGCTATTCAGTTAGCTGGTGTATCACAGCTCGTTGTAAATGTAACGCGTAATAGTCAATGCGCTTACCAACCCCGCTATGTAATACCTTATTGGTAGTTCCGCGGGGAGAGTGGTAATGAGGGGAGAGGTGTTTAATACGTAGGTGCAGCTGTGACCCTCCAAAAAGTACGTGTTGCATGGATTATAAGAAAAAAAGTTTCATTTGACAATTCATTCGTGGTTAGATTTTGCCGTGTTTGAATTATATTTTATCAGTCGTGTATGGAATACGTCTGATCTGGATTATGTGTTTCGGGATTTTTTAGTTCGGGATTTTGTTTGGTGGGATTTCATTATGCATCCGGTTTGTCTTCTAAAAGAAGATTCTGTGATCAAAATTACATTTTTCAGCATTCAGTTTAAAGAATTTACAAGGTAAAGTCCGAAGTGTTTGGAAAGGTCCTTTTCAATACTAACAGAATTTCTACAGTTATTTAGAATCAGCATTCAAAGTATCACAGAGATATAGAGAGACAGCAACAAAGATATATGATATTTAGGGGTAACTTCTTTTCGTGTTATCAAAGGCGACTTCATGCCGATGAAGAGAGTGTGTTTCAATAATTTTCTCACGATTTTCCTCAGGGTTTGGTGCATGGGGCACGGTGAATTTACAGCTCTAAGGTCATACTGACAAAATCCATTGGTACGTTGTCCGTGGACTTTAAAGATTACTTAGATTCTTGTACTTAGCCGTGGTTTCGTCAGATCATATCTTACAAAGAAGCTGATTCATGCACTGAGTCACTGTTTTGTACCCGATTTGAATACTTCAGCCAGTAAACCATGTACGTCCGTCGCTTTGGCGTGCAATTGTGCTCGTAAGGATCTATTATATCATCGTGGCCTGGGGATTTTGGCTTTTTATTTTCACTGCGATTAAGTGAGCTGTAGAGGAGTTATCCCAAGTTTAATGGGCGCTAAACATCAGTGTCCAGATAATCCCCTGTGTTCCTCCAGAAAAGTAAGCAACCTCCTCAATATATTTAATTCATTTATTTTCAAAAAAATTAACCAACATTTCAATCAACTGAAAGCATGCAATATTTTAAACATAAAAATTACGAGTAAAAAGGGGCATACATATCAGCGCTGAAAGGTTTGTGGTGAACGAATGTAAACAAAGTGTTGCAAAATGTAAAAATAAAATGATGAAAAAAGTCTATGACAATGCAAACTCCCCAACGCGCTGCTAACATTTAACTATTAGAAGAACAATGAGCCACTAGGAGCACATTTCCATATCAACCGACCGACCAACGAACCATCGAACCTGCACACCAGTGAGCCAAGCAGCCAACCAAATCCGCAAAGTGTAAACACGCAGCAACAAATATCCAACCATTTCGTCGAGTATGATGTTGGCATTCATTTGTGGTTGCATCCCTTTCCACGGACACACACACACACTCACACACACACATACACAAACTAATAAATGATGATTTTTCATAAAAATGCAATAAAAAAAAAAGAAAAAATAAGGCACAGAGAATATGAATAAAAAAGTGACGAGCTCGTACGTTAAAAATCGGTATTTATTTCAAACAGTGCCTACAACAACAATTGAAATGTTTAACAGCAACAAATGACATGAGAAAAAGCATATGAAAGTTGCTTGGTACGCTTGACGAACGGTTGGTTGGTTGGTGGGTTTTGCTGCTCACCATCCTTTCCATTGAGCCGAGTTTTGCATCGCACCAGCAAATGCACTGCACTCATGGCAACAGCCAGTACGCCCCTACCCTAGCTAAGAGTAGCGTACCACGCAGAAAGAAGCAGACAGACGGAACTCAGCATGGCTCAGTTCGGCTCAACGAAAAATTATGTGAAGTGTAGTAACGAAAAGGAATTAAAATCTGTGCAAAAAAATACAATAAAGATTATTCCGCTGCCCACAGGCTGTTTAGTGGTTGAGTAGTTGGGTGGTTTACCTTGGTGCAGTATAGCAAAAGTGGAAGAGTTGGTGTTTATTTCATTCAGATAAATTATTTGTACCATTTTAGCTTTTAGGAATCATATTTGTAAATTATTATTTTATTATATTTATTTTGTAAAACTTCTTTCATGCAAAATCGCCTTGCTTCTCAGCACAATACCTGATGTCAAAAAATTGCTTAGAGCTCAGCAAAATTTCATCAGGATTGTTAAATCCAAGGCGAAAGTAAGTATAAAAACAAGTCATTGGTTAAAAAGTGACGTCTGGTAGGTTCCGGTACTTAAAGTAGATGACAGATGGGACTTTACTGCGTTGCGTAACACCTCCGACTTCGATAGCAAGGCGAAAGACGCCAGGGGTGTGACACAATGAAAATTTTTAATCAATTATATTTCCATATAAGGTAATTATTGATTTTGTTTGAGTTTCCTTCTCAATTTTTGGGAATTCTCTTTCAAATTAAGCAAATAATATTAATTAAAATCAGGAAATGGTCAACGCGCGCAAAAAGATGAGATGATGACCGTCTTTTAGCGGTGCTTATGAGGGTAATTTCGTAGAGTTGCATGTATTCATCTTAGCGTCAAAGCCAATCTGTCCCGCAGCGCAAAAGTCCTATCTGCCATCGGCTTAAGGGAATTGTAGCTTTATTTGTTTTGGATTTATTTCATCTTAAGACGATGCCAGATAAAACTTTTGAGCTACATTACTAATTCAGCTAATACTACTAAGCTACAATACTAATTCCCTGTCACTTTTTTATTTGCGTTGACAATTAGCTAATTTTAATTGAAGAATTGAAGTGGAAATATTTAAACAAAACTCACCTCGCCTATGTTCTCTTTCATTGTTGGCGTAGTCACTACTTACGCAATTTTAGTCGAGTATTTTCTCAGTTTTTCCATTTGGCACCGATTCGAGATGCCAAATGAAGATAGGTCCTTCTGTACCTGAACTCTCCAAAGGAGATGAGGTCTTCCTCTGCTTCCACCGCCAGGTACTGCAGCGAATACAAAGCTGTAGTTCTCTCAACTATTCGGACAACATGACCTATAGAGCGTAGCCCCCCTGTCATCGCCCAGACTTTCCCATCATATGGCAGTACGAAAATGATGGGCGACTTGTAAAGTTTGGTTAAAATGTATGCAGCCGCGATTTTAGCTGTGATATAAGAGGAAAATTATAGAGCAATCGTGTTAACATATTTCCCGGTTACCGCATAATGCATGAAGTGAGGCTGAAATTAAGACCAACCAGAATCTGTGCTACTGAAAGTTTAAAAGTTTAAAAATCCCACTTCCTGCTCCGGAGCCGAGTAGATAGATAGATTGGGCGGAGGATATGCACCTCGACCGCTGTGCTCTCTAATTCCTGTCACATTACATCGCTCAGCCCTAAGTCGCTCGGAAACCCTAACAGGCGAATGTGATGTGATTCTTCTGAGGCTGCAAGGTGCCTAGGTGTTTGACTCTTCTGCGCTGATAGCCATTTTGTTCATGTGATAACTTAACCTGCAGTGTCCTCTAGGTAATTCTGTGAGTTTTCTTAAGTTATTTTTATTAAGCAAAATAATTTCTCCTAGTATTTTTTATCCCTTCACTCCTAGACTATCTTTTATTACCTTCTCCTCATTTCTGAGTTCTTCTTTTATCCTATGAGGACCTATGGGACAGAAAAGTTGATGTGTTGATTTCTCGCTCTTACTTTGAGTGTCATTTCTGCGAACATGTCTGCTTGGAATATGCTGGGTATCTGCCTATTGGAATTAATACTCCTGTGCTCCGCGAATCACGCGCCTACCACACTAATGAGTGTGGTTTAATCTATTTTCTTATCATGGATTGGTAGCTGGTCCATGTACCATTGTGCTGTATCTGAGGTCAAAATTAAAATTTTTCCATCATTATTGAAATTGGCTATTTATAGAGTCTCTTTAAATTCTGCTCCCTTTCGGAAAGATATTATTTTTCCCTTTCCAGTGCATTCTCTCATCATTAATAGCAATGCTTTCTTGTATCACAGCTCTACTACTTTACGTAGGGGTCTAAAGCGAGTAGAGCTTCAAGTGCCACTGTAGGGCAGTTTCTCATGCAGCCTCCAATACAGGCACATGCAAGTCTTTGAATTTTTGCTAGCGCGATCCTGGCTGAGTGTAGTTTTAACCTTTCTGACCATGCTATCGCTCCATATGTAATGCTTGGGTTTACTGTCATAGTATACAATCAGTGCAGTACCTTAGGAGTGCATCCCTACCGGAGCCGAGTGCTTGAATATTTACTGAAAATCTCCTACAAATTGAAAAGAAAGTTAGGGATATAACTGAGAAATTTCAAATGATGGAAAGTATTCAGGAAAAATTGTGAAAGGAAAGGAGATTGCACGGGGGAAAACCACAGCAAAATGTGAGTACAAACGAGGAAGGCGTTTTCAAATACAAAACATTTCGCATAAATTTTAAAATTCAATTTTGATATTCTTTAAAATCTTCAGACTATTTTGATTGCAAGCTGCTCGCTATATAAATGTGTTTTTTAAATTATACCAGCTCTTCCAGCGAGTATGTGCGCTAGGTTTGCGGCCAGATGAGAACCTCAAATTATTACTTAACATAAACGATTATTTTTATTGAAAAATATTTGAACCGAATATGTTCGCTGGATTAAATCCCCAAACATTTGGAAATGCTAAAAGAACTTACCGCAGGGGAGAAAACAAGAAAAAAGTCACAATCTTAGAATATCAATGAAGTAGTCACTAGTAAGCGCTCGTACAAATGAAAGTTAACTTACAAAGTGCAAAGGTGATGGCAGGCAATAGATGTAGAGCAATATGCGTTGACAGGCCATCATCAATAACCGACCTCCTTTGGCTAGTAAGAAATTTCCTCTGAAGACAGGACTTCAGGGAGTAACAAAAAAGTTTCTTCGGGATGCCTTGCTTAATACTATTTTTTTTTGGTGAATATTTTGATCTAAAATTATTATTGCGAATTTTTTCTTAGTCAATTCATATCCTTGCTTACTTAATTTTTAGCAATTTGAAAAAAAGCTTTTCAGAAATTTTGAGTAAATAAAAACCGTAAACTGAATCATTCATAATATACACATACATATTTTACCTGTTAGTTATACAGAATCGTTCCATTGTCATCCGAGAGAATGTGAACCAATCCGAGATGATGCAACTAGCGGTGCTGCGTATGCGGATATGCGGCGCACACCAAACAATTGCTGCCAGTTTAGCAACACATTTACACCCCCAACCGCTACCACTAAGTAGTGGTAACCAACAAAGGAATCTAGCATTTGTTGCTGCGGGATATTTTTTATGCAATTTTACACATCGTACATACATATGTACGAACATCTGTGTATGCCAAACAACATTTACAGATCCTTATACTCGTATGTACAAGTACATACAAATGTATGTACTCGTATATCATGGCATGTAAATTAAGACTTTAAAGACTGTGTAATTAAGACGCTTCACATTACGAATGGAATAAAATAATATATATATAACGGGTTATCCATTTTTCGGGTTCCAAAATAAATGTAAATAAATTGAATTTAAAATAATTTTTGCCATGAAATTCCTTATTTATTATAAAGTCTGAGCCTTGGCATTATGGGTGAAACATTACATCAATCAAATGACCGTCTAGTGAATTCTTCCAAACTTCGATCCGTTTGCGATAATTGTCGACTACCGTTCTGCACATATTGGGCGATATCTCAGCCATAACTTGACGAATGTTGGTTTTCAAGTGCTCAAGAGTTTAAGGTTTATCAGCATAAATCAGGTATTTCGTGTAGCCCCACATAAACGGTGTCCAATGGTGTCAAATCGCACGATTTCGGAGGCAATAAAACCATATTCGCTCGTGTTGTGTGGTAGTACCATTTTGTTGGAACCACATATTTTCCAAGTCGTGTTCTTCAATTGCAGACCAAACAAAGTCGCCTATTCTACGACCATAATGCTCCGAATTGACAGTAAAAGTCTCGCCGTTAACGTTTTCAAAAGAGTAAGGTCCAATCATAACTCCAAACCAAAGAGCGCACCAGAAAATAAGTTTTTTTTTGGACGTAATTGCCTTTTTTCAATTATTTGAGGATTCTCGGAACCGCAAATGCGATAATTTTGCCGATTTTGCCGCCGGGTGAGAAAAATCGGGGTTCACTGCTTGTTATTCAAACACTCAATCGACGTGACTACGGCGTTGTGAATCGTCAGCTGGCTTCAGTTGTTGTGTGCTTTGAACTTTATATGGATGTAGGTGTAAATCCAAGTGTAAAAAAGTCCCAGCTCTTGAAAACTTCGAGAAATAGACACTTTTGGGTATTCGGGTCTTCAGCTACACTTTCACTCAGAGCAGCGATATTTTGATAATTGTTTTAGTAGTTGGACGATTACATGCACCATAATCTCCTCTTAAAGCACGAAACGTGGCCTTGTTTGAATTAACATTCTCGTAGTAGGTTTCCACAATTTTAACGCCTCGTGCGCTTGTTAAGCGATCCATTTTCATTAATTCCTGACTTTTAACTAAAAAAAAACATATTTGATTTGACAGTTTAGTTTGACAATGTTAAAATACAGCCCTGCACTTTCGAAACCACTAAATGGATAACCCTTCATGTACATATATATAAACATACTTCCATATATAAGACACATATACGCATTCACACAACTTTGTTCTTCCAATTTACCGTTTTTATTTTTGGGAGCGCACTTTATTTGGAAGAGCGTGTCTAGCATGTCTTCAGCGATCTTCGAGCAATTGAGTTTTTGAAGAAAACACGCAGCGAAACCAAAAGTTGATTAACTACATTAGGGGTATTCTCTTTGTCTAGGAAATGCATGCTATGGTGCACGGATAGGAAATTTTTCCTGGTAGTATTGAGTAGTACATTGAGTCAACATCAATATAGGAGCAGCTGTGCCAACTTAGCGATAAACTTTTCACAGTACTTTTTCGTAAGAATGTAATTTTTTAATCCAATTTCTTTAGGATGGAACAAGGACAGAACAGGGGCGGATGTGTCCTTGTGAAATCTGCTACAGTATCATAGTGGGTTTGGATTAATGGTGAGAGAAAGGCTGAAGCAAGGAGAAGTTCTTCAACATATCGCTGATTTCTGACCATGCCCCGATGTTAAAATCGTGCTTAGTGATTTTAACGCCAAGGTGGCCAAAGACAGGTACAGATGTCGAAAAATTCAGCACGAAACATCTCCAAACTGGCTGAGGCTGATCGACTTCCCAGCGGTCCGAAATATGGTTGTCTATAATACATGGTTGTCGCTGGATCGAAAATCGTACAACCAAACTGATTTCAAGACCGGAACATTCTCGTGTTGGAGGCAAGAAAGTAATTTGGTTACCGATGATCAGAGCATGCTGAGTTTATCTGAGTTTATGGAGGGAATACCTCTGCAGTTTGCTGAATGGCAGTGAAAGTACAATAATCGAAGATGGTGAACCCGATCCCTAATCGATGATGATGACAGTAAAGACGTTCCATCTACCAACTATGGGTGCTGATAGATTGCCGGGCAAGCTACTCAAATAAGGCGTTAATCAGCTTATTTGCAGAATATGGGCAGACGAAAACATGCCCAACGTTGGGAACCAGGAATGCAAACCATGCGAGTGTACTTTTGATATGAAATAAAAGCTCATCATAAAAACCTATTGGCCATATGGAGGCAGCTGAGAATAAACTGTAGATACCTCCATTTGTCGGAAAAATATTAAGACGCACACCACAAATTGGACCTGGTCGATCCCCAATAGACCATGAGAAAAGAATCGACACACCCCACTGCTTCGTCGATTTTGAAATGGCCTTCGATAAGACGAAAAATAAGTGCCTCCTAGAAATGCGAAGAACCTTTTGGAGCCATTCGATACCAAACAGGGTCTCAGAAAAGACGGCTCATTAGTGTGTGATTTCTTCAACTTAATGCGTGATAAAAAAATATGACCTACAGAACTGAATAGCGAATGTACAATCTTCTATAAGGGCAAACAACTGTTGGCATAAGGCGCTGATATTGATGTCATTGCCTCAATAACTGAGGCTTTACTTTCCAGACTTAATAAGAAAGCGTGGCGAATTTGGCTTTCAGTGAATGAGGACAAGACGATGACAGGAGATCAAACGAAACAGTTAGCGCATACGCGTCTTGGCTCCCACGCCGCTGTTGACGTTCATAACTTTGAAATGATAGAGAATTTCATCTACATTGGAACTAGCATCACCAACACCAACAATGTTAGTCTTGAAATCCAACGCAGAATCACTCTTGTCAACTTTGAACTGAGTAGACGATTGAGAAGTAAAGTCTTTCCTCGACGAATCAAAACTAAACCTGTAGAGAGAGACGGATCATACCTGTCTGGCTATTTGATAAGTCGGCGCTTGAAGTTTTCAGCAGAATTTTTTGCATACGATTTATGGACTTTTGTCCGTTGGCAACGGCGAATACCGCAGACAACAGAACCATAAGCTGTACGAGATATTCGGCGACATTTAAATAGTTCAGCGAATGAAGAGACAACGGCTACGCTGGCTAGGTCATGTTGTTCGTAGGAATGACCAAATTCCAACAAAGTAGAAGAATAAAACTAGGTTAAAATCGATTCACCGAAAATCCCAGAAAATCCCCAAAAATCCCTGAAGCCCGATTTTTTCGCAGCTTTTATTCATTTCTTTTTTTTCTGTGTGCCTTATAGAATGTAAGTAAATGTTTTGTGCCAATTCAAGTTTAAAGATATTTAAGCGAAATTTCCACTACTGAAATGTATCGAAGGATATGTGTTGCGCTGAGTTATAACTCTGTTTCCAACTTGTGTTTTTCCTATGAAAATCATATCACTTCATGTAGATAACAATGATGACTGCTTCCTGTCGTCAACACACTCTTTCTGATACGATACATGCATTTCTACTATATTTTACCACACACACATACAGCCGACGATGCTTGACGACTTTATTGTTGTTGCGATTGTTGATGTTGATGGTGATGCGTTGGCAACGATTTGCACTGAGTGACAAAATCACCGCATGCTGACAAGTCTAGTTGATGTGTACGTCAAAAGTCACAACAAGAACAACAAGAGCAACAACAACAACTATAGCAAGATATACATAACAACAGGCGCAAACCACGTGCAAAGCAAGTGCAAATTTTTAACAACAAATATATGATTTAAAAAGGCAAAATGACAAACATCTCACACACTCACACACTCTCAGCAACACAACTCGGAAGTTATGAAGTTTCTATGCGACACAGGCAATGTCGCAGTGTTGGCGTTGTTGCAGCAATTGTGTTGATGCGTTGATTCCTTCAATATTACTTACCAAATACACCGCAACAAATACATAGTGGTAGGAGTGTTGTTGTTATTGTTGTCTTCGTTGACGACGTCCGCTGCCGCCACCAACTCACTGATTCAGTCATTGCTACAGCTGAAAGCCACTGCAGCAGCTCGTATGTGGTGTGTTTGTGTTTTTGCTTTTCACCTTCTGCCTTTGCGTTGGGGGTGGTTTTATACTGCTTGGCTGCTGCGTGCGCTGTGGACTTATCTGACTCTTCCTGGCCTATTGGTAGCGCCTGCTAGCGGTGGCGCGCCTTTTGCACGTTTTTCATAATTTTAAAATTCTTTGCTGTTGGTCCAATTCATTTGATTTTTAACTGTCATCGCAGGCGGTAGTTAACGGCGGTCGAATTAATTGCTGAATTTCATCAAAAAGTAATAAACCGAAAGCAACGGTTGAGAAATTGTAAACCTGTGCTGTAAAGTGATATAAAAAACTTATTTTTTTGCAAAAAAAAAATAACTGATTTTCAAGAACATAAAAACAATAATAATAACCTCAATAACCATCTCAGCAGAGTAAAAGATTATTGTGTATATAGCTGAAGTATTGGATGCAAATCGCAGACAAACAAATTCCCGTAAAGTGGTAAATTTTTTAATTAAAAAAAAATAACGGTATTAATATGTGAGATATACATATGAATTCAATATCAGTGCAAATTTATTATTTATTGTGGTTAAAATAAGTGTTAATGGTAACACTTTGTGGTGAAAATGTCGTACAGAGGATTGAGAACATATTTTCTTTCTAACTGGAAGATTTTATACGCGTTTAGAATTTAAAAAAAAAATGGAATGGACGGACCCTTTCTCTCATTCCTCCCATACCTGTGTGTAAAGAAAGCTCATAGCACATTCTCTGAACGTTTTAAGCCAATTCGAGAAATATTTGCGAATATATACCTGAGTTCTTACACAATCTTCTTAGATATATTCCTAGGTATTGCAAGAAGGAATAAGATTTAAAAAATTTGGCGTCAAACGGATTTTTTTGAAAGTTGTTCCAAAGTATATCTACACGTTCGTCGCTCTGTTTCATTCTTAAAAGTAGACTCTGTTTGAGTTACCAGATAAAACTTATGTATTTTTTTTTAGACTGATTCATTCCTTATACGAATATATATATGTATAAGTATATAATAACCCATTTTCGGTCGAGCTGAAGGAGTCATATTGTGGGACCTTTATTATAAGCTGATGGATTTGTATCAGGAACTTCAATTTCATGTCAGAAATACACTCGAAGGTCTTGACATTCCCTGCCGTAGGTCAACCGCATTTAGAAAACATAATTTTCTATAATTTAAAATGTTGGTCGATCCCTGGCCTTTCGAATGGTAGCACGCAATGCTAACTACTCGGCTATGGCGGTAACGGTAAAGAGGTACAGGCAAGAGAGTCTCTCAGTTATAGAGGTCAGGGCAAGAAGAAAGACTGTTACTTATAAGCGTTTTTGTTTTCCACTTAGAGAGACTTTTGAGGAGTTACAGCCCGTGACCTGAGAAGCGTTCTCTCTTATCCATTTAATGATTTGACTTTGATTAATTCTGTGCTTGAAACATCAAGAAGGATTTTGTTTTTGAATTTGAATCGATCTAGTACATACATAAGACAACATGAGGAGATAAGAAACTGTACACCTTTCATTTCAATTTAGCTTTGTGCTATTAGAAAAGGAGCCTTTTTGGCAGTCAATAGCATATATTCAGAGGCTAAAATTTAAGTTACTGATAGGTTTTGATAACCAATTGTGCGAAATTAAGAAGCTCGGTAATTATTGTATTGTTTCCAAATATAAAATGGGCCGCGTAGAAAGTTTATCAGTCGAGGACAAAAATAAAATATTTGGCGAATTGAGTAAACGACTTATCAACCAGACAGATGGTGGAAAAGATCTCACGTAGTCACACAATCGTGTATCATTTCCTAAAATATTCCTCAAACTGTGGAAATAATATGAATACTACAAATCATGGTCATGCCCTGTGAAAAGCGAGGAATTCAAACACAGTGTGCTCTTCGGTGAATATTCGCTCAAAACTGAGAGTTCAAGCCAGCATTACTATCTATCATATGCCGACTGATAAGAAGCGCTATACACATAAAAAGGTTGGAAAAAATGTAACATGTAGGTTGAAATCCTGTAAGAAAGCCCGCTCGCATTTTACTCGGAATCATACGACATGGAGGACCGAATACAAACTGTTCGAAACGCAGAATGTGTTAATAATTACTTCAATGACATAAGGAAGGAAGTACACTATTTGATCCGCAACCATAATTCTGAGAGTGGCATAACTGTTTCGCATCTTCTCTCACTATGGCTCAGTAGATTTAGAGTTTGTGTCTTCAAAAAATAAATGTCAGTCGTTAAAAGGATCTTTCCAAAAGAAATTTCCCTAATTCGTCTAAATAAATTTTTTTTAAGGAATACCAAATTCCGATAGAACGGCGTAAGGCCATATTCTTTTCGTGTTGTTGAAGTTGGTCTTAAGTTCTTTAGAGAGATGCCAACCCTTTCCCCACTGAGTTTTAAGAAGAAAATTGGATGCATATCAGGAAATGTGAACCCCTCATAGTGTGCTCTTGACCTGGAATAAAAGCTTCCAATAAAAATCGAAAGAGACATTCGGGAGCGGCTTAGAATAAACTATCGGGCCCTCCATTTTTTGGGAAAAACATACGAGGGAAGCGTTTTTATGTTCGCGGAATGAGGGATAAGGGTTTGAAATAAAAAAAAAATTATTTTTAAATTTCAATACATACACCAGTAAGACATATACATTTGTGTTCAAAAAACGTCGAAACTTTTTATCCCACAGCTCTTGTCGTGCAAAAGCAGCACACTTTTCGTATATTTTCCCCGTCTCTTCTCTTTAATGGCTTCTTTTAGTTGCTCTAATACAGGCATAGGAAGTCCCTTATTACTATAATCGATCAATAATATTGCTTCCGAATCCCAAAACACCGTGTTTTGCATGAGTTTACCAACTGACTGTGATGCCTTAAACTTCTTGGTAGGTGCTGTGTCCTTTTTATGCGACTGCATGGAGTCTTTTTTCGACTCAGGTTCATAATGATGAACCCAAGTTTCGCCTCCCGTAACACTTCGACTCAATAAACCATCTTTATCTGTATTACAGAGGTCCAGAAATGCACATGAACATGGTTGTTGATAGCTCAAAGAATAATTGCCTAATAACAATGAAACCTCGAATTTATACTAATTATGAGTCACTGAAAATGTTACGGTCCGGATAAGGCTAATCGCCCCCCTTACAACCCTCTCATTCCGCACACTTAAAAACACTGCCTAGTCGCTTTGAAGAAAATTCAAAATTCGCTTATATATACATATATTATATGACACCAGGAAGAGTACCAGTGAACTAAAATGAAGTTGCATCAACTTCAACACTTCGAAAGTGAAAAATAACTCTTCGCCTCCAACCACAAGTATCTGATAAGTTTAAACGAAATGCGAATGCGAGTTAAACGGGTTTATTTGACTTCCAGGACATCAGTGATAAATACCAAACCAAAAAGTTTTGAGTTCAATTTCTACACATATTCGATTATGGTGATGGCTGAACTTTATGTACTTGTAATGTAACATACTCACCCACATACAAATTGAGTGAAACTATTGCCATGTACATACATATGTACTCGTATGTCCATTTGGGTGAATGTGCCACATGTCACTAGACGTAATACATCAACCAATTCACCAGCCATCCAACGGTAGCATTCACTCTTAACGACCAAAACAATTACAAGAACGATGAGGATAATGTGCGAAACGCCGAAAGCCACAAGTGGCATATAAATTTAATTCACAGTCGCAGTCAAATGTGGAGGACCGGCCATCGTGTCGCGCTTCAAAACTAACGGAGTGTGTGTTGTGCGTGGGTATATGAGCACATATTGACATAAACCAAAGATATACATATGCATACATATGTGTATACTTGATGTGTGTGTTACTCGTAATATGTACGAGTAGTTATATATGGTTAGCGCTAACAAGGACCTTATCACCTCAAACCATAGAGCGAATGTTGGCCTTTCAAATATGCCACTTAAGTGTTTAAGGGATGTTAACTGTCAGCTTTGTCTGTCCGCTTTCACTTCGCACACATCTCACACATACATATTTATTAACACAGTCAGTGTGCCGTTAAGTCTGTCGAATCAGTAATTTTGTTCGTAATTATGTTATTCCACAAAAGGATGTGTTACGCTTGTTTACGCGTTAAGTGCACAACACATTCACACAGGGTATGGGTACATATAAGTACATATATGTATGTATGCATGTAAGTATGTAAGCATGTGCGAAATAAATGAAGTTTTATAAACTCATTCTCGCATAAATACAAATTCGATTTCTGTCTGTGGTCTGATTGTATTCAAAATCAATCAAGCGAATGCAGATTTTTCAACCCTTTTTCAAAAGAGGATTATAAAAAACAAACAGACACAAAATGTACATACATATGTATATTTGTATAGAGCTAAATGTGAATAAACAAATAACTTCTCTAAATATGTGAGTGGATTAATGGACTTCGCTTGAATGAAAAAATAATACCTTTTTTTTTGTTGTAAAATAGTGAACATTATTAATTTTTTAACCAGTCAAATTATCTAGAGACCTTGTGGTGTACTCCTTCTGGGCTGTGGTAATTTGATAAGATCGCTCTTAATCACAGAAAGTAAGGCGATACTCGCCGATATGATGCTTGATTTCTACACAAAGCAAATTCACCTATTTATTACGCGCCGCTCCTGCCAAATTAAAAAAAAACCTAAGAGAGAACGGCTGTCCCCGGCCATGCCGAAGTCTTTAAACCTCTCATGAACATACCAAATTTACGGAAAATTGTAAAATTTGGTTTGGATAATTTTCAGTGTCAATGTTAACTTGAATTCACGTATGTAGAATACCAAATTTCACGTTCTTTGATGCTTATTTGACGGATTTTTGACCTAAAAACTCATATTTGAACAAATCGGTGTTTTGGGGGCTATATGATATAATATTCCGATTTCACTGGATTTCACCACCAATTTACAATTCATAATATGTGTGGATAATACCAAATTTCATGCTCCTAAATGCTTTTTGACTTAGTTTTGACCAAAACTCCACATCTGAAAATATCGGTGTATGGCAGTTACACGTTATATTCGTCCGATTTCGTTGAATTTCAGAACCAATATGAAGCTCATTAGTATACAAAATTTCAGGTTCTTAGGTACTTGTTTGATGGACTTTGATGGACGATCTAGCTGGTTACTGCAAATGATGGTTTAACAGTATAGATGCATCTTTCCTCCAAATTTGGTTGCGATGTTTCAAAAATTGAGCGATTAGTTTGTATTCAAGCAGAAAAATGGGCAGACAGACAGACAGACAGACGGACAGATTGACATAGCTAAACCAATTCAGCTCGTGATTCTGATATGATCGCTATAATTTTCGGTGGGTCTATCTCTTCTCCTTCTGGTACTTACATACAAGTTAATATACCATTACCATGTGCATGAAAGGTATAAAAATTCAAAGTAACTGTTCAAAGGTTAACATAGATTATACTGATTTTGTAAAAAGAGGGGGAGGTGTCTCACGTAAATAACGAAATAGCCATTGATATATCCTATTAATTATGTAATCATAATTATATACTTTTTTTTATCAGATAAATAATTTCGAACTAACCCAAAAAACTATTCTTGATTATACAGAACACTCAAAGGATGGGCTGAAGAGTACTGAGCCTAACAGAAAAAATATTTATCAAATCCACATCACAGCTCTAACATTTCAATATAATTTTTCATTTCTTAACGGTGAAAATTTTTTGAGGTTTGTAGGCAGCCCTGACAGACTGGTGTGGAAACATTTCGAAGTTCAAATCACTTACAAAGTGTGCTCAAAGGAAAAGGTGAATTTTGAATTTTTTTGAGAAGTACTTATTTATTCATCAATATCTATTTTGTCCCCTTCAATGTTGCATAACTTCCTTGTTGTAGTATTCCTTATTAACTGTACGACCTTTTGGAAGGAACTCATGACGCACCACAAAGAAAGCTTCTTCTTTTAGTTTGAACATACCTCGTAGTTTTGCCATCATTTTGATTGACTTTTCTTTGTCATATGCGGTCGTTTCTTTGAAATTACGGCCTTCAATGACTCTATATAATAATCACTGTTGTATTTCCCTTGCTGTGCACACAAATGATGATCGTTTTGATACCAAAGCGATGTGATGAATTCCAGTTTGTTTTGTTTAACCATGGACAAACACTGCTTACAATCATAAATTTCTTTGTAGTCAACAATGATTTTTCCATAACATAACTTTACAAAAACAAAAAACAAAATTTTTCGCTCCGGATATCTTACAAAATTTTTATGTTTTCAAGTATCCAGATTACGAATTTATTCATGAAAGTGCTGAATTTACTTTTGTTTTTATTATTTTTACGAATTTTCTGGTATTACTTGTTAGTAATAAAATTTACTTTCAAAATCATGATTAGCCTTTTGTTCAGGTTTCCCGCATTACGAAACCTCCACTCTAAGAACACTTGTTCCACAGAACAGCTGAGATCTCAATTATTTGACAAAGATGAAGTACTTACAAGTGAATCTGGATAAGTTGTCATGTGTCAATATTTCCTTTCAATTACTGAATATCCATTCTAATATATTTGTCTTGTCTTTTAAAATGTAAATATACTCGTAGTAGTGATCTGTTTTGTTATAATTATGGGTTATATAAAATAAGTACCACAGACTCTGCCAAGGAAACTTTTACTGAATATTTCGCTTTTTAAATGGTCATGGATACCTCACAAAGTTTGTTAGTCCTGTGTTGAGCCTAAGAACCATCTTGATGATTATTATCTTTGTGTAGTAGATGCTAAATGTTTTAGGGTGCTGAAACATCTACGCCAAAGTTTTTTTTTCAAAATGAACTCATTGATTTAAGACATAATCTCAATTTATCAAAACCCAAAAAAGGATGAGACGTTTTAGCCTCAAAATTGAAAGAAAAATATTTATTTGCACCAAACAGTAGCACTTTCAGAGGATGGAACGCAGGAATGTCAGTCCGAACTTCACTTAATGTCGAAGCGAGATCATATCTAAACATGAGGAGTTGGTAGTCTACAATTAAATTTTAAAATGAGGTCTGCTATATGGGTATTAGCTTCATTGTGGACGTCTATTTGTCCACCAAGATACTTCGAGTTTTGTAGACATCATTAAAATTTCAATATGAGGTCCACAGACCGGCCAAAGAAATGCCTGTTAAAGGGAGGTAGGTTCATATCCATTGCTTACAATCATCAATAGAACATGAGTCTCCAAGCTATATCAAATTTTGTACAGTCGCTCGTGATGAAAACTGTTGAACCCAAAAAGTGGCCATTCAATTATTGTTTTCAATCCGTCTTGAAACACTAAAAAACTTATCCAATGAAAAATGAACAGCGTCCTTTGTGCTGTCTAGCTTGTTGCCATCATCGGCAATACACTTCACAATTTCACAAACCATGTGACCAAGGACGCCTTCTTCGAGTTCTCAGATCGCACCTTCGCCACGACATCAATAGCGTGCTTGGCGATTTTAACGCCGCAGTGGGTAAAGGGGGTATTTTTGGCGTAACAGCCAGCGTATTTTTGGAAAATACAGCTTCCAAGACGAAACTTCTCCAAATGGTTTAAGGCTAATAGCGTTTGAAAATGTTATTTGAAGCACTCTCACACTGGAAGAAGCTTCATATCCCTTTATCCCTAAAAAAGTGATGATAAATATTAAAATGCACAAAAGATATAAACTGGAAGCTTGATGTGTCATTTCGTGATTAATTTTTTTTTTTTTTTGGTAATTGTATTGATTGCTGGTATGAATTTAAGAAATTTATGTATGTATGTAAATGATGGGTGATAAGTTATAGCTGGTGGAGATTATAATGCGAAGCATATCCATTGTGGTTCGAGCCTAATAAGGCCAAAACGTCGACAGTTAAATAGTACCGCCATAAATACTAAAAATAAGTTCGATTTTATCTCCCCTGCATCTTACTGGTCTACAGACCCAAGAAAATTACCTTACCGTATTGATTTTGCATTCACAAATGACTTAAGTAGGAATTCAGTTTCAAAAACAGATGTTGAAAACGTGAACTTGTATTTAAAAGTATGCAGAAAACACAACCACGAACCAGAACAATTATAATTAATAGCTGAATAGAGTTGCAGGTCCGAATTAAACGACGTTTGCGTTGCTAATGGCAAGTCAACCGATCGCTCGATGCAAAAATCAAACTTAAGATGGCAGAAAAAAAGGTAAAAGTGGCATTAAGATACGAAGAAAATAAAAATATGAAAAATCTAGTAACGCCTTTGTCTCCCAACGTTCCCACTGAAAACCGCTTTGGAAAGCTAGCAAAAATCGCAAGCCACCAGTAAATACTGAAGCTCCATTGCGACTACGTAACGCATCCTAGACCAAAAATTAAAAAATTAAGGCGACTTGTTTTGCAGAGCATCTCAGTACGGTATTTCAGTCAAATACTGCTTCAGATAATGCAACTTTGCTACTAACTCATAATGTTCCAACACCTACTATTTCTGACGGAGCATTTGCATCTGAACTAAAGAACTTTATCACTGTCCTAGATACAAAAAAAATTTGACGCTTGTAACTGCTGAGCGATTTTTGGCCGAGGTCCTTCTTCAATTTGTGGTTTTGCGTCTTGATGTTTTTACCAACAAATGGAGGGAACTACAGTTTATTCTATGCCACCTCCGAACGGCCGATGGATTTTTATGAGGAGCTTTCTACTTCATGTCAGATATACACTCGGAGGGCTTGACATTCCCTGCTAAAGAGCGACCGCAATTAGAAAAATTTATTTTCTATAATTTTGGATGTTGCTCGAACCAGGACATTCGAATTGAAGTACGCAATGCTAATCTCGGCTATCGCGGCCACGATTATATTACATCAAAAATATTAAAAGCTCTCCAGTGCCATACTAAAGCTAGACGCAATCTGCCGCCATCTTATAGAACAATCAGCCTGTTGCCTTGTCTTCTCAAAGCTCTCGGAAAAGTGTTGCTTTCCAAATGCACAAACACCCGAATCTTTTGGTTAACACCTCGGACTCTACAACAAGTCATACGCGCCTGATGAGGAACGATTTATCAGCCTTCTACGTCATGCCAGCAACCCATTCCTGCCAATGTGCTATTATATTTTAATTTAGATTTTTAAGATTTTATTACTTATTGCGAGGCTTCCGATGTCGAAACAGTTTCAGTAAATAAATAAAATGTTGGAAAAAAGTACATTCCATTTCCTTCCATTTCATTCCATAATATTTTAAAGTCTAAAGTTTGCTTTCCCTAAATTTATATAAATTTTTATTAAAGTCAATTTATTCCTTGTTTAAGTAGGATTTTTCTTAATCCTTTTCCTTTATGTTTTTATGCATTTTTTCCCTACTCGTGCGAAATGCCAAGCCGCAGCTTTTAATTGCCTTCATAGCGAAAACTTCTGCGTTGCTTTATTGGTTTACTCAGACAAACAATTGCAGTTGGCGCTTTTTTCCATAGTTGCTGCCAACAACTTGCCAGTTATTTGTCGCGCCTTTAACAAATGTTAATCAGTAAGAAAAATAAAACGCAGAAGAAGAAGAATAAACTTTTACAGAATTTATTACGCGTATATGAAAAAAGTTAGCCAAGTTGATTTTTCATTTCGCTGTAAAAACAAATTGAAATGTGCTTAGAGCGTGGCAAAGCTCGCTTCTGACGTCGTAGTGGGTGGAAGCGTGTCGCATATCCATCATTGAAATACACAAAATGCAAATTGATTCCGCATGAGAATTGTAACGACACACAGTGACAGTCGGCGATGGGTACATTACAACCAACGTCAACTCACTGGCCGACCAGAGGCAACAAACACAGCCGCATTGGATTACCACCTTAATTAGCATAATCTAATTTAAACTTGGCGCATCTTTCACACCCAACACCATAGCCGAAATCCGCCAACCGCCAACCGCCAGTTGATGCTAGCAAATTAAAATATTTACTCTCTTGAGTGAGTGGAGGAGGTGTGCGGCAGGCATGGAGTGGGTGTATTTCACAGCTGCCGAAACATTTCGTCAGTCGACATCGGTTCGTCAAAAGTTTATTTTTATAAGTGAAATGAAAAAACAATAAAAAACTTTTTGAATGCGAAAATAAAAGAGCGTACTCGAGTACTCAAGTGCGCCAGATTGGCTGGGCAGAGTATGTACTCCATAGGCACATGTATTCATTCATACACACTTCTATATTATTCTATACAATGTGCAATATGGTGCTGTCGAAGTAGGCAATCAACGGTCGCATCATCAGTGCCACAAATTCCTGCGGTGGTAGCATTTAAATGAATTAAAACATTTTTGGTGTAACACAATGTGACATACCTTCTGAAATTACGTACATTTGTATGCTTATGTATTAGGGTTAGCCAAAAACTGACCTATCGAGTTTATGAGTTAAAATATCTCTTTTCATTAAAACGATCATAACTTTTGAACCAGTGATCAATCGACCAGCCCAAAACATGAAATTATCTGCTCACCGATGTTTTCTCTCAATAAATCCATTTATTGATGCCATGTGTGGACGGCGGTCTTGTTGAAGCCAAACGTCGCGAAGTTCACGATCTTCAATTTCAGGCATCAAATAGTTGGTTATCATGGCGCGATAATGGTCGTCTTTGACGGTTACGTTCTCATCGGAATCATTTTTTAAGAAATATGGACCGATGAGTCCACCGGCCCACAAACCACACTAAGTTGTTTTTTCTGGATGAAATGGCAACTCTGGAATCTCTTAAGGCTGCTCTTCGTCTCAAATGCGAAAATTTTGCTTGTTTACATACCCATTGAGCCAAAAATGGGCCTCATCGTTGAACGAAATTTGGATCGAAAACGTCGGATCTTGGAACTTTTCGAGAACCCATAGAACCAAGCGATGTCGCTTGGGAAGGTTGAGCGGCTTCAGTTCTTGCACAAGCTGTATTTTGTACGCTTACAATTTGAGATCTCGACGTAAAATGTGCCAAGTCGTTCCATACGTCAGTCCGAGTTGCTGCGAACGGCACCGAATCGACTCTGCACGGCCTTCGTGTACACTCTCAGCTACGGCCGTTATATTTTCTGCACTGCGTGCTGGACTTGGTCTATTCGGTCGAATATTATCCAATAATAAATGCTGGGTCTCAAGATAGGTGATGGTGTTGCGAATAGTACGCTCAGTAGGCCGATTATGTTGACCATAAGTTGAGCGAAACGCGCGAAACACTTTCTTTCAGAACGTGAATTTGCGTAATAAAGTTAAATGATTTGTAAACGTTGTTCAGGCGTAAGTCTTTCCATGATGAAATTCAAAAGAATACTGAATAAAAATACCATGACAGTTTGTCACGACTCACGCATGATCTGTCAAGAAAGGTTATTGAAAAAACTACCTCTACTTGAATCACCCTTTATTATATATATGGAAAACTTTGAATGCTAATTCTTTTAAAATTGAATAAAAAATCCTAGCGTGCAGGGTCATTGTTTTCTCAGTAAATAGATTAACTTGAACCCATAAATGTGATTAGTTAGTTTTTGGCTCACCCTAATGTACATACATGTCAGAACACTTAGCAGTTGATGCTTGGGAAGGTATCTCAAATTCACTTTTTTGTATTTTAAATCATCGCGCTTCCCTAACAACACAATACTTTACACTTGTTTTCTGCCGAGCCATCACTTCAACTGGCGGCGGACATTGAGAATGATGAGGAGTGCCTATGTACTCCTGTATAGTCAATCGTCGAAGTTTTTAAAGTTTTTCTTGTGTTTATTTGAAAACATGTTGAAACGTTAATGGAATTGTTTGACACTGTCCAGGGTGTTTGCTCCTCAACGGACTAAGCTCTATATTTACAAACCATCACCAACACATGTTAATTGTACTAACTAAAACTACTATGATAGCAATGTTGTTTAACGGTATATATTTACCGTACGTGCATTCACAATTAGAAATATAATATCCCAACTTGGAGTATTAACAGGTGTTGTTTGCTACAATATTAAAATAAATAGAATTTTAATTGTTAAATTCATTTTGCTTACAACATTTACAAGCTGAGGTTGCACTAGAAGCATGTACATGTGTAAATTGTTTCTAGTTTATGTCCATACCATTGGACGGCCTTCGAACCTTACTGCAATTGTGGCTTTCAAACTGTACTGCGCGTTTCCTATAAATTTATTGACGACAAACTAAGTGGCGACGAACCTCGGCAGTGATATTCTGTTATGAAGTACAGGCTCCTTATGAAAATCCATTAGCCAGATGAAGCATCGATGAGGACTTTTTAGATTAGAATGGTTTACCCACCACCCGCCCATCCGCACAACAGAGCAAAATTCATCAGTTGATTTTTAAGAATTATTTCAAACATAAAATGTAATGTAACGATTAGTTGAGAGTCGACAAAATTGTATTCTTAATATGAAGTCCCAAATCAAATTTCTTAAGGCAAATAGGAGGAATTGTTTTTGAATATACTCTATCCTATCTGAGTAGATTTGATACCTCGGGTTCCAAATCACCAAGCCATATTCAAGAATAGGTCTTACTAATGTTATATACAAAGCTTTAGTAGCATAAGGATCATTAAACTCCCTTGACCAACGTTTTACAAAAGCCAAGATGCTTTCGACTTTGTTGACTATCACATCAATGTGATGTGTGAAGTTCAATTTAGAGTCCATAGTGAACGCCAAGTCAATAAAACTGTGAACCTGTTCCAAATTGCAATTATCTATAGTGTAAGTAATTGTCTGTATGGCTCTTCGGGAGAAATACATAACTTTACATCTCTTAAGATTTAGGGGCATCCATTTATTTTACACCATTCCAACCATGTTGTTTATGTCTGTTTGCAGTAAGATACCTTCATTTGCCGAAGTGTAAGATTTATAAAATTTTACATATATTACAGTATATCTTACGTCAACGCTGCTGTTCTTTCTGAACGCATCGATGATATAAGAAGTGAACTCAAGTGAATTGGTGGTTGTAGATTTTCCTTTAATGTGATATAAATGAAGAGACTGAATGAGTCAAATGTTCAGTGATAAGTGATTCAAATAAGTTAGGAATCGCAGAGTTTACGTAATTTCGGTAATTTTCTATTAAAGATCTGTTTCCATACAGATGGAAAAATACTCTCTTTAAGTGATAAATTGAATGAATTAGTCAAAGGTTCGAAAATATACTGAGCACAATTTACAAGAAATCAAGAAGATATTTGGTCAGGACCATATGTGCATGACTTTTTAAGGACTTCAGATTGAGAAATACATTTTCAGACGATATTGTAGGTGTTTGGAGTAAGTACCAAGTTTCAGCTGGATGCGAAGTATTGTACCCTAGGATGTCTAAATTATATATATACATATATTTATGTAATTACATATTTACATAAACCTATATATATATACAAATCCCATTATGTCACTTTCATTTTAGCGCATGTTTAATGCCTTATTATACCTTTCATGTACATGAAATGGTATATTGAAGGTTTTGCTCACTGTTTTCTGTGATTACAGTGGTGTGGTGCATCTTGAGTTCCTGCCAAAAGGTCGTACATAAGGAATACTACTGGAAGGAAGTTATGCAACGTTTGCGTGAAGCAATACAGCTCAAACGATCGGAATAGTGGAAAAACAAATCGTGGATTCTGCATCACGATGATACACCAGCTCATACATCAATGCATATTCGTGATTTTTTTAGCCAAAAACAAAATCGTAAACATGCCTCAACCACACTATTCACCAGATTTGGCCCCCTGGGACTTTTTCCTATTCCCAGAAGTAAAGAAAGGAAAACGTTTTGCCACAATTGATGAGATCAAGTCAAAATCGAAGGAAGAGCTGATGGCCATACCGAAAAGCGCATTTCAAAAGTGCTTCGAGGATTGGAAAAAGCGTTGACGCAAGTGCATTATATCCGAGGGGAATTACTTTGAAGGGGAGAAAGTAGATATTGATAAAAAAAAAGTACTTTTCAAAAAAAAAAATTCTCCTTTCCCTTTGAACACACCTCGTACATTATTTTCATTCTCAAATTAATAATCTTTGTTTTTCTTCGAAATAAGAAAGTTTTTCACAAAGATAGCTACGTCTTTCAGTCGCAGTCAAAGATATGAATCGTTTCTGATGAATGGTCAGGACAGTCATTACCTTAGAAATATTTTAACCTTACATAGAGTAGTTGCCGTAAAACCTTCTTAAATTTGAAGAGACCAATAAATTTATTTGACCGTGAAGCCTTCCAATCATTGTGTTCTAGCGAGGTCATTCTACTTGGCAAAAACTACTGTAAAAGTTTATTTTTTAATATGTCGGAATACGTGAAATGCTTCAAAGCTGCTTGCTGGCAACTCATTAATGAAATTCAGAAAGAATACGCCACAAAGCTTCATAAATGTCTGAGAAGAGAGCGAGGTGAAAATGCTTAGCATAGAGAGGCTCTTCAATGGAATATCCATGCATGATTGACTAGATATGAATCGCACAAGCTCTACATAAGCGCTTTGAAGAACAAAAAATTGTATCGAAACTACCCAAAGAGCCTAGTACATCTGAAATTTTTTAATAGATATATCTGTTCGTATAATTGTTCCATCCAGGGAGAAGCCTCTTTACTTACTGGAAGGTACAATAACTGATTAACGAATCAACCTGACGTGGGTATCAAATATCTACTTACAAAGAATTATAATTTCATAAGGCAACCCGAGGGATCATGTCGCAACTAGAGCTACCTATTTAGTTTGCAGATAGTTACGCTTCTGCATCATACCAACTCCAAGTCGTCAATGATACTTCCGCATGTCAAACAGGTGTACGCAGAGAATATAAAATTGATATTTCGGAGCCACATGCCAAAAATTCTTTACTAAAACGCCTTGAACTTGAATGGGTAGTAAAATATTATAAAATCAAATATTAAATAAATATTCAATTAAATTAAAAAGGATTTGAATTCTTCTTATATTCCTTCCGCCAATCATGTCAAAATGAAGGAGTAAAAGTCTGAGTTTGAAGACTATTTGACAACGAGTTGCAAATACTTCTACCACCCACCATCCGCCACAGTAGTCCTAAGTACATAAATCTCTTGGCGCATTTTATTGAAATCAAAAACAACTTAATGCACAAAACAATCTGCTTTGTTCCGGCACTCAGTGCTAAGCTGCTACAGCTTGTGGACTAAATACGAAACCAATGGGAGGGGCATAGCCGAAAGCTTTCCATTTATTGTCTAGCAAATCTGAAAAGTACACGAGAAGAACATTTAAATGTCGTTGTCTTACGGTTTCTTATTGTGTTTGCATTTCCTACACTTAAGACTTGCAGTTCTTTGGTGAAGACAAACATTAAACATCTACTTTCTTTTCTCATTCCTTTCTTCATAGCTCACTTAAATTGCAGCTGCTCGACAGGCGGTCATGTCGGAGGAACATCAACAGCAGCAGCAGCAGCAGCAACAACAGCGTCAGCAACTCTTGCAACAGCAACAGCAACTACAAAAATGTTCAAAGGATATTACGACAACCAACTCGTCATCCACCTCCTCTTCGCCCACAACTACGGCAACCACCACCACACCGCGCAAGTCGAATATCCATGAGATGCGCAATCAGGACTTTGTTAGCCGACTGATGGCAGCCACGCCTCCCTACTTATACTCAACGCCAGTCGGTACTAACAACTTTTTCTTCAGTGACATGTTGCGCTCATTGGTGGCGGCACGCAACAACGAGAATGCCCGCAATCTACAACTGCAGCAGTCGATGGTGTTGGCGCGTAGACCGAGAAAGCGTACTTGGGCTCAACATCGACCCTACTACGAGCATTTGCGTGAACGTAAGGAGATAGAAGAGAAACATCAACTTCATTTGCAACAACAACAACAACAACAGCAGCAGCAGTTGGGAAACAATGCCACTTCTGCCGTTGCAGGGTTGGAGAAGCCGCTAGAACTCACAAATAAGCCATATTTTCATTTAGCCAATAAATATCGCAAATTGGAGGAAGAAAGCAAAGACGCAACAGATATTAAAGTTAGCAAAACGGATGTGAGCGGCATTCCAACACCCGATTCAATTGCTGCGACTGCAACCAATGGTAGTGGAGGTAATTGTGGTGGCGGTGCAGTCGATGCTGTGTTGCAGGATACACCGCCGGCTGCTTCGTTGCCGCCGCAAGATTTGGTTTTACCACCACCACCACCTGTCTGGTATCCACCACTCTATCCACCTTACGGCATCGATCCACTGCACTTCTTCATCGATCTACGGGTCTCAGGTCATATTTACGATCGCAAGAAAGAGAACATTTCGCCACTCACAAGCACAGATAATAGCAATACAGCCAATGATTCAGAGGCTGTAGCTGGCAATGCATCTGGTGTTAGTCTACTGAACAAACATCGTCAGGGTTCGGCGTTTACTGTGCCCGTGCCACGCTCTAATGACACAAAACCTACTGCTGCCGGTCATACATTAGACGCGATCAATTTGTCGTCCTCTGCTGCGGCAAGTAAATTTGAAAACTACACCAAATATTATGATTTGGGTGAAGCCAAAGAGAATCAACCGTTGACTAAGAGCAGCGCCAGCTACATGTTACAACATTTACCGCGTCTTTACAGTCAGTTTGCAGCACGCACTTTTGATAATGACAATAAATCTGAACCTGACTGTGATGGGGATTCTGATGGTGCCGCTTCTGTGGATAACTGTGCGAGTATAGGAGGCAATAATCGTGAACGTGATGATATCGATGTCGAAATAATCGATTCCATAAAATATCGTACCGATGGCGAGAGCAGCCGTTGCTCGAGTGCAGACGATGCATCAATCACTCAAATTGATTAAACAGCAAAGTCAAACCGATGTAAAAGCAGGATATTAGTATAACGAATTTATTTCAAATAAATTATAATTTTGAAAAATAGCACGGTACTGTTTCAAATTTCATTCTAAAAGAAAAAAAAAAAAACCTTTGAAAAATTTCTAACACCGAAATAATATGAGTTTTATAATACTTCAACCCCTTTACGGCTTTTCTGCAGTCCTCTACCTCATCCTTACCCTTGCTTCAACATTGACTTCTGAAGCAATTTTTGACAAACTTTCAACAAGAGATTGGCCTACTAAGATACTCATCACATTTGACATATGTAACTAGGTTTCTTCCGTGTGACATTTTATGGTCCCATTTTTCAATTCAATTCAATATACATATATTTTTGCGACTCACGTAGGTAGTCAGTAGCGTAGAAGATCTCTGCGTAGGAAACAATTTGATTAGTTGTGCTTTGCAATAAATGTTAATCTGATTTTCTATGACCCTGAACACAAGTACAAGTATAACTGATCCAATTTTACTAAAATTTCAAGTGATAAAAATATTTGATGCTTCATTGTGAACACGCTTATAGACAATAGTTTGGTAGATTTCATAAGCCCCTGGTTTAACTCCTCTTCCGTGATACTTCACTCAATATTCCTACGAATCTGTTTTCCATTCCCAATGATTCCGTAGACGTTACAAGTATGAACCGTGTACAGTCTAGGGTCACGACTAAAGGGGAGGAAGCTTTAGCGAGACCACTCCCTCATATGTGGTTTGAGGGTTCAACAGAGATGCGGCTGCAAGCCGGCGTGGGTCTAAGTCTACTTTCGTAGCCAGATTGCTCGTTGGATTTGGAACCCGCCTCGAAGAAGACATTTCCAATGAAAAGAAATGTTAGAACCGACTTTTGATGACGGCCACAGAAAAAGTTTTAAGTACCATGATTTAAGGGCATGCACCTGAAATGTTTGGGCCCTTAATTTGGAAGGTGCCGCTGCCCAGCTGGTTGATGTCTTCCTAAGACTGCCATCACCGCCGTTCAAGATTTAACATGGAGAATGAAACATGAAACGAGAAAGTACCATGTATTACAGCGGCCATAAAACGCAGAGAAAATTTGGTGTCAAATTCGTGGTGGGGATAGACTCAGTTGCTGGCATTCACCCCGGTAGGTGAATGGCTCGCCACTATCCGCTTCAGAGTGAGGTTCTTCAGCACATCGCTAATTTGCGCCCACACTCCGGTGGAAGACACACCAGTCAAAATATTCACCCAAATGGTCGTTTATAGTACTAGAATCCGGCATTATTGAATTTTTATCGCTACTTGGCTTTGTCCGGATTGAAGAACTCATAATCAAATTGGCCATGGCGTTATAGATAGACGACATATCTGCAGAGGTCCACGTTCCGAGGTCCAAATATCGGCTCGGATCACTATCAAACTAGCAAATAAATTTGCACTCTTGCTCTCTGAAAGCACTCATCAGCAACTCGATATAAGGGAACTGTGAAAAGTCAAAAGAAGAGCTGGTGCGATGATGATAGCCTTACCGCAGTTGAGAGCAATACCGAGTGTTCAAGAGAGAAGCGAAATACATTTGTGAATATGATATATTCCCAGAGTATATTGAATTTTTAGAGGAAACACTTCTCCAACCCGCTGAATGACACTGAAAGTGCAGCACCTGGAGACGGCAGAAACCGGAATCCCCAATTCAAGATGATGGAAAATACATTACTCACTTTAACAAAGTTCGTGTAAGGACAACATGCATAAATCAGCTGGCATGCCGAATGTGGTGATTTTGCTCCTCCTAATCCACAAGAAGGAGGACCCCATCTTCTGCACCAGTTGTCGTTTAATAAGCGTCCTCAATATCGCAGGTACTATTTAGCGTATTATGTGCACACCATCAACAAACTCATTTCACCTTATTAGTATGGCTTTAGACCTGGTAAATCCACCATTGACCAGATATTCACCAAGCGATAGTCTAGGAAAAAACCCGAGTTAAAACAATCGATTCACACCACCTTTTATTATCGATTTTAAAGCTCCCTTCGACAGCACAAAAAAGAGCTGCCTCTAAATTTATTTATAACTGACGCTACATAAAACCAACAGCTCCGCCAGAATCAGGATGTAACCTTCCGAGACATTCAATACTCTTCTAGGTTTCAGAGAGAGAGGGAACTTTGTATCGTGTGACTTCTGTAATTTATTGCTGGAGAATCTAATACGAGCTGCAGTGCAGAATAGAGAAGAAAAAATCTTTAACAGGAATGTACATTTACTGGCGTTTGCCGATGATATTGATATCATTTGTCTTAATAACTGCGCCATTAGTTCTACTTTCTACAGGTTAAACATAGTAGGAAAACGAAGAGGTCTGCTAGAGCACGAGAACAAGATGAACACAACCAACTAAGTCAGCCTTGAAATCAGAACGCATAATCACTCTTGCCAACCGGCGCTACTTTGCACTGACTAGGAAATTGAAGAGTAAAAAGAAAGATTTTAGGAGTTGCACGCTGGTGCGGAAGCGTGGCCGATGGCGATATCTAATAAGTCGGCGGTTGGACTTTTCGAAAGAAAGATTATATAATTTTGCTCATTGACAAACTGCGAATATCGCAGATAACCGAATCATAATTTGTACGGTGACATAGACTTAATTCGGAGATTGAGGAGACAGTATATTTTGCCCGAATGTATGAGAAAACTCTAAATTTGAAAGTATTCGATGTAGTACGCGCCGGTTGAAGCAGAGAAATGGGAAGACTTTCACTCTGTTGGAAAGTTGAAGTGGAAAAGGATCTGGTTACAGATCGAGTTTTTATGCCTTTCATGTATATGAAATGGTATATTAACTTTGGTCAAAAGTATGTAAGTAGCAAGAGCAGAAGAGGTATCAGAATGAAGATCTGAGTTGATATAGCCAAGTCCGTCTGTCCGTCTGTTTGAATACAAACGTGTCTCTCTTTCGAGGTATTTTGACCAAATTTGATAGGAATATGCACCTATACGTTTATAAAATCATTTGTCGGAACCGACCAGATCGGACCACTATGGCTTATATACGACCGCTTTTTCAGATTTCAAATTTTGTTTCATAAATCAATCAAAAAAGGATCTAAGACCGTGCCACAAATACATAATGAATTACGTATTGGTTATGAAAATTATCGAAATTAGCATGTAGCTTCCATACACCGATTTCTTGAGATGTGAGGCTTTGGTGGATGACCGCTTTGGTCAAAACGCAGTTAAGAAACCATCTAGGAGCGTGAAATTTGGTTTTATATACACATATTATGCTGGTAGTGAAAATCATCGAAATCGAAATACTATATAATACAGCCTTCATACAACCGATTTGTTCAGATATGATGTTTTGGGTCAAAAACCCGCCAAAAAACATCTAAGAGCATGGAATTCGGTATTCTGCAGACGTAAATTCAAGAGTATATTGATACTGAAAATCATGGAAATCGAACTTAGCAAATTTTCAATAAATTTTATATGCTCATGAGAGGTAATAAAGACTTCGGCATGGCCGAAGACAGCGAAGACAGTTTTTTTTTATAACTACAAATTTACTAATACATACGATTGATTATATATGTTAATACCACCCATCTTTCAAAAATCTGAAATTTAGGAAATTCACGAGTGGAATTGAAACAATAAAGCGCTCATAAACACTCGTGCGCCGAGTGAAGGGCAGGTGTTCTCAATGAACCTCGGCGTATACGTCACACAATCAACACCCCAAATTGCCAGCGGCGCATTTCACGCGTTTTCCAGCAACGACAGGCAGCAACAACAACAGCATTGTTGACATTGACAACCGGAGGAGGAGAAGAGAGAAAATCCGTAGTGGGAAGTGTAATAATGATGAGCAAGATTGAAAATTTCTTTTCACTTAATTCGTGGAAAAAAGAGAAGAAAAAAGTAAAAATGAGTGCACACACATACCATACATACAAATGTAAATATGCAAAACGCGGTCTGTGCTTAATTGACGATGAAGATCTGAAAGCAACAATTTCATAAATCATTTACTGCAATGCGCGATGAAATTTCGGTTTGTCGCATTGAAGAAAGATTGTTTTGAGCCACACGAAGTTGGGAGCGGAAATTGCAGTTACAGCAACAGCGGAGTCAAAATTATACGAAAACAATAAAAAAGAAAAATTAAATATTCACACAAAAAAAAATTAAAAAATAAGAAAATATGCTGACGGTAATTTTGTCTGCTTTGTTGTTGCTGTAGCTCACTGCGACAATTGATATAAAAGTGTCGATGATGACAACGGCGATGGTTGGGGGGTGGCGGTTGACGCAGCATAGCTTTTGGTTGTCGATGATTTTTCCAGGATATTAATTTTTACACCATTCATTGGTTTTAGCAACGTGAAGCTACTGATTTTGCCGCTGATGACACCGGCGCTGGAAAAGTTGCTTCCGGTTTTAACGTTGCCCATGTATGCTTTCGGCATTCGGTTTGTTGTTGTTTTTTTCGTTTTTTTTTCTCATCAATCAGATTGATTTCATTTATTGGTATTTTTTACTTTTCAATTTACTCACAAAAAATGCACAGCTATTCATGTAGAAAAACTGCAAAGGCCGACAATTCCGATAGCGATAGTCGTCTGGTGGCATTTTCGAAAAGTTTGTTGTTTGTTTTTCAATCAAAGGCACATGTATATGTATATGTGTTTGCCTTAGGTTGCTTGGTTAGTTGATTGGAAGGATAGGTTGAAGACCTAACCATAGGCGGTCGTAGGGTGTAGGGTAATTATGTTCCCTAACGTGATCCAAATATACGTTTGCAAACAGTTAACTTGATTTAATGACATCTTTGATGTTATGACGTCTTAAGTGCACAGGATAAGTTTTAAGTGCTCCAAGACCTTAAGTATTTTTCTAAGAACTACTTTTTCGGACCAAATTTAAATTAGCTGAAATCATAAGGAGATGACAGCTTCGGCAACGGTGTCAGCACACGTCAACTTCGCTGCCTTTCCATCGCCTTCTATATCCCTATGTCCGGGAACCCAAGAGATGCATATTCACTTTGCTCTTCCGTCAGACTTTATTAATTGTCCCTTTGTCCCTACAAGAAACCTTTAAAGGATTCCCTATTAAAACGGACGCCTTTTTTGATATTATCAGTGATGCCCTTAAACTCTGCATGGAAGAAAAAGTAGTAGTCATAAAATTGAAAGTAACAGAATAAAATTGTTATTTTGCTTGACTCATAGGTATCTGCAAAGATAATGTTGCCAATGACTTCTCTTTCAGCTCATTCGTATTTGCTCGGGAATGGATAAGTAAATTCCACTGACCAGAAGTTTTTCTTTTCCTCGAGTTCGGTTAGTATGCGGTCATGTTCCCAAACTTAAGTAACGGGTGTAGTTGATTGGGATTTTTATGCGGTTTATTGTTAGCACTGTTTTAAATATACCTCAACCGGATATTAATATGGAGGATGACTACCAAAGCTCTCATTAATGTTGTTGTTGTTGCAACCCCAGAAAAATTCCACAAATTTGGCTTCGGGGAATATTGCGGGAGTGACAGTCCTTGGCCGGATAAAAATCCGGGTCGTTCCGGTATAAAGACCTGATTGTCGCGGGAATTATTGGATTGTAGTCGCCTCTTACGAGAGGCATGCCTTACCGCGGATAAATTCTTGCATCCCTAACCCGCAACGGGGTTTTCATTAATGTACTTTCTTTCAGTGTAGCTCCCCTTACTTTTATGGTAGTTTTAATAAATAGTCCAAGAAGTGCTCAACTTCAACTTTTAATGAAGGTTTCCTCTGCTTTCTTTTCAAACTTTTTGCACACAGTTCACTTTGGCCTTAATATATCACTTCATAAAAACGAAAAGCACCCGAATGGTCATTTAGATCATAATAAACATTTTACTATTGACTTGTCAACAGTAGTAGACCCTAATATCCGATCCAGCTTACATATGATTGGAGTATTCGAACCTCAAAAGGAGCTAAATAGCACAATTAAATACTTGTCTTAATATTTTTGAGCAGCTATTGCTTCTTCTTTGTTCACTTCTCACATCATTATATTGAAGAATTAATCAATCTTGGGCTATGCCATGCGGGGTGGGCGCGGCACAGTAACAACTACGAGTGGCTGCATTTGAGACCTCTCTTGAGGTGATAATTTTTCCTTTTTAATAAACAAATTCATTGTATATTTCTTCAGAGAACTTGAGCCCACAATTTTTTTTTTTTTTAGAGAGAATGGAATCTTTTGGGTTTCCGTTCGCTTTGTTTAAATTTTTTCAAAATATTCAAGTTAAACTCAACAAATAAATTTGCGTAGTTATAAGAAAAACCTGAGTACCCACATGCACCCCATAGAGAACAATATTAACTTATTCAACTGTCTGCTCTCAACAGCGGCTACTGTATCAACACCAGAGGCAGAGAGTCATCAAATTACAATACGACTCACCAATAGTCAAATTGAGCGCTTTGTAGTTGAAAAATATATACTTCGACGAGATAGCAGGTTAATCATACTCCTTCAGCTAAATTAAACTGCTTGGGAGGAAGAATAGGCGTACTTAAAAAGATTTATATCTACTTTGACGCCGAACTCTTCTCAAAGAAATTCATTATGGAAGGCTGAAAAATATTTTAAGCCACCAGTAGATATTGAAACAACTGAAACGTCTAAAGAACAATCAAAACAAATGGTTAGAAATATTAATAACACTGGCCTACACTCATTTTGGTGCCTACGATTTTAGACCTGATTTTGGGTATATTTTGTGAGCTGATACGAGAAAACTAGTCACATTTTTCATATCAGCTCTTGTTTATAATTGCCAATTTCAATACCAAAGTATGCAGAATACAAGCGAATTACCGTGTCATTAATCGGTTTCCGTTGATCTTTCATTATATACTCACCACATATGTAACAAAACATATCAGGATCGTTAATGCAACATCTCGACTTACTTGCCATACTGAATTTATACGATTAATGTCATAAAAGTCGTTATAACATTGACTGATTTCGAATAAAACCGGAAAAAAGTTAAAATAAGTATCGTAGGTAAACCAGAGCTGTCAGCTGACATCTAGTAGCAGCAATGTAGTTCATACTACCTACCTTACCGACTACGGATGTGAACAGAGCTGCACCAAACCAAAAAAAATTTTTTGTAGGCCAGTGTAATAAGTCTTGCTATAAATGTATATAAAAAAACTTCGAAGCCAAAATCAAATCCAACCTAAATAGTTTCTGACATTGTGCGGAATCCAGAAAGAATAAGTTTAATGGCATATTGGCTAATTCCATGTCAGAAGCATGTTTGGAAAATAGCATTACTTCCTTCATTTTTTAAATCAGGAAGCAACAATGAGACCCATTTTGAAACTGGGCACTGTTTCAAAACTCTTTTTGGATGCTTATACCTGGTAGTTCTGCAATCAGCTGTTTTTTCTGATTACTGTCATTCCGCTTTTAATTAGGGTTAACAGGTAGATACCATCTACATAGACTTTTCCAAGGCATTTGACAGAATTTCGTTTAAGATTCTGCTAGCGAAGCTTTAGAATATTGGGTTTCATTCTGACATACAAGGATGAATAAAATCATACCCTGTTAAAAGAATATGAGTCTTTAGAGGGAATTCGTTCAAAAGTGTTTAGTCCGACGTCTGGTGTGCCCAAGGCAGTGTTCTAGAGCGCCTACTCCTCATTTTATTTATAAATGACATTCAATCTTGTTTCTCTGGCATTCAAACTTTACTCTGTCATAAAGAATCTCAAGGACTCAACAGTGTTTGAAAGTAATAGTTTGCACACATGGTGTGTAAGAAATCGGTTATCATTAAATATTAACATTTTATAACATTTTAATCTAGTACCTATTCGAAGCTTCAAACGCCCTGGCAAACTCTCTATCAAATTTCAAATTCCTACCTGAAATCAGTTAGTGAGGTTAAAATCGAAATTCTGGTTTCAAATCCATTATTACTACATAATCGCTGATTCGCAGTGATTTTTTATGATCCATATACTCCAAAAACTCTTCGTATGTTCAAAATAGGATTATCCAACATTCAATTGGAGACCCCACCACCACACTCTTATAAAGGGTGTTTTTTTACAGAGGTATAGAACTTTAAGTTGGCATTACTTTTCAAGATGGCGACCGATTTAACAGGTGTTAAGTGATTTATTCTCAGTTTGGTTTGGCAATTCATCATGAAGAGACTCACGCCTGAACAACGCTTGCAAATAGTGCAATTTTATTTCGAAAATAATGGTTCTGTGCCGAAAACGTATCGCGCACTACGTCCATTAGCGATGAAGCGCACTTCTGGTTGAAAGGCTACGTCAACAAACAAAACTGCCGAATTTGGAGTGAAGGTAATCCTCAAGTGTATGTTGAAACACCGTTACATCCAGAAAAACTGACTGTTTGGTGCGCTTTCTGGGCTGGTGGAATCATTGATCCGTACTTTTTCAAAAACGATGGTTGCCAGAACGTTACAGTCAATGGTGATCGGTATAGAGCCATGATTACTAACTTTTTTATTCCTGAATTGAATAACCATGATGTCCAGGAGATGTGGTTTCAACAAGACAGCGCAACATGTCACACAGCTCGTGCCGCAATAGATTTATTGGAAGACACGTTTGGTGACCGCCTAATTTCACGTTTTGGACCTGTGAATTGGCCTCCAAGATCTTGTGATTTAACACCGCTAGACTACTTTCTGTGGGGCTATGTATAGTCATTGGTCTATGCGGATAAGCCACAAACGCTTGACCATTTGGAAGATATTCGCCGTGTTATTGCCGATATATGGCCACAAATGTTGGAAAAAGTCATCGAAAATTGGACGTCCAGATTGGACTACATCAGCGCCAGCTGTGGCGATCATATGCCAGAAATCATATTTAAAATGTAATGCTACAAGATTATCTTTCGGATAAATAAAATTCATGTCAATCGAATAATCCATCGTTGTTTTATTGCAACTTAAAGTTCTATACCTCTATAAAAAACACCCTTTAAATCGTTTTGAATCCATACGGTGAAGATTTATACGTTTTGCTCTTCGCTCTCTAGCCTTACAGAGCCGATGCCATCGTATTTTTCAATAGCCTTTTTTTTGACAGATAGCGCGTGAGTCGTGTCAAGCTGTCATGTTAATTTTGTTCATTATTGTTTGGTAATTCATCATGGAAAGACTTACGCCTCAACAAGGTTTACAAATCATTCATTTCATTATTACGAAAATTCACGTTCTGTAAAGAATGTGTTTCGCGCGATTCGCTCAACTTATTGTCAACATAATCGGCCTACTGAGCGTACTATTCGCAACACCATCACCCATCTGGAGACCCAGCATTCAGTATTGGAGAGTCGATTCGATCGAGATCTTAAACTGAAAGCATACAAAATACAGCTAGTGTAAGAACTGAAGCCGCTCGAACTTCCCAAGCGACATCGCTTCGCTCTATGGGCTCTTGAAAAGTGCAAAGAAGATCCCACGTTTTCGAGCCAAATTTTTTCAGTGATGAGGTCCATTTCTAGCTTAATGGGTATGTAAAGAAGCAAAATTGTCGCATTTGCGACGAAGAACAACCTCAAGAAATTCAAGAGCTGCCATTTCATCGGGAAAAAACAACGGTTTGGTGTGGTTTGTGGGCCGGTGGAATCATCGGTCCATATTTCTTCAAATATGATGCCGGTGGGGACCGTTATCGCGCCATGATAACCGACTATTTGATGCCTGAAATTGAAGCTCGTGATCTCCGCGACATTTGGTTTCAACAAGACGGCGCCACTTCCCACACATCGCATCAATCAATGGATTTATTAAGAGAACACTTCGGTGAGCAGATAAACTCACGTTTTGTGCCGGTCGATTGGCCACCAAGGTCGTGAAATATTACACCGTTAGACATTTTCCTGTGGGGATATGTAAAGTCTAAGGTCTATGCGGACAATCCCGCTTCGATTCAGGCGTTGAAGCAAAACATCACGAGTGTCCTTCGCCAGTAACCAGTCGAAATGGTCGAACGAGTCATCGAAAATTGGACTCAACGGATGGACCATCTGAGACGTGGCCGCGGCCAACATTTGAAAGAGATAATCTTCAAAACATAAATGCCAAAGAATGGTTATCGAAATGAATGAATAAACATTCCTCATTAAATTTGAACTATCTGTGTTTTTTCTTTAAAAAAGTAGGGAACCTCGAAATGGATCACCCGATAGATGTTAGCTAATAAATAAAGAATAAATCTAATGACCCTTCATTCGGTAGAATGGGCTGCCCTGATCTTTTTATTAAGATAAATTTATTGTTCGGCTCCATTGTTATTGGCTCCATCTTTTTGTCACTATATCTTGAGACCTATTCCGGAAGTGTGTACAACCTCATCTCAGTTAAAAGACATAACAAAAAAACTAATTATAACACAGTCGCCTAATTATGACCACATTACACAGCAAATGCCAACAGAGCTACCAAATATTGCTTTCAGTTCATTGGCTCAACGTTTTAATGTCATTTTTATATGTTATTTTACAAAAGCGTAGGAAAAGTCGCAGATCATAATGATAACCAAACCCGGAAAAGAGGCAACGCTGCCATAATCATATCAACCAGTTAGCTCGTTGCCTATTCTTTCCGAATTATTTGAAAAAGTGATGTTATCCAAAATATCTCTTTATCTCTGCGCATGGGTAACTATGGGACAAATCCATAGCATTATTACCAATGAGAACAGGAAGGAATTCGACCTGAAAGAGTATTGCTCAGCCATATTTCTTGATGTGGCTCAAGCATTCGATAAAGTACGAAGGACTTACATATATATAAAATTAAAGTGACTTTGCCAAAATTTTCAATCAGAATCATACCTTAAAAAAAAAAAGGTTTACAGTTAAAATAAATGAATTTATCTCAGAGAGTATTCTGGCTAGCGTTCTCAAGATAGCGTTTTATGGTCAATAATGTATGCTTTTACTACAGACATTCCAACGAGCGCAATAATACTTACCTCAACATTCGCAGACGATACCGCCATTTTATGTAGGAGCAAGTACCCAATCAAAGCTTCACATAAACTTTAAAGGAAAAAACGTGCCTATTACTAAAGCTTAACAATGATCCTCCAAGCAAGTGATGTTAAATACCTGGTCATCCATCTAGTTAGGCGATTGACCTGAAGGAGCCATATTTTTGCTAAAATACGGCAAGTTAAACTTAACATAGCCACGCCAGCCTGAATTAGTTATTGGGTAAAAATTCTGATCTAAGATTGGGTCAAAAAACTATTTTCTATGACTTAGTCATAAAATAAACCTAAATGTATGGAATATACTACTGGGGCTCTACTCGCGGAACAAAGATTCATGCAGCGATTTCAATCAAAAATACTACGAAACCTCAGGATTTTCCATGGGACGATGGGTTCTCGTACGTCTACGAAAGTTATGTTAATAAAGACGAAACATAGTGTAAAGACATTATTTTTGCTTAAGTTTAAGACGGAGATGGATCCGAAGAATCTGCGTAGTACATTAAAACATGAAGGGGCCATGTAATGCTTTGAGGATGTATGTCATCAGCAGGTTTTGGAATCTTTTCATAAAAGAAACTATGGATAAAAAAGTTTATTTTATTGAAAAATAATTTATTAAAAAGTGCCGGAAAATTGTGCATTCGAGACAGGTTTATGTTTACCAGGACCCGAAGTACCAACCGCAATTAGTACAGACGTGGCTTATGTGGAATTGTCCACATTTGGTACAGACATCGGCACAACCGCCCAATCTTGATGTTATTGAAAACTTATGGAGTGTTCTCGAGCAAAACATAAGAAAACATCACATAAGCATGAAATAAGACCTTAAAACAGCATTAGAGATGTTGTAGGAGAGAATATCAAATGAATACACTAAAAACTTGTAGGCCACATGCTATCTCGGCTTAGATTTGTTTTAAAACAAAAAGGTTATCCTACAAAATATTTATTTACCTAAAACTTAATTTAACTCACCAGAACTCATGTACAAACTTAAAAATTTAAAGTTTAGTTAATCACTGAGAGACCTTGAGATACCAATGATAAACACAGAAGTGACAAATACTTGGAAAAAAATACCTGTCGCAGGTGCAAAATCAACGGAATTCCGTAGCGAACGTTTTATCCTGCCCAGCAGGTTAAGCCAAAAAAGGATCTGCCGTTTTTTGAAGAGCACTAAAAGACTAAATATGAAACTCTAATAACTTTACTAGTTATTAAGATTCTAAAACTTTTCGTCAGGCTTTAATTAATCAGATCCAATAATCCCTATGGCTTAGGTTTGATCGCAAATCAAGAAGTGATCTCCCAAGATCAGTGGTTTGCTTCTCTTTTTTCTACATGATATTTCATAGTAAAAATAAACAGTTAGGCTAGGAACCGCTAATCCAAAATTCGCCACAATTCGCCAAAAGATTGCGATTTTGTTTCAATGTAAAATCCACACTAATCTGGGATCATCTTTGAATTTACATAAGTTTTGGCCTTCGCATTTGTACTACGAAAAATTGATTTTAATTTACTTCTGCGCGATAACTTAATAAAGTTTGTTACTTTTTTAGCAAAATTCTTAAGGACAATTTAGAATTATCGGCAACAGATTTAGATACCCCCGTGGCATCAGCGTACACGAGGAGGCTTTAATTCTGGCATTCCATGGTTCAACTCATTTGCGGATTTTTCGTTGGCGTTGGCTCCCATGGTTTTCCACTCACTTTTCGAAGAAAAAGACCTATGTGCCTCAAATATCTGTCTTATATATATATATATATTTGGCACTTTGTAACCGCTGAAGCGATTTTCGGCCGAGCTCCTCCTCCAATTTGTTTTGCGTCTTGATGTTTTTTACCAACAAATGGAGGGACCTACAGTTTGTTCTAAGCCGCCTCCGAACGGCTGATGGATTTTTTTTTATGAGGAGCTTTATTTCATGCCAGAAACACACTCAGAGGGCTTAACATTCCCTGCCGAGGGGCGACCGCAATTAGAAAAATAAAATTTTTCTATCATTTTGGATGTTGCTCGAACCTGGGCTCGAACCCAGGCCTTCCGAATGTCAGTACGCAATGCTAACCACTCGGCTATCGCGGCCGCCATCTGTCTTATTTTCAAATATTCTGTCTATACAAAAACTATTTCGTATTATTTTATTCGTGTCAATCTAAAAAGCCCCGCAGTGTCTTGTATATTGTTCGAATGAATATTTCCTCTAACAATTTTACAAAGACGATAGTGATTTATTTTCTTATATTTTCTTTTTTTTTTCATTTTAATTTCACTTGAGCTACCACGCCTACGCTGAACAAAGGAAAATCTCATCGTAATTTGCGTAACGATGGCATGCTAAATTTGAAATTCAACCTAATTGCAGGAAATTTATATTCGTGCATTGCATGGCCGAAGGATTCCTCTGCCAACCGCAAGTCAAAGTGTCTTTTGTTTGCTTTCGACTGTTACAGACTTCCATTAGTCTCAGGGAGGAGAAGTGTCAGTGCGAGTGTGGGCTTTGTAAATTGCACGAAGAGTAAGTAGCGGCGCATCTCAGCGCTACTTGCTGTTGTCATTGAAGAATTTAAAACGTTACTTTTGTTAATCATAAATCTTCAACAAGTCTCATAATTCATCCACCACACTTTTTTTTTGTCTTCATATTATTCGCGCATATCGCATTGCTCCTTTCATATAAACCCAAATTTGCCTGCGTACACACTCGGTATATTCATATAGTCTGTTGGTTAGAATGTTTGTGAGAAGCCACTCAATATACCCACATACCTTCCCCGCACTCACGACGGCGTTTTGTTTGCGTCAATCTGAAAATCGTCGCTCATTGATTCTTTTTTTCTGCTTTTTTTTTGTGCCAAATACAAGTCCCTAAGGACATTCGCTGTTAGGGAGTGGAGAGAAAGGAGTTAGCCCGTTGATGCATACATACAAATACATATATTCGTATATCATAAGCTTGGCCCCTGCCAAATCCATATTGTCATTGTGTTAATAAAACAAAATATGCTTTTAAAATAATTGCTTTGAAATTGGTGAATGGCAATTAATCCTTAATTCTTAATGAGCAAAGGGAGGGAGTGAGTAAAAAATTTAATTGTCATATCAAAAATTAGAAAATAAAGAGCTGGCAATGTTTTAACATCATCTTATTTTAATATATTTCTTATTGCACATACTTGCATGTAGTGTATTCTAAAAGTAATCAAATTCAAGTTTTTTTTTTTTAACCAAAACAAATAAATTCTCACCCTCCTTTGTGACCAATCCCCCCGTACGCCCAAATAAAAAAGTTCCTCATCGAATCAGTGCACAGCAAATATTTACATTTTTTCTAGCAAAATGTAAAATAGAAAATAGAAAACATCGCTGAAGCTCCACCCTCCTGCGCACAGTGGAAATTTCTAATAACTTTTGTGATTAAATATTAAAGGGTGATCCATTCCGCGGTTCTCTACTTTTAAAGAAAAAAAACACAGAAAATTCAAATTTAATGGAGGAATGTTTATTATCATTCGAAAGAACATTCTTTGGCATTTATTTCTTGAAGATTATCTTTTTCAAATTTTGGTCGCGGCTACGTCTCAGATGGTCTATCCGTCCGAGTCCAATTCTCGATGACTCGTTCGAGCAACGGAGGTAGAGAAGAGTAACGGTGTGATATCACACGATCCTGATGGCCAATCGACCGGCCCAAAACGTGATATTATCTGGAAAATGGCGCCGTTTTGTTGAAACCAAATGTCGCTGGGATCACGATCTTCAATTTCAGGCATTAAATAATCGGTTATCATGGCGCGATAACGGTCGCCATTGATGGTTCTCACCGGCATCATTTCCGCTGATCCCACCGGCCAACAAATCACAACAATCAGCTGAATCTCTTCAGGTTACTCTGTCTCAAATGCGGCGTTTTTCTTTTTTACATACCCATTGAGCCACAAATGGGCCTCATCATTCAACAAAATTTGACTCGAAAACTTCAGATCTTCTTGGAACTTTTCAAGAGCCCATAGAGCGAAGCGATATCGCTTGGGAAGTTCGAGCGGCTTCCGTTCTTACACTAGCAGTATTTTGTACGCTTTCAATTTAAGATCTCGACGTAAAATCCGCCAAGTTGTTCCATACGCCAGTCCGAGTTGCTGCGAAAGGCGCCGAATTGACTTTCCACGGTCTTCATGTACACTCTCAGCTATGGCCGCTATATTTTCTTCACTGTGCGTTGGACGTGGTTTATTCGGTCGAATATTATCCAATAATGAATGCTGGGCCTCAAGATGGGTGATGGTATTGCGAATAATACGCACAGTAGGTCGATTATGTTGACCACAAGTTGAGCGAAGCGCGCGAAAAAAATTCTTTACAGAACGTGAATTTTCGCAATAAAGTTCAATAATTTGTAAACGTTGTTCGGGCGTAAGTCGTTCCATGATGAAATGCCAAACAATACTGAACAAATATAACATGACAGCTTGACACGACCTACGCGTGATCTGTCCAAAAAATTCTATTGAAAATAGTACCTCTACTTGGATTACACTTTATTTTCTTATAACTTTTTAGTATTTTATTGATTGTAATTTTAATAGTCTATATCCATAAAAGAGTCAATTTACAGCTGGAAGTTTTTGCTGTAAGAAAGAGAACAGTTCTAGTCAAGAGGAAGACACGATAGATAACGCATCTGAAATAAACGATACATTAGCCGAACGCGGGCGGAGATAGCGGAAGGTTTTACAACTGGGACTTGAGTGTGATCTATCAATACCCCACAATAGTATCACAAAGTAGCCATCGCTTACGCGACTATAGCCGTGTTAATAGCAGCACCCCATTAGTTGCTTCTCTTAGCCGTTCGAGGCCAATCGGCACCAGGTCCTTCTTCACCTGATCTTTCCAACAGAGGGGGGATTTTCCTATTCCTCTGCTTCCACCAGCGGGTACTGAATCGAATACTTTCAAAGCTGGAATGTTCTCATCCATTCGGACGACATGATCTAGCCAGCGAAGCCGCCGTCTTTTCATTCGCTGAACTATGTCAATGTCGTCGTATAGCTCGTATAGCTCTTCGTTCCATAGGCTGTGGTATTCGCCGTTGCCTTATCACAACGATCCATAAATCGTTTGCAAAACCTTTCTAAATATGCTCCGGTCTTGAAACCTTCTTTAGGTCGCCACATCTTTCCATAGAATTTTCAAACAATACATCTGTAGATCAGCTTCTTAAGCTCTTCAGACTTACGCATTTCAGCCCCTATATTTGTTGTCTGCTATAGTCTCTATTCCCTCTTCACCTCTTGGCATCTCCTCCTGCATTTCTTGTGAGTCTTTTTAACTTCGTAAAGTAGGTCAAATTTGGCGTAGTGAGCAAAATTTTAGAATCAACTGTCGATGCTCCGACTATAACAATGAACAACCCTAGAAAAACACTATGATTATGAACAACATTAGAAGTTCTGTTTATTCAGTTGCAAGGGACTACTCCGAACCTTTCGGTACCAAACGAGGTTTCAGCCAATCCGCTAGTGAATTGCGAAAATCCGTCCATATTTTTCAACCAAAACGGTGGATTTAATGTAACGACTGTCTACGCCAAGTCGTTCCCGGATCATGTAACTTAATTTGAAGAATCGGCCCATAATGGTATTTACCATTTAATTAAGATGACGAAACCCAATGACGACAAGTGAATGCACGTTTGGAATCAAACCAACCCCATAGAAGGCGAAGAAATGGAGTTGCCTCGGTAAACTTGAATAATACTGGTATAACTAATCCCTGTATACTGTGGTATACCTAGTCCTAAATATTTAAACTCGACCCGAAATACTTGAAACTAACCACCTCTTTACTTTTTCAGTGTGTATTTCATTCATCTAACACTTCTGTCCCTCTATTCCCTACAGCTCGTTTCCTGAACCTCTCGTTGGATGGCCTTGATCATAGATTAATTTCGTCTGCTAGGAGATGAGCAAGCCGCTACAAGAACACCACCAATAATATGTGTCTAATTGTAGACGGTCGTTAAGTATAAATACACTTTTGCGGTAGAATTAAAAATTTTGATATAATATATTTTTTCGTTTTCTCAAATATTTGTTTAAATAAAAATTTCTAATCTTTTCAATAAATGTTTAAAACAAAGGCTTCAGATAAAAAAAATTCCAATTAAATTTTTATTTTGTTGAAATAGAAATATAAACTTAATTTCCCAATTATCAATTGTGAATGATACAGCGCCAACTTCATTGTGAATTTTGTATTCACGTGATTTAAGAAAGAATTGTCAAAAGAGAAAACCGATTGGCAATTTGTAAAAGCAGCCAATATAGGGTTTTAGAATTTTTGCCAGTTTACTGACGAATTTCTTGGGAGGAAGAGAAATTGTTATATTTCTTATCTGCTTTGCTGTGCTGTTGGTGATTTGATTTTTAAAATCAATTAAGTGCGAAACTACGTAAAATATCAAAGAAATGGCTGCAAGATTTATTCAAAAGATTGTGAGTGAACGTGTTTGCGTTAACAATCTGTTAATGAATGACATTGTTACTTTATTCCTTCTAACCATTTATAAGTGCTAAACTCCCCACCTACCTATTTGTTTCGCGCTACATTTTAGTTAAAAAGTTTTGGAATTAACACTACACGATTTGGACAGGATCGCCTGACTGATGCTGCGGTCAACGTCAAGGTGCGTCCACAGGAGCGTAGGCTCTTTAAAAAAAAAAAGCGACATTTAGCGAAATCGATTCTGCAACGCTGACAAATTTTTTTACATAACACCAAAATCGAATTCAAAATTTTGTTAAAATTTGCTTGGCATGCGAATATTGCTATGTCAACTTGTACAAAAGCGAAAATTATTGATTACTTTATTGGTGTATAAATTAGTTAATTTGATTTTTAATGAATTCGTGCAAATGTTTCTTGGCCTATTCCCAGATATATAGAATATTGTATAACCTCAACAAAAGGCTTGTGATACATTGCCTCAACCCCCACACTGCCTCCTTCAACTCCTAATTTTCTTATTGCAACGAAGCAAATGCGTGTGAAGGTGGTAGTTACCATTCGGTTCGCAACAACCAGCTGTGTGAACAATGCAGCACGGTGGATATAGGCAGGCGACAGATAAATAGACAAACGAATAAACACGGCAAACCGTAGAGAGCAACTTATGTAATATGAGTTCCATACAAATGCATCTATGCAAATAGATATAATAGAGCGCGAGTAAGCTTCATTGATAAGCGATGTTAGGCATTTGTTTACTATGCATGCGGCATGCTTAATTTGCATGTAAATATTCAATTACTAAAAGTGTTTAACGTGTAAAATGCTTGTTTTATTTTTATAATTTCAGGTTAACACTGCCCCAACATCTGCACGCGGCTTTGCATCTGGCACAAGAAAGGTCACTCTTATTCCCGGTGATGGTATTGGTCCAGAAATCTCAGCTGCTGTGCAGAAAATCTTCACCGCTGCCAATGTGCCAATCGAATGGGAATCCGTAGATGTCACGCCTGTTATGGTAAGTGCCATATTTAGCTAATGTAAATGAGATAACGGTGAGATATTAGCGGGAGTGTTCTAAAAATATATAAAATAAAATAAATAAATAAATCTAGTTTAATTAACTGAGTTAAAATGAAAGTAGTATAATAAAAGTGCTTCGTTTGCGTTTGTTAAACAAATGATATGGTTCATTTGCGAATACAGCAATATTGTATTAGAATTGTGACTTTGTTTATCTAAGGGAGGCTAATATTAATTAATTTAAGTTAAAAGTGTGGAAGAGTGATAGTAAGAGTGTTATATACCTATATGTATGTATGTATGTAAAGGTTGCTTAGGAACGGAAAACAGTGCATTATGGTTCAATTAACAATTTCAGACGATACAAAAATTCTATATATGTATACATACAGACATATCTTCAAAGCTACATGCTTATTTGCATAAAATTTGTGTTAATTATTTGCGCTCCAACAACTGTTTATTTGTGTAATTGAAAACTCGTTGCGATTTTTATATACAAATTTTAAAAAAGAGATCATCGTTCATTTAGCCGCACACAAAGCAAAAAAAAAAATTTTATTATAAATGCAAGTTAAGCAATAATTAAAAAAAAAGTCGTACTTGTTTAAAGAGAACCATTTAAATTCGTTAAATAATAAATACATATTCATTAAAAATACATAAAATATTTGGCAAATACGTAACGTTTCATATGCTCTTATTATTTCTACGTTTTATTGCGCTGATTAGAGGAAGATTTTTAGAAAATACTTATTGATTAGTTGACCTTTGATGATTATTTAAAAAAATATGAATTTTATTTTTGTGCTGGAATAGTTAATTTTACACACTAACATATATACATGTGTATATATATACACAAGTGCATTGCTTTGTGATAATACTGTCTGGGTCCTACTAACAAACATTATTTTTTTTTCTTGTGAGTCATTAATTTTGATTTGATTAATACCGAATTCGCAAACGTTTATGACACGTATAAATGCGCAAGTGAATGTACATAGTATGTATGCTTGCGAAAGTGGTTCAATTATCAAAAATAAAAGGAAGAAATATCAATGAAGTGGATTTTTCCTAAACATTTTGCGGGTTACATAAGATTTTGTTTTATTAAAAATACTTATTCTTTGGAAATAAATATTTATATAGCATTTTGCGGTATTCAGCATTTATTCGATCCGAAAACGTTTTTCCTAATCACAGTTTACATATATTTTTTGCGATTATACCAACGCCCTAAGTCCCCTGCAATAATTTATGATGGAATAAAAGCCGTAGGTGAATTGTAGGAGAAAACAATTTGAGTATTTGTTAAGACTCTTTATAGAATAGGGGCTTCGGGGAATTTTTGCGCGAATGTTCCGATTGTCGCGGGAACTATTGCATTTTAGTCGCCTCTTACGACAGGCACGCCTTACCGCCGGTAAATTATTGAACCCCTAACCCGCAGGGATGTTGAGGGTCAATCGTATGCAGTGATTGATGTTCCTTTGGAATTCTCAATATTGCGGTTGCTGAAGTGAGGAACATTATAATGATTACTGGGAAAAGTTATATTTATTTTAAATTAACCGGTTTTGATAACTAAATTGACGAATTGGTATTATTCACCTAGAAATATTTATGCTTCTCAGAAACAATTTAGCATACATATTTATACCAGTCATACATATATATAATAAATATAAACTTTCATTAACACAGGGTTCCGACGGCAAATTCGGCATCCCCCAAGCGGCCATCGACTCGGTTAACACTAATAAGATTGGCTTGAAAGGTCCCTTGATGACACCAGTCGGCAAAGGTCATCGATCATTGAATTTGGCATTGCGTAAGGAGTTCAATTTGTATGCCAACGTTCGGCCATGCCGAAGTTTAGAAGGCTACAAAACCCTCTACGACGATGTCGATGTGGTGACCATCCGTGAGAACACCGAAGGTGAATACTCCGGCATTGAGCATGAAATTGTTGACGGTGTTGTGCAGAGTATCAAATTGATCACCGAAGAGGCCTCAAAACGTGTCGCCGAATACGCCTTCCAATATGCCAAGGCCAACAACAGGAAGAAGGTGACCGTAGTGCACAAAGCCAACATTATGTAAATATTTTATACATATGTACAATATCTGTATAATACAATTTTTTTTATTTCACTATAGGCGCATGTCTGACGGTTTGTTCTTGCGTTGCGCGCGTGATATGGCCGAAAAGTACCCAGAAATTCAGTTCGAAGAACGTTACTTGGACACAGTGTGTTTGAATATGGTGCAGAATCCTAAGAAATATGATGTGTTGGTATGTGATCATATAGTAGTCCAAATTTTAAAGATAACTGTTAAGAAGTAGAAATTAAATTAAATTATCAATTAAAATTTAACAATCAAACACAGGTTATGCCCAATTTGTATGGTGACATCCTTTCTGATATGTGTGCTGGTCTCGTCGGTGGTTTGGGTCTCACACCATCGGGCAACATGGGCTTGAATGGTGCTCTATTTGAATCTGTACGTTCCTATTGGCATTTCCAAATATTGACATATTTAAATATTTCTACTGATTTTAATTTAGGTCCACGGTACTGCTCCCGATATTGCTGGCATGGATTTGGCCAACCCAACTGCTTTACTGTTGTCTGCTGTGATGATGCTGCGACACATGGAGTTGAATGAACACGCTGACAAGATCGAAAAAGCTTGCTTCGCTGTGATCAAGGAAGCCACACATCTGACTGGTGATTTGGGTGGTAAAGCCAAATGCTCCGAGTTCACAAATGAGATCTGTGCTAAACTGTGAAGTGGATGAGCGTAAACTCTAATGGGTTTATATATCGCTGTGTATGTGTATAAACCAGTTTCTCATTCGATCAGAACAATAAATTTTACCCACTGCTGCTTAAACCAACAATAACACAAAAGAAAGAATGATCAAATTAAGTACGTAATCGAAAACTGCTTAAAATGGAAAGTATCGCATGTTTGAATAGCAAAAACGTGCGTAGCTATGCCATACTGTGCAAAAATGTCTACCAATACCAATACCAATACCAATACCATAGTTGCTCATTTGAATATGAAGTAACAAATTCACTTGTTAATACGTCTATCATCATACTACAGAAGTATTCATTTAAAGTTTTATTTTAAATTTTATGTTAAAATTTTGCCAATCAGGTATTTAGTAATTATATTATGTTAATTAATTAGTAAATATTTATTTGAAGGTATTTGATTTATTGTAATTTTTAGTTATCATCAAGGGTTATTATAATACCATATATACATTGACATATGGTTTAATTGTGTTTTATCTTATGAATTATTATACCATAAACATAATACACGTATTTGCCCTTTGTCGATAGTCAATTGTATTTGATGATGAGTCGTGTGCTTAGTGTATAGCAATATCCTAAACTTTCATTTAAAAGCAGTGAGGATTTCAAATTATTATTTCTCGTCAGAACAATACATAGACAACCATTGTTAGAAAATATGTCAGACTAAACCACCAAGTCATTATGAATATTTAATGATGTTGAATATTAAGATAATTCAATAAAAAGTTAATAAAAATCGCAAACTTAAAAAAATTATAATGCTAAATTTATTTTATCTAACATTTCATACTGTACCCTGGGTATATAAGAGAGGTAGTTAGTTAGTGCTAGCTATGTTGTTACTATTTTCCAATAATATTAGCTTAATCTTTTTTCTCACTGCAAAGATACTTTTTGTAAAGCTATGAACGCTATGCATAGAAGTCAATACAAACTCGCACCGATCGCGCTGATATAGCAGAGTGGTAGCTGAGAGTATATTATTCAGTTGATTATCATAGCTGGCGATTGTCCGTGTTTTTACTCAATAGATGAGAGTATAGATTTTTGAATTAATTTAATTTATTGAATCCTTTTGAGAATTTAGTGAAAAGTCCCAATTATTTCCATTCACACACATCTAACAAATCTTAACGCACATCTTACTACTTCTACTATAGAGCTTGTTGGAATATATTTTCCATTAATGATTTTTATGCGTGCAACTTAAGTATGTTTTTCACAAATTTTTGTTCTAGCTGCTGTGAACACGTTGTCGTCGAAGTTATCTAAAACTTCAGGAAACTAGCTGCTTCAATGGTTTTGTACCAAAGGGATCGCAATCTTAAATAAGTTAATTTAACAGCTTGGAGTAACAGTCTTTAATATCAACCCTAAATTTTACTAAATTCTTATATTAAAAGCAAAAAAAATTCCAAAAAGTCGACACTCACTTCTTTCTGTTCTTTTCTCCTTCAATCCTCTTAAGGCAATCAAACTTTTTGATAAAAAAAAATATATTTATTTATTTTTTATTTATTTATTTTTTTTATCTATCTATTTCACTTCGTTTGATTGGGGTACCATTACCATAGGACATGTTTGTCTTTAGAGTGAATGTGACCTGTTTACACTTAGGCTCCTTCTATTTGAAGTGACAACGGGGTTTAGATGGTTTCCTAGAGTATTTGAAGCTTTAATTTGACACTGGCTCCGACATAAAATAATGATATCAACTGGGAATGTTGAGGTTAGTATTTTTGCGCTCCTTGGAATGTCTACAGTGAATAATATATACAGTATTGGTTCCAAAATGATACCCCTTAAGATCAGCAGTCATAATTGGATACTCCTCTGAGATAAATTTCTTGACTTTAACTGTAATACTGGGCTTGTTCGAGCTACTCAATAATAGCTTCTGCAGTGTTGCAACCAACAACTGCAGTGTTGCAACCATGACAACTCTTCCGAGCGTATTTCTGACGCTTCTTGCATTTCTGTGTGACTTTTATAAGAGACTACCTTCTTTTTACTCTCTAACTACTAGCTCAATCCCAGAAAGTAAACAAAACACACTTATTTTTTATATATTTTTAAAGTTTACTGCTACAATATACTACTTGTAAGTGGGCGTGTATGATTTGGACATTTTTCTCAATAGCGCATTGTTTTGGTTGAGTAAGACCCTGCAAATATTTATGGACCATATGGTCCATTGCACTACCTATAAATATACTCCACTTTGGCAAATTTTGGACCAACTCATGTGTTTACACTAACTTTGTGCGTCACGACCATTCTTCGAGTTATACCGATCGCAAGCACTACACGAAGTTACAATTGCGCATAAAGTTCTATACTCGTATACAGAAAATGTGTGGAAATGAAACAGAGTCAGTTTCGTTTCGTTGTTGAGCTGTGCTGGTACGCAAAAGGAGTGCATAATTCATTATTATTTCAATGAAAATACGTAGAACAAATTACGCAAACTAATATATATTATATATTTATTAACAATAATCTATTAATATAATATAAATTTAAATAAAAAATATTATATTTTACTAACTTTCACCATAGGAAATGCTATTCGAAACTAAAGACTATGTTCAAATGTAATTTTTCGCATATACTCCAAAATATAATCCCCTGTAGGTACTCCATGGAGTACTCCGGTGTTATGCAGAGATGGATTATATGGTCCAGCTGATAAGACATCACAATGTTAATTGGACCATATTTTTTGTATGGATTGTGGCAAGTTTTGGATTACTCTATTGTCCGCGTGGATAATATACATATTTCACGCGTGCATCAAGTACTCGCCTTATTTTCAGGGGAGTTCTCTATTTTACAATACCTTGTGTGTTTGTATAAGTACTAGAGGCACATTCTCTCTCGAACAAAACGCACGCACAAAAGTTACGTATACGCAGCGTCCTACTTGCGATAGTATAAATAAATGGGTATTTGCTCTGATGCAGGGAATGTCAAGCGCTGAAATGAAATAAAAGGCTCCTCATAAAAATCCAACGGCCATTCGGAGGCGGCTTCTAGGTCACTCCATTTTGCTGCTAAAAACATCAAGACGAAAAACCACAAATTGAAGGAGGATCTCGGCCAAAAATAGCTTCAGCGGTTACAAAGTACCAAATATATATATATTGTAACGTTTTTCCTTGCTACCTCGATGATTTCCCAAATCGTTCGAGTCCGATCACTGGATTGCTAAATAAAACTCCCAAGATTTGTTCGTTTGGCCTCTTAACCGTCAGGAATTAATTTAACGTTTATTAAGTCTTTGATAATTACAATTTTCTACTATAGCCAATGGCTTATTTTACAATTCTTTATGATACACAATTATTATCAGCTTCACTTAGCTTATCCGTTTCTAAAACACACACAGCTCACAGCAATGTTAACTCCACTAAGTTGTCTACTCGTCTCTCGTGTGATAGCGGCTGCCGCTCTTTTTATACCTGAAGATGACCAAAACATTCTCTTCACGCGCTTAAGTATAGGTCTGAATTACCTATACACTGCTACTCATTCAATCTGTTCTTTGTATTTGGGATTTCCGTCACAATATATATAGCCTTGGATATATATATATACATATATATATTTGCTCTGATAATTCAAAATTGATGAAATAATATGTATAATGCCAGTAGTAGTTATTTAGCAACCACGAAAGCACGAAGCAAGTTTGAAACTTCCAAATTATCTTCGATTAACAGCCCTTCTAGCCAAGTCTCTATTTAAAAAATTTCTATTAATATTAACATTCGCCTCTTTCATTCCACACGAGTGTATGTGTGTATCTTCGACATAAAAATTACCACTGATAGAAAAATAACTTTTTGGGATTTTTAGAAGAATTTTTGGTATTCTATTACGAAGAAGAAGACAACAATTATCCTAAATTGCAATTTCAACAATATTTATTTAAGAAAACAATCGAATATTTAATTTTTTTGTTGAGTTTTAACATTAAAACTTGATTAATTTCTGCTTTGATATTTCAAACAATGGATTTTATTCTATTTTTTTTTTACATACATAGTGGCACTAGTGCCTTCTGCACCAAAGATAATCTTTGTTCTGCACATCAGCTGTTGACTGTTCCCCAATATGACACCAAAGATGATTAGATACGAAACTCTTTATTTCGTGAGAGCGCTCTGAAAATCCACATTTTTTATAACATTTTCAAACCGTGCCACTGCGATGGAAAAGTTTCACTTTGGGATTTTTGGAAATTTTTTGGGCATTTTTTGATAACAAAAAATTGTAAAAATGAATATTTCTGCACCTTTACAGCTGTGTTTGGAAAATATTTGAGTTCAATAAATACAAACAACAATTGTACTAAATTTTAAAATACAAATTTATCGTGCTCAATGAAAATTTATTGATAACCTAAAATGGTTTTCTGATGAAAAATGGTGCGTTTCATTATTGACTAAGTGGTACTAAGGCTTTTATACCATCAGCTGTTCAAAATTCCTTCATTTGGCTTTGTTACCAGCCCAAAGAAAATAATCGAGGAACGCAATTTATCTACATTTTAGAGAGTTTCGTATCTAGTCATCTTTGCTGATATGTTGAAGCAATCGTAAAATATCGCAGTCAGGTTTATTATAGCCGAATCAGCCGAAAACTTAGCGACTCAGCTGATGCAGCCTATCTTATGGCAGCGCCATGTAAATGAAAAGTTACCACTGCTTAGCGATGCCGTTACTGACGTTTGTACCGACCACTGTTATACAAGGTTGCCAGAATAGACTTTTATAAATAATCTATCAATATAAAGGGGAGTGTTGGTAGTTACTACGCTTATAAATCAAAAACGTCTTGATTGATTTCGATGATTTGCACCTACATATTTCGGTTTTTCTTCGACCAAACGAGAATAATACGAAAGAAAAAGGGAAGTGGATTAGGGACCGACCCATTCGAAAATATCGTACCATTGGTTTTATTTTATAAAATTTGGTATTAAGGGTGTTTTACGCTTAGTTTAACACTAACACTACTTTTTATTCCGGGTGGTGGACCTGTGAACGATGTGCGCGGTATGTTCAAATGAAAAGTTGAAGGTTCTGCTCACTGTTCAATGCTTATTCGTAATTTTTTTGGTCAACAACAACACCGAAATCATGCCTCAACCACCATATTGACCAAATTTGGCTTCTTGCGACTTTTCCTATTCCCAAAATTAAAGAAACCAATGAAAGGAAAGCGCTTTGCCACAATTGATGAGATCAAATATGAATCGAAGAAAGAGCTGATGGCCATACCGAAAAGCGCATTTCAAAAGTGCTTCGAGGATTGGAAAAAGCGTTGGCACAAGTGTATTATATCCGAGGGGGATTACTTTGAAGGTGATAAAATAGATATTGATGAAGAACTTATTTACTTTTCAAAAAAAATTCAAATTCACCTTTTCCTTTGAACGCACCTCGTATACAATAAAATCTTATTTATGACTACTATATGGTAATAAATTATTAATTACGATTTCACTTTTATTTATTTAAAAAAAAGTGTTTCTTATTTTATCTATATTTTATTTATAAGTCCATAATGGCAACCTTGTTTAACAGTGAGCAATCAGTTGAGTCTGTTTTACGGTAAAATCAAAACGCCGCTTGCTGCTACGTGACAAACGTCAGTAATGGCATCGTCAAGCGGTGATAATATAGGTTGTGACAGCTGAGTCGCTGTTTTTGGCTGGTTGCAGCATGAGGGATAACGCATGCTCTTTCTGGATATTTTGCCAGTAAATGTGACAGTGCGTCCCTTTCGTTTTTTAGAGATAATCAAAGATCCATAATAACATGCCTAGCTATGTGGATCAACAAATAAAAGTGTGCATTCATAATGCATCACGTATAAGAATTGATACGATATGATATGATATACGACTTCTAAGTTTGAAATTGGATTATGATATCTTGTTATTATCGAGACCTGGCTAAACTACTAATTTTTCAACGCTGAATTGTAGTTTAATGTATTTCGCAAGGATCGAAATTCGTCGAAAACTGGTTGTGCGAGAGCAGGAGCTATACTCATCCCCTCACGTTGTTTTTTCATGCCTTCGTGTCTGACAAGTTTCTACACTTATGCGTCTTATATTACTTCGCTAATAGTGAGCATTTATACAACGCCGATTTTGATAACATTATGGGTCTTCATAATCGTATTAAGAGATTTTAATCTAAGCAACATTAATTATCTGTTTCTAACACTATCTAATGTCAGTTATAATCTGGAGTCTTATTTCGTTGACAATTTTTTAGGAAGTGAACTAGTTGAGGTTAAGGGACTTCAAAAAAATTTGCATTGCTTTCTTGATTTTATCTTTATATTAGAGCTCCAGATTTTGCTCAAACACTCTCGAGCTGTGCGAGCATTTGAGCAACGTGTACTCGCATAACTGCTCATTGCTCATTACTCGAAAAATTTTCGAGCCTAGCATGAGCACTTCGAGTATTTTAACAAATATTTTGACTTTTTTTTTAAACTTTTTTTTAAATAATTTTAAATTTATTTATGCAAAATGTAAAAATCATTGAACCGCCAAACAAATTTTGACAAACAAAATGAGTATCAAGCGAGCATCGAGCTGCTCACAATGCTCGATACCCGGGTATCTAGAGCTCTACTTTATATGTTATAATATTAAGTTTTACTTAGAGATTTCAGTTTCATCAATTTTTTCGCCCAAGTTGTATCACAACCCACTGCTTTTGATGGTTAGGTTTTTAGACTTTTTCCCGATCACTGCAAGTCCTTAAAAAATAGTATTTAACTACAAAGTATTTGGTTTCGTAAGCTTCCACAATTCGCTTTTACGCTTGGATTTGGATGTTGTATTTGGTGTAATTAACTTTGCTAAAACAACCAGAAGGCGCGAACCATTGCAACATTCGAACCTTCTTCAAACAATTACAGAAAAATCTCGGCAAGAGAATTCACGACATATACAAAATTCCATTTGAAAAACCTAGAATTCAAAGGCACACGCAATGCTACAACGTCTTGACTGACACCGTTGAAGATTATAATAGCATTAGCATCTACAGCTTATACTCGACATCATGAAGCATCGGGATATCTTCGAAAATTTCGTTTGTCTTTATCCCAAAATAATGGCACATTTCGATGAAGCGTCTTGTAAAGCTCTGTTCCGGATAAATGAAGTCTAAGTTTTTGAATTTGAAGGAAATGAATCGCAGATACAGATATCCTGAATACGCTTGAAACCATAGACATTTACCAAAAAGACCCAAATGTCCACCAAATTCTACGAATCTTGACCGTTTTAATCGTTACCACGGCAGCAAACGAAAGGTATTTTCCCACCCTGCGACGCTTAAAGTCTTACTTGAGGTCTAAAATGGAAAAACAATTTTCTTTAGACTTGCTTCTATTGACGAATGTTGGTTTTCAAGTGCTCAAAAGTTAAAGGCTTATCCGTATAAACACGGTATTTCGCGTAGCCCCACAATAAAGCAGTCCAACGGTGTCAAATTGAACTATATCAGTGGCTAATTCACATGACAAAGTCGAGAGATTACACAATAAAGCCATCTTCGCTCTTGTTGTGTGGCATGTGGCACCATCTTATTGGGACCACATATTTTCCAAGTCATGCTCTTCAATTGCAGACCAAAAAAGTCGGTCATCATACGACCATAACGCTTGACAGTGACAGTCTCGCCGTTATCGTTTTCAAAGAAGTAAGGTCCAATCACACCTCTGGACAAAAGAGTGCACCGGACAGTAAGTTTTATTTGGGTGTAATGGCCTCTCTTCAATTATTTGAGGATTATCGGAGCCCCAATTCGACAATTTTGCTTATTTACGTATCGACCGAGTGAGAAATGTGCCGCGTCACTGAAGAAAGTTTTATTGGAAAAATCGCCGTCCACTGATTGTTGTTCAGGCACCCAATCGACGTAACTACGAACTTGTAAATGGTCAGTTGGCTTCAGTTGTTCTTTGATATGGATATAAGTGTAAGTCCAAGTGCAACATACGCTATAATGATGTGCCGTAAGAAATTCTCAGATCTTGAAAACGTCAAGAAACATACACATTCGGGACTTCGGTTGGCTCACTTCAGCAGCGATATTTGTGGTGGAACAAGCAAAACGATGATGTAGTCTTACAACATCTATAACGGAACCAGTCTCTTAAAATTTCTTTAAAATTTTAGCAATTGCTTGAGTAGTTGGACGATTATGTGCACCATAATCTCCTCTTAAAGTACGAAACGTGACCACGTTTGAATCACCATTTTTGTAGTAGGTTTCGCCAATTTTAACGCGTTGTGCGATTGTTAATCATTCACTTAAATGCTTGACTTTTAACTAAACAAAATATGTTTGGTTTGATAGATGAAAAAATATAGTTCTGCACTTTCATTTCATAATCACTACACGGATAACCCTTTAAAACTTATTATTTGTCGTTAATCAGCATAAAAGAAAGCCTGTTTTCCAAAAAAAAAATAATAATATTAAAAAAAATCGAATTAATTGAAGAAAAATTCACTTAAAGATTTTTTTGACTTAATTGCAAATTTCTTGTATTGTGTCTTTTGCCATTTGATTTTGTTCCACCATCGGCTATTTATTACTTAAATTCGAATGGAAATGATTTGAAATCGTGCAATATATGTAGCTGTTTAGAATATGTCTTAAAGTTTTATCATTGCTTGCTGGTTACTATTACTCCAATCAACACAATCTGAAATATCAGAGAAATAAATGTACTTACCGCGTCAAATGCATAAAATAAATTAAATTTATTGCCAATTAAAATGCATATTAAATATACATACATATATGAATACACGTGTTTGTATGTTTATATTTACATTTTATTTATTTGTAATATCGTTCAATTATACATATATGTACATATGTACGTAGTTGTATGCCAAGTGTTATACATTTTCAGAATATACTCGTATATGCATTTATATACTTTTTGTTTGTAATAGACTTTTCTTTTTTCTATTTTATGTTACTAAAACTACATTATTTTGCATATTATCGTACATTTACAAACTATTTTTATTATTTATAGTTTTTTTTTTGTTATTGTATTTCTGCATTGAAACTATTTTTGAATTTCTAATTTAATTTTATTTTTTACTGATTACCTCAGCGCTGACTGCTGTTGCAAACTATTACTTACGTATGCTTACATAATGTATGTATGTATGTATGCACGAGTATGCGTTGCAACGGCGCCGCAGCCGTGGAGAGTGTGAATTTGTTTCTTATTAAACCCAAGTTATGCGCATATGAATGCAGGCAATTAATTAAGAGTTCCAATTGATCAATTTCATTTTTTTATTAACACATTGTGTTGTACATATTTAATACACAACTTAACTTTTTTTTTATACATATATACATATTTATATTTGAGTTTTCGTTGTGTTTTTATTATTTCTTTTTTATTGAATTTCAATTTGTGTAATGTATTTTATTTTTTATTTTATTTTTGGTTGTTTTTAATTTTTTTCCTTTTTTATTTAATTTTTTTTTTTGTTCTTTTCTATTTAATTTTTTTTTTAATATTTTTTTTCATTTTTTTATTTTATTTCTTTCTCTCATTTTTTTAATCTTATCAAAACTAGCATTTTTTTACTTTACTTGTATAGATTTATTTGTTACTTCTCAATTTCTTATTCAATTATTTATAAATTTTAACTTAAAAGTGTAAACCATTTTTTTATATAAACTAATTACAGAAAATAAAACTATTTGCAATTCTAATAGTAACAATTATTTTAAAGTAATTTATGTACTTATACATACATAATTTTTCAGTTTTTTTTTTTACATTTTAACATAATTTTTTAATTTTTCTTTGCGCTTATTATAAACTGGTTTAAAAATTATCATGTTTTTTACAGATTTTTTTTGTTTCTTTTTTAATTATTTTTTTTTCATTTTGTTTTACTCTACTTCAGCGCATGAATTAGGCTTTTGAAGATTCTTAACATTTTAACTTAAAATTTATTAAATTTTAACTTAAATTTAATATAAAATCTAAAAAAAATATTGTTTTTATGCATTTGTATGTATGTATATATGATTTATGCTCAAATAAGCATTTATTTTGCAAATAGTGTAAAAATAATTATTATTTATATTTAATTTAATGTACTTAAAACAATAATTAAGCAGATTTTCAGTTAAATAAATATTTTTACTTAAGACATACGATATTCTCAGCAAAGGAGAAGGCTACATATAAAGCTGGTAGTGTGTGGGTGCGTATGTCAAGGAGAAACAAAAATAAAGAGATTGGGTGGGTGGGAGAGAGAGAGAGAGAGAAAGAAAGAAATAAGTTAAATTTTAGTTTAAAATATTTGCTTTCTTCATTGTACATAGGTAGATGTGTATGTATAAGTGTGAGCAAAATAAATTTTGGTAAAATTTTTTTGTTTTTTTTTCTTTTTTAATAAATAAAATTATAAAAACCAATTATATAAATAGGTTAGAAAATCACTATAAACGAGTTTTCAAACAATTAAAATTAAAAAATTTAATTTTTTTTGCTTGTTTTAAAAAATTATTTAAATGGATAATGAAAAATTTATTACTCGAAATTATAAAAAAAAACCTAACGATTATATTTTATTATTTTATATAGTCACTGTATGTACTAGAGTGCCAGATTGTGCTCAAACATATTCGAGCGAGCGAGCGAGCACTTGAGCAACGAGCACTCGCATACTTGCTCAATGCTCATTACTCGACACTTTTCGAGCACGAGCACGAGCATTTCGTGTATTTTGAAAAATACTTTGACTTTTTTCTCGGAACATTTTCTTTTTTAATAATTTTAAATTTATTCATGCAAAGTGTAAAAATCATTGCAACGCCAAAGAAAGTTTGACAAACAAAATTAAAAGATTTTTGTTCTGCTGAGCAGTTAAGCAATGAGTGAGCATCGAGCTGCTCGCACTGCTCGATACCAGTGCATCTGAAGCTCTAGTATGTACATATGTATGTATATGGTTGCATGTATGTTCATTAGAACTTCACTTTTAAATAATTTCAATTTTCAATACTACTATTTCCCATTTACAAATATGCATCTATTTATCAGTAACCACAAAACTAAGTTAGATAATGTCTCAAAAATATTAGCAAAATTATATTTTTTCCATAATGAAATTATTATATACATATGTTGAAAAAGCCCAACTTTATGTACTAATTGCTGTCCAAAATTCAAAAACTACTCTCGAACAACTGATATGGTTATGGCTTTTTGTTCTCAGTTTTCTTTTTTCAAAACTCAAATTTGAAGGCGATATAATAAATTTGAATGAATAATAAACATATTTTACGTTTTATTGACCAATTCCCGTTACTTTTTTGACAGAATGTTTAACAATTTTGCATTAATATTAATTCCAATGGCGTTGTGAACGTTGCTTTATGTCGTTGATGATTCTCAGTAGACATGAAACCAAGCTTTTTCCAATGTTGGAGAAATCGTTTCAATAACAATTGGATATCCACCGTGTTTCTCCACTTGAAATTTACATTCATTTCCAAACTAGGATTTCTATTGGAAAGGGAATTGAGGTAACTTTTTAAAATGTAACGATCATTTGACATGTGGCAGCACTTTTATTGGCTTAACGATTTTATGTCCAATGCGGTAAAAACATTAAATCAGCTGATAAACAAAATCAACACGAAAAAGTTGTGTGTGAATGGTGAAATTTATTATTATTGAAATAAAAGCAAAGAAAAGCGAGTGAAATCCATAAAAACGGAAGTAGAAAATATTTTTTTTTAGATACTTAATGCGATGCCAAAAAAAAAAAAAGTGAAGTTGAGGAATAATGGTGGTGGAGATGTTGGTGTGTTATATAGGTCTTTACCACTCGATTTTTTAAACAAGAAAATTTGTTATAAAAGCGCGATCATTTTAAACTTTATAGTTCAATGTCAGATTACGTTTATAGTGAATCGGAGTGTTCGTGCGCGTATTCAGAAAATATTAATGAAAATTGTTTAAAACAACAAAGAGTGCGACAAAGAAAGTTTCGTTTCTGCCAGCTCCTCGAAAACAGATGGAAAGGATGTTAACGATTTGAGCGTATTTTCAAAAGAAGAAGTAACAGTGGAAGCAGTAGAAGAAGCACAGGAAGGAAGTAATTCATATTCCAGAGTCTCCGGACATCTTAGCGGAAATAGGATTGTTGGAAGAACAGCCGGGTAATTTATTTGTTATATTTAATTAATTTCAAATTTAACAATATTATTTAGAAACGAGTTCACAGGCAGCTGCTCGATCAAATCTACAAGAGAGTGGATTAATACAACTAATTTCAATAATGTATTTGATAGAGTTACTATGGGAGTAAGCGATTTTTATATACAAAATACTAAAAGTTTTAAAAATTATAGAAAGAAATTGTATTAAAGATCACAATCTTCCATAGAATAGAGCCATCTGTCTGATGCAACAAGACATCTTGAATACAATGAAGGCCCTGAAAACGCAGTTGATAGAATTACACAAGTGTTCTTACGATGATTTTCAGAAATGCCTCCAAAAAGGCGAATACTCCACGATGTTTACAAGAAAAAATATTTTTCCGAAGCTAGTAGACCGGATTATGCAAGTTTACATGACACCGCGGGGCAATCTTCATCGTGTGCGAACATGGAGACCACTATCACGTTTTCAACACATCACACGAACAGAAAAACGATTTTCTAGACGAGTTAGTGTGATTTGTCAATCTATTTCATGCGGGACGGAAGATCGTTGTGTTACTTGGACATCGGCCGGCGAAATTGAGTAGCAAATAATAAAGCTCGATGTTTACAATTTCAAGAAGATTGTCGGAGTGGACAAGAAAAATTGGTGGAAGGATGCCGAGATCCGCTCCACATTTTTAACGAGCAGTACTTTGGACAAGAAACATCAACTAATACAACAACTAATCAGGGAAGTGGCTCAAGAGATACTAGCCAAACCCGATACCAAGAAGGAGGAAAGAATATGGGTTATCGAATTTCTCAATAAATATCCCGCATCGCCAATAAATCATATTTTTAATTTAAATATATGGATAACTTCAAAGTCGAAATTTTTTAATCGTAATAGTCCACTAATGTTAAATATTATAAAAATACATGCATGATTTTATAATGAATTGAGTATGGAAGAATTATATACTCATTTTTTTATCTGTAGAACCACAAAATCTAATTTTTAATGCACCAACTGTTGATTATTCCAAATATTATTTAAATTTAGAAGATAGTATAAATATTTAAGAAAAATTAATTAATTTTCAATTTTACAATGATTGTTGAATTTATTTTGTCGATATTTCACCAGAATGAATTCATTGTATCTACCATTTAGTGTTATAACCAAAAAGTTAATCTGAATAAAGCCTTTTCAAAGTACAAACGTGTGCGGAGTACTTCTCTTGAAATTGTTTTCGGATTCCAACAGGTTATGGGAACAGTCCCTTATAAGAAAAAAAGCTGAATACAAATTCTTCGATGTTTAATGTGGAAAAATTGGACGACGCTTGGTGCGTGCAAGTAAAGAGTATTCTCATATATAATGAAAGAATTGTGGGATGTGGTATCCGCAGAATTTGAACAACCAAATGATGAAGAAGATAATGCAGGTGAGCGAAAGGTGTGGAAGTTAGTATTACACCAATACAAATTGCCTACGTTAAACATTGTAAGACGGCAAAAGAAGCATGGAGTGTTTTGCAGGAGATTCATCATCCAAAAGGTCCTGCTAGAAAGGTGTCATTGTTTAAGCAGCTACTGGGGATGCGTATGACAGAAACGGATCAAGTACAACAATATCTGAGTATTTATTTATTTTATTTATTTAAGTATATGTAAATATATTTACAAACACAAACTAAAAAACTAAGGGAACTGGCTACTTAGGCCTTCGTCTCAAAAGTAATTTTTTCGTTTTGATTTCAGGCGAACGAAAGTCATTTGCAATGGGATATAATAGAAAGCAAAACCAGCAGCACAACCAAGCTGAAGAGACTAATGATCGTACCGGTAATAACCAACGTGCTAACCCAAAAGATAATAATGAAAGTTCGAACTCCAACAAGAGGCGCGGAAGGAATAATCCTAGTCGGAAACAACACAATGATAAACGTGCACAAGACATGCGCGAAAAAAAGGAAACGAATATGTTGAAGAGTATAACGCGAAAATTAAGGAGCGATGGATTTCTGGTGTTGAAACGCCAGAGAAACTGGAGGTTAGACTAAAAGAAGTAGCCAATCAAAAAGCTCAGATGTTGTGGATAACAACAAGAGGTGTAGGCGGAAATCTAGCAAGTACAACATTTACAATACCGCTGGAGTTGGAGTTGACCTTCAGGAGGGGCTATACGTATAATGCTTCGTGCTAGCCTCCCAAAGTCGTTTGAAAATTTAGTTGTGGCGTTAGAATCATGTGATGAGTTTTCAAAGCTAAGTGCTTTAAAGGTTAAATTGCTTGAGGTGGAGCAGCGTCGTAAAGCCCAAGGCATTCACACTGTTCCCAGCGCTTGCGTCAAACGCCTTACAACCGAACATGTGGATAATAGACAGCGGCGCAACATCACACATGTGTTGCAACCGCAACATATTCTATGAATTCACTGAATACAACGAAAATATTTTATTAGCTGGGAACCAATTTATACAAGCGAAAGTGAAAAGGAAAAGTACGAATAAAGGCACAAAATAAAGAAATCCTGCTGATTGATGTATTGTATGTTCCTGTACTGCAATGCAATTTCATCTCAGTATCGAGGGCAGTAAACAGTGGTTTGATCGTCGATTTTTCGAACAAATTCGCAATAGTGCACGAAGTCAATGGAAAAATTATATTGCATGGAGAGAAGACTGGTGGTATATTTGTATATACAATTAATAAAGAAATTCCACTACCTAAGTAATATTGATATATGTACATATGTGCAAAACAATTTTTGAGATTTTCTTAAATTTACATAACCGCTTGCTTTTTTCGAGTATGCAGTTCTTTTCATCTACGCTTTAGTTGTATTCGCCGCACAATCAACAGATAACGGTACTTTTTTTATTGTACCATTTGCATTGAACGCAACGACAGGTAGTGAAATTCTTAGAAAATGGGTATATGAGCAAAATGCTTTATTTATTTTCTGAGTGCCGGTGCGTTAACATCTCCGCGACCAAAGTGATAATTTTAACAAGGAAGTACTTACGTACAAAGCTATATTACAAAAAAATATATTACAAGAATAACAATATATACATATGTATTTCATCTCAAAAAGCCACGTGGTACTGAACTTTCAGCAGAAGAGCAGGTAAAAATTAAAACAATGAATGAAGATGGAAAAAAATTGGCGTAATTGCTGCAGAAATAAATCGCCATGGCAATACTATACGAAATTTTCTAAAAAGTCCTGAAAGTTACATTATAAAAGAACGTAGCGGACCAAAACCCACCATGGATAAGCGCACCAAAAGGCATATATGGCAGCTGGCAACACATGTCATGATGAGTTGCTCTAAGATCAAAGCAGAATTAGGTCTTCAAGTAACACGACAACGCATAAAGTTGCATCTAAATTTTGAGTGTAAAGTGCCCACACCGCGACAAACGGATCGACATAAGAAGGCACGCATGGATTCTACGAAAAATACATGTTTTGGGACGACAAGTTCGAAAGAGTTAAACTACTTGCAGACAAACACGGTGGTTCTATTTCTTATTAAAATAATTAAAATATTTCGTTAAAATTCATACATATTTTTTAAGTCTAGTCATTTAGCTTAATGCACATATATATATATTTTCTATGAAAGAGATTTAAGTTTATTCATTTTTGTTATATAAAATATCAATTTGAAATATTTTTCTGTTTTACTTAATAACACTTATAAATACCAATTGAAAAAAATACAACACAAATAAAATAAGCAGGTAGTTACAAACAAGTACCACAAGAAGCAATGCACTTATATCCATTTTACTGGGGTATTTGCAGGACAACCCACCGAAGCTATGAGATGACATGCTCGATATGGCCATTTGAATTATGGTAGCATGCGTCAACTTGTTGCGGATAATTTAGTTAACGGGCTGAAAATAAGTGTACCAACAAATATAACATGTAATGTATGTAAGTTAACACAGCAGTATAAGTATACCAGCATTAAGTGTAAATATTGTATGTATGCCTGTGTGTTATCCCAATAACAAACAGACATACTTACATAAACATTCATCAGTGGTTGTTGTAAGCAGGCATTGCATTTTATTGGCATGCGGCGGTGGCTGACCGCCTGCACTAATCAATCAACTGCTGCTGTGATGAACCAACACTTCGCTTAAATACTAGTTAACACAGTCTAATGTTCCGTAAATTGTTTAGACCACATTGTTACAGTCATTTCTGCAACTTAGCCAAATATTTATGAAAGACGATACGTGATACTTCCACTTGTGGAATCGTTTCATAACAAACAATTCGAACCATGGGAATCGCTGAGTCAACATACTCGCAGGCAAATACTAATAACATCGATATCAGCAAATAGCGGCGGCAGCGGATAACATCGTAAGCTGCAAACGCAACAGCAGCGACGACGGCGGCGACGACGGTGATGGCTGTGGCTCAGGGTAGAAATAAGTTAGGGTAGAATAATCAGTTCTCGATCAGACTCAATAAAGCACACAAGTGCCTAAAAATAATTTACTTTTCTTCACGCCGACGCTTCGAGTTAGCCGAAGTAAAATCGTGCGCTTGATGTACCCGAAAGGGTTGTCGCTAAAAAAGTACTTAAGCGCGCATAGTTTTAAGGTCAGGAAGCAGTGTAAGTAGTGTAAGCAGTGTAAAAGTGCCTAAAATTGTCAAAAAATAAAGTGTTTTATTCGGCGGCAGTCCCAAAGTGGAAAACTATCCAAGAAGATCAAACAATTGTCATATTAAACAAAGAGATCAAAAAAAAACTAAATCCCTTTGGGACTGCCTTGAAATAACTTGTATAAGTTAGCACCCAACAATAATTCCAACAACAACAATCATAACCAAAGCTTACCATAACAACAGCACTAGGTAAGCCAGACGCTGAATCAGCAAGTGAACACCTAGTTGAGGTCGTTCTCACGGAAATGCGAAACTCGACCCTAAGAATGCATGAATGAAAGGCGAGCATACCAGTAAATGGCAAGTGCCAAGTCAACATTTTCACGGGCAGCAGTGCTGGCAATTAGGGAAGTAGAGGCAGGCATTTAGGTGCGGTCACCGACAAATTGTAATTAGTCGTAGTAACTCATCAAACCGAATTGGTTGCCTTGACTTGTGTCAGGAAAATAAAAAGTAAACCAAGTGAAACGTATTTACTTTAGTTATACAGAGCAGTGAGGGTACTGGTGGATACCTATCGAAACCGCGCTTTTGATGTGTTCATTCGTGGTCTAACTCGAATGTTAATAAAATAAATTGTTTTTGTTGTAAAAAGATTTTCCATTGTTTTCGTTTCCTTGAGCTGATGGCTCAATTAATTTTTTTTAAGTACATTCGATAGGAGGGCTTTAACTTACGTAGCCAGCTTTTTACTTACTACATACTCAGTGTACAACTCAGGACAAACAAAGTGAAGTTAGTGTAACAGAAAATACACTACTGTACCGATGACATCATCCAATGTATGATACAGAATCGGTAGTTTACATAAAAGATTCCTAATAAACATTATCAGCAACCAAAACATTCCTATTGAAGATTATCAGCAACCAAAACATTCCTATTGAAGATTATCAGCAACCAATAAACAAAAGAAACCAGAGCCTATAAATAGAGGATTAAGAATAGGAATAACTTAGTCTTCTATTATACTGAAGCATATGAACATCAGGTCAGAATTGATTTAAGTACATCTTGGTACCAATAAAATTATATTTATTTATGTACATCAAGAGTATGAATTTAACTCGCGTTCGTTCAGAGAGAGATAAATAAAGGGCTCCGTGCAACGGAGCAACAGTATTCTTTAGTAATCAAAGCTATTGGGTTCTTTCTATTCAACACTCAGCTTTTGTCACATCTGCCTTACCCACCATATCACTGCTCTGATATTCTTCACAGTATCAGCTGACTTCGTCAGATAAATATTTGACAGGTGTATATGTGTATACAACGTACATATGTACATGCTTTTTTTCTATTCTCTGTTTTCAGCTCACCATCTCCATCATGCTAGCGCCTTTATCAAGCGAGATCGGTAAGTGATAACTTGTAAGCATATGAGCTCAACTTAATAAAATAAAAATAGTATGCAGAAAAAATAATTAGAGTGAGACACTAAAAAGATAGTGACAATAGTTTAAATATGATAATTTCATATGGAATATATATGGAAGATTTTTAAAGTGAACATATAACAGTTTTACTGCTGCATTGATGTGCAATAATCGTACGAGCGAACGATCTTTAATTTACACAAAAGTATGTACATATATATGTATGTATGTATAACTCTTAAATGTGGAAGGAAGGCTTAATAATATACTAAATTAATAATATCAAGGATAAATTGAATGATTTTTTTGGTGCCCACGATCGCAAACAAATCGATATTTTCAGTAAATAAAAAGGTTTAGGAAAATTTATTTGTTACGGCGATCTGGCACCTCCGAAATCGTTCCAGTCAGCTGTCTTTGTTTTTCTTTTAGAAGGAATCCCCCCGCCAGTTGCAGAGATCCTGCTTCTAGACAAGTAAGGTCCGTAAGTGAACGAGGAGTTATCCCCGTCAGTTGCACAACTTCCGCTTTGTAGGCAATTTCATGTTCATTTTCTTTTACGTTCATCGTTTCCTTCAACTTTTTTTATTGTGGTTTATGAAAAATGGAGCGCTATTTTTTTCGTGTTCGTACTTCTTAGGAATTTTCTGTAAAAAATTGGCAAAATATACCGAGACGCTAACACGTAAATATTGGTCCTAACGATCCGGAATTTTAACACGTTCCAGAAGTCCAGCAAATATAGTCCACCAAAATCAACAATCAACAAGTGTCAGGAAAATAAAAAGTAAACCAAGTGAAACGTATTTACTTTACTTGCGCCCAACGTGGGGCCACGCGAAATTATCCTTACAAAGGATACGAAAGTTAACGTGGCAGAGGGTTCGATACCCACTGCACAAAATTAATTAAACGTGTGTAACACGTGCAGGTTGATACTTGTTAAATTAATCAACAGAGGGTTGGATACCCACAACACAAAAATAAACTAAACGTTTGTAAAAATACAAAAGTAATTAAACGTGTACGGGTTAATCCCTACTAAATAAATAAATAAATTAATCAACAATCAACAATACAGGCGTGACACTCCAGGGAGGACACTCAGACGAAGACACCCCGATCCTGCTTGAAATCAAGTATGAATATCTGTATGTAAGTAGAGTGCTTAACACTCTGCCAATGTAACTATAAGTGATTTACTACAGGTTTCTAAGATCAAAATATTTCAAAGTAATGAATGTATTTATTTCTTTACAAAATATCCAAAGATAGCTAGTGTTTGTAATTTTTTAAAGATGTTGCCCGTGATACACGACGAAAAGATACTATCATTGGAAACAGAAGATATAGCCGAATGTAAGGGAAATTATGTACCACTGCACAATTGCAAGGAACCCCTAATGGCGAGCTTTTGCCAACCTTTGGGGGATAGGCCGTGCGCAATGCAGCTTCTGAACATTCACTCAGCAACCTGCAAAACGATATCAGCTGACTACGTAGCTGCCATAAGGGAAATCGATAATGGCATTGTACTAATAAACAACCAACCAGCAACGCTGTACGATGGAAACTTAACAAAGCTGACAAGGGGAACCTTTATAGTAACCTTTGACGGGGAAATTACCATTAACGCAACCACCTATTATAATTGGAATAAAATAGCTCACTCTCGTCCCGAAGCTACTCCTGCGCAAATTGTAAATTTTACTGACCACATGACTCTATTGTCACTCCCATACTTGGAAAAAATCAACATAAAAAATCTCAGGCACATATCGCACCTAGAGAATCTTGTTCATATCCGCTCAATACAGTCAATAGGCGCTTTGTCACTTGCAGCGGTGCTGGCAATTAGGGAAGTAGAGGCAGGCATTTAGGTGCGGTCACCGACAAATTGTAATTAGTCGTAGTAACTCATCAAACCGAATTGGTTGCCTTGACTTGTGTCAGGAAAATAAAAAGTAAACCAAGTGAAACGTATTTACTTTACTTGTACGCCCAATAATAGTGGGTGGCATACCAACTATTGGCGGTTTGATGACTTATTTCCACCATTTTCGGCCTCGTTATTTCAAGAGCCCATCAAATGTAGAAACTTTGAACTACATTTTTTTTAATTACCATTTATTAAGAAAATATATTTTTAATAAAAGGTGCAGTGACTTTACTTTAAATCGTTTGATACAGTTTATGTGTTATCACCCTAATGTGTGGTGACTTACATGCGTTCTTGCAAATAAGGAACGATATTTTTAAGTTCTTATACGTGACCGAATTGAAAATCCGTTTTTTTCTGCTCTTCGAGATCCCACATCTATCCACAGCTATAGCGCCATAAAGGTAAATTTTAATCATTTTAACAATCACATTTATGTAATTACAATGAGTTTTACGTACATTTTTTCCACAATAGCTTTCATATAGCAAGAATTAGCATATTTTATTATTTATAACAGAAACTTCATTAGAGTTAAATCAATAAAATTATTTTCTTTTTCTAACAAACAGAATCGGAAATAAGTTTAGCTTCATTTAAAACAGGGCGATGTCATTCCCCCAGCAGGCATACGGGAGGTGTAGTTATGTACATTAGTAACTCTCTGCAAAAAAAAAAACACTTTTTATATTAGCAGAGTTCCTATATAGTATACTTTTTGGAAACTTGGCATGGCGCATTATCAAAGATCGTAATATTTATACCATTAGTAAAATCACTGTTATGTATGATTCATTCAATATCGTTTTTTTTTAAAGGAGCATGTTCATCGTAATTCAGTATAAAAACAAACAAAAAAAAACTGTTGATGAGTTACTTAAAACTACCCTGTGAAGGAAAAGAGGGTACAGAAGTAACGATTTATGTTCTGTTTTCATATAAGGATTTTTTTAATCATCACTACTTAAATATACTTCATTTTATTATTTGAAAATTCAGCTGACAAAAAGAAGGTGGGAAAATTGATTTTCTAATATTTCATTTTCTTTTATTGAAAATTTATACAAAAAATTTATATATTTTGCAGGAGGATATCAGCGCATAATCGAGGTTTGTACATTTGATATATTTAAATGTATATATATAATAATGATCTATTCATTTTCAGTTAGTGTCCTATTTGCAAGAAAGTGAACGACACAAAAATAATTTAAATGAATATAGATTAAATCAAAGTAAATTAAAATAAAATAACATTAAAAAAAATTAAAAATAAAGAAAAAAATTAAGTAAAGTTAAGAAAAAAATAAAAAATAAAAAAAACATAAAATGAAATGTAAAAAATATAAAATAAATAAATAAATAAATAAATAAATAAATAAAATAAAAAATAATAATAACCACCAGAGCTGTATCTCCCTCGCAACGCATAAAGTGGACTGTAGAAATGAACGAGTTTATTATGCGTAGCTATTACAAAATAACCTGCAATAAAACAAAAACGAACGGATATAGACCGCGCCTTTTTGAAGCCTTCCAACAAGCATTCCCAAGTATGACGGTCAATGTCCAACGAATAGGCGACCAACGAAGTGCAATATTAAGAAATAAGTATATACCAGAACGAAGATTAGCAGAGCTGAAGCATGAAGTCGCTAGGGAATTAGAGATCACACATGAAACTCGGCAAGAAAATGACAACTGCAACAACAACCTTAATACTATTTCAGCACCAATCACAACAAATGAACATACAAGTCAAGTAATGGATAATCTGCCAATCCAAATTAACCAGAGTAACACCGATGAGCTATACATAAATTTAAATTTCGAATTTCAAGCAGCAATAACAGAATTTTCTGGAACTGACCCTCTCATGCGACCAACTATTCAAAAACAAAGTTCAACTAGAAAATTAGCGATGGCAGTAAATTGCATGAACAGTAGAATTCTGCCAATATATCTGAGAGAGAGAGTGGATACGTTTAGTGATTTACAAACAACGTTTTACGCTGCAGCTGGTGGAAAGATCAGACCAAAGAAATGAATATGAATATGCTAAACGAATAAAAGAAATGGACAATATCACGATAATAGAAAAAAATATAAGCAACGCCATCAAACAAATGCACAACTGGAAGGCAACAGGACCCGACAATATCCATAACTTCTAAATTAAAAAATTTACTTGCATTCATGTATTCATTGCCCAATTTTATACATTTTTTCTCGAGGATACCACAAAAATACCAAAATTTTTAACTAAAGGACAAACATACCTGTTGGCGAAGGATAAAAATGATACTAAAAACCCTGCTAAATACCGGCCAATTACATGTTTATGTGCTTTGTATAAATTATTAACTGCCTGCATAGCAAACAAACTTTATCACCACTTAGTGGCTGATGAACAAAAAGGCTATGGAACAAAAAGGCTGCGTAAAACATTCACAGGGATGCAAGGAGCAACTTATAGTTGACGCCATCATAATGGAGCAGGCATACCACAAAGAAAGGAATATATATACAGCATATATTGATTACCAAAACGCATATGATAGTGTGCCACATTCATGGCTCTTAGAAGTGTTACAGATATATAAAATAGCCCCCAATATTATAAATATTGCTAAATATCTATTGAATAGTTGGGAGATAACACTAAATATAAAAACAAAAAAGGGTCTATCAAAGTCAACTGCAATACCTATTAGAAGAGGTATTTTGCAAGGGGACAGTCTAAGCCCTTTGTGGTTTTGCCTTGCACTTAATCCGCTCTCCTCCATCCTCAATTCAGCTAAATCTGGGTTTAAAATAAAAAACGCTGACACAATACCCTTCAAGCTCTCTCATCTTCTCTACATGGATGATATAAAACTGTACTCAGGATCTGAGCGCAATATAAACGAGCTCCTGCAAATAACAGAAAAATTTTCTAGGGATATATGTATGTCATTTGGTCTAGACAAATGCAAAAGACTCAGTGTGGAAAGTGGCAAAGTGGTATCACGAAATTTCCCGCTAATAGACAGTGAAACTATAGAGGCGTTGGACACGGATGATACCTACAAATATTTAGGAGTTATGCAAGCAAGAAGAATTCATCATAATATTATGATACGAAAGATCACCGACAGTTATATGCAGAGAACAAAGTGTCTTCTAAAGTCTTGCCTTAACGGAAAAAATTTGTTCAAAGCTATTAACACATTTGCGGTGCATATACTAACATATAGTTTTGGAATATTAAAGTGGTCTGATACGGAATTGGAAAGCGTGAAAAGAGCAACACGCACGCTGCTAACGAAATGCGGAGCTCATCACCCTAAATCAGCAATTGAGAGAATAAACTTGCCTAGAAGATTAAGTGGGCGAGGACTTATTGACATCATGCATCTCCATAGAAAGCAAGTCTCCAATTTACGTCGACATTTTTTGCAACTGAACACGACTCTTCACATAGCAATATGCAAAGCGGACGATAGGTATACACCTTTGGATCTCAAAAACAAGCAACCTGTTGAAATTACAGATACATTACAAACCGAAAAGTTGCTAAATGATTGGAAGCTGAAAACATTGCAAGTTAAGCAACGCAGCCGCTAGACTCGCTTCCCACCAAAAACTGCTGATACAACGGAAACTGGTGCAGCTGCACAAACATTCGAAACAACGGAATTTGCATGTAAAATGATCAACAACAACTAAGCAACCAGAACTGCATTAGCAGCAGAAACAAAGCGCATCTTTACTGTGAAATCATGGACAACAAAAAGCAACAATAGCAACAGCAGCAGCGACAACAGCTACCGGCAGCTTAGAATAAGAGGTTGGATTGAAAGCAAAAAAATTCAATAAAGGCAGACTCAATTGTGAGCTGAAAAGATAAAGACATCTTGTAATTTTAATTGGCGCCCAACGTGGGGCAGCGAGTAATTAAAAGTAAATTAATACAATATTGCGATAAAAAGTATCCTTGAAAAAATATTGTATAAGGAGAAATAAAGCAATAAGTGTGCATCTTTTTTTACCGTGCCCAACAAAATCCAAACACATCAACCAAGATATCTGGACACCGAAGACCTCCAAGGAACAAAGGAGCATCCCCAGAAATCTACACAATCAAGTATCCTACAGCAAAGGAGAAAAGTAATTACTTTAATTTTAAGAAATTTTAAGAAGTGAACAAAGAATAATTGTGAGACAGACAAAATTATAATTATATGAAGTAACATACATACATAAGTATCTAAACGTTAATTTTGAGAAGTAAATAAAATTGAATAAACAAGTGAATAAAATTGTGAAGCAATATGGCTACAAATAATAGTGACGAAGTGCTAGCGCAACTGATTTCAGCGCAAACACACGATTTAAAAGTTGAATTAGAACAATTAAAAAGGCAATTAAGAAATCTTACAGACACCCATAAGGTTACAGAATTTGAAAAACAAACTATTACCGAAACAATTCAATGTAATGAAACTTTAGATATTATAAAATCCCTACCAGAATTTAACGGAAAGGGATATGTAAGCTGGAGAGAAGCAGCTAATAATACAATGTCCTTATACACTCGTGGTAGTAGAAAATACTTTGCCGCGTTAACTATTTTGAGAAATAAAATAACTCAGGAAGCCAATGATACTTTAACAAATCATGGCACAACCCTTAATTTCGACGCGATCATCAGCCGTCTAGACTTTGCCTATGCAGACAAGCGCCCTCTGCATATATTAGAACAGGAATTGAATTTAATTAGACAAACAAATTTGAATTTGGTGGATTATTATAACAAAGTGAATTCGCAATTGACACTAATGATTAATAAAACAATCATGACTTACGGGAATAACTCGGAAATAACTAAAGAATATAATAAAAGACATCGTTCAGATGCACTTAGGGTTTTTATAACAGGACTAAATTATCCTTTAAACAATATTTTAATGTCCCTTAACCCAATAGATTTGCCAAATGCGTTGGCTAAAGCCCAAGAAATGGAGTCGAACCAAATTAGGATCAAATTTGCTAGTGAATTCAATCAAGCTGGAAGACAAGTGAATGTTAATAGAAATTTTAGTAATAATAACAGGAATTTTTCTAGACAAAATAATAATGGTCAATATTCAAATCATTTACGTTTTAATCAGCGTCCAATTCAGCAAAACAACAATTATAGAAATTTCGGATGGCAACCTCAACCTAAACCAATACCCATGGAAGTTGATAGCTCGGCTCAATTTAGACAACAACCTTGTCCTCAATCTAGGCAGAATACCTTTAGACAACCTACCCAATTTAATAATATTACACAAGAGCGAATGCCAAAAAGAAGCTTCGATTCAGGTAATAGCCATCAACCCCAACCGAAACAACAAAGAATCAATAATATACAAGAAAATGCTTTTTTAGACGAAGCAACCCCTTACCTTACATATTCAGACAACTACGAGGAACAAACAGGAAACTAAAAGTTTTGATAGATACAGGAGCAACAAATTGCTATTGTAAACCAAATATTTTACCTAACAGACAACAATTGGAAATAGCAAAACGCGTAAGGACGGTAAATGGCTATACAATTATTACCCATTTCTATAATGCACATATTTTTAATCATTTAACACGATTTTATGAAATTAATAATTTACAAAGCGATATGCTAATAGGAATGAATTTACTAAGCAAAGCAAAAATACAATTGAACTTTGAAGATAATACACTCTTAACTAATAATCATAAAGAAAAATTCTATACACTTGACGAAATTGAATTAGGTCAAATAAATTACTTAAGCGATAAAAATGAAGATAAGATAGAAAAAATAAAAAAAATTATTTTAAATGAACATGGAAATATAGATACGTCGCTTCCTTTTAGAACAGACGTTAATGCAGAAATTAGAACCATTACAGACAGTCCTATTTGGAGTAAGCAATACCCCTACCCTCTATCAGCTAACGAATTTGTTAATAAAGAGATAAAGAAAATGTTAAAAGAAAATATTATAAGAGAAAGCAAAAGCCCCTATAATTCTCCAATATGGGTAGTGCCTAAGAAAGGAGCCAACGAAGACGGTACTCAAAAAATGAGAATGGTTATTGATTACAAAAAATTGAATGAAAACACGATAGCGGATAAATATCCTATCCCAGATTGCAACGTAATCCTCTCAAATTTAGGAAAAGCAAAAATCTTTTCCACAATCGATTTAGAATCAGGTTTCCACCAAATATTAATGAAACCAGATGATATTGAAAAAACAGCATTCTCGGTAAACAATGGCAAATACGAATTCGTTCGAATGCCATTTGGTTTAAGGAATGCTCCTTCAATATTCCAAAGGGCCATGGACAATATCCTTCGGCAATACGTAGGAAAATTCTGTCACGTCTATATAGACGATATCATAGTTTACTCTAGCAACGCTGATGAGCACTATGATCATTTAATTAAGATAATAAATACTTTGCAAAAAGCACATATGAAAATATCGCTTGAGAAATCGGAATTTTTTAAGTCAAATGTAGAGTTTTTAGGCTACATAGTAGCCCATAATGTTATTAAAACAGATGAAAAGAAAATTGAAACAATAAAAAACTACCCTGTACCGAAAACATTGAGGCAACTGAGAAGTTTCCTAGGAATTACAGGATATTATCGGAAGTTTGTGCACAATTATGCACATATAGCAAAACCATTAACAAAATATTTAGCAGGAGAAAACGGAAGAATTTCTCAAAATCAATCAAAAAAGTTATAATTGAATTAGATGAAGAAGCACTAAACGCAGTAGATCGATTAAAAAATGAATTAGTTCAACAAGTAGAATTAACACAACCAAATTTTAATAAGAAGTTTATTCTAACAACAGACGCATCAAATGAAGCCGTAGGAGCAGTACTCTCGCAGGATAATAAACCTATTACTTTTATTTCAAAAACCCTAAATAAAACAGAGCAAAATTACGCAACTAATGAGAAGGAACTATACGCAATTGTATGGGCCTTAAAAAATCTAAGGAATTATTTATACGGAGTAGCAGATTTAGAAATTCATACAGATCACCAACCTTTAAGTTTTGCAGTATCTACCAGAAACCCCAATGCGAAAATGAAAAGGTGGCACGCATTAATAGAAGAATATGCACCCAAAATTATATATAAACCAGGGAACACAAATCATGTAGCAGATGCCCTTTCGAGGCAGATTTTAAACAATAGTAATTTAGAAAAGGAAAATGATGACTTAACAGATACTGCACATTCAGTGGAAAGCTTAGATATTTTTCACATTAAAACAATCAGTAAACCCCTAAACTCATTTCCCCAACAAATAGTATTAAATAAGGATAACATCAATGACCATTTTAGAACAAAAAGTTTTCATTCATTTAGACATCATATAAAATACAAAGACTTGGAATTTTTAAAAGAAATAATAACGGAACGATTAAATAAAAATCTATTAACTGGGATAAATTGTAATTTAGAAGATTTGCATGAAGTGAAACAAATATTACGGAATAGAATAACAAAGAAAATCTTCCACACAGACATAGTAGCAATAGATGTAATCAACGAAGAAGATAAAGAGAAAATTATTAGACAAACTCACACTAGAGCACATAGAAATTATAAGGAAAATATCAAACAAATTTTTAAGGATTATTACTGGCCTGAAATGAAAAAGCAATTTAAACAATTTATTAGAAACTGCGATATTTGTAATAAAAATAAATACGATAGACACCCTAAACAAATACCAATTGGCGAGGCACCAATTCCAGATAAAGAGGGAGAACAGATTCATATTGACATATTCTTTGCTCTAAACTTAAAATTCTTAACACTAATAGATGCATACTCCAAATTTTTAGTAATTAAACATATTGATGATAAAACTAATCTACAAGATAAAGTATTAGAAGCAATACAATGCTTCCCAGAAGTGAAAAGAATAACTTGCGATAACGAACCAGGATTCAGCTCAGCACAATTTAAATCTTTTGCAGAAAGGATGAAAATTCAAATTAAATATTGCGACCCTAAACATTCAACAACTAATGGACAAATAGAAAGAGTACATTCAACGATAATAGAAATTGCTAAATGTATTAAGGAAGAATTCGAAATAGTAAGCGACATAGAAGTAATAATTAGAGCAGCCCAATCCTATAATCAAACAGTACATACGGTAACAGATAAAAAACCATTCGAAGTTCTTTACAACAAAATTAAACATAATGATTTGTCTAACAAACTTAAGGATGCGCAAGTAAGGACGTTGACTAGCAGAAATAAAAATAGACAAACGCGGACATTTCATGAAAATGAAATAATATTTGAAAAAGATAACCAATATCAGAATAAACTAAAACCTAGATATAAAAAACAAGTAGTCAAAGCAGATTTAGGAAATAAGATAATGATCCAAAATAGAAACAGAATAATACATAAGGATAATATTAAATCTTAAAATCTTTTAGGTTCACAATGTTACATCTCATCATAATTTGCATGGCGATCCCCCTGAGTACAGCTCAGATAGAAATCATAGACCTTAATCATGGAAACGGATATTCACTTCTAAAACTAGATGAAATAAGATTAATTGAAAGATATGATAGAATTACCTATTTGATTAATACAACGTTGTATAAAGATCAAGTTAACAATTTAGAAGCACTAGTACTTAATGAAACAGAACCTAACCCACTTTTGATAGCTAAAATAAAGCATATTAGAATTCAGATAGATACACTAACCCCACATCATAGAATCCAGAAAAGAGGGCTATTTAACTTCTTAGGAACAGGATTAAAATATATTTATGGCACAATGGATGATGAAGATCGCGAAGAAATAGAAGGAAAATTACAAGTAAATACGGTAAATGCACACAATGCAATTGAACAAATAAATTTACAGAAAAACATTAACGAAAAATTTAACCGCGAAATTGAAACTATAACTACTAATTTAAACCATCATTACCAAGAATTGATTCAAAACATGAATAAAGTAAATATAGAATTTGAGAAAGTATCAAAAGAAAAATGGACTAATAAGCTTTTAGAAAATCTAATGTATATTGAGACCAACACTATTAGAATCAAAGAAATTTTAATGACGAGTCAAAATGGCCTTTTAAGTAGAGATATAATTACGGATGACGATATTGTAAACTTTAATATAACTTTTGATAAATTAAGTAAGATAAAAATTGTAATTGTCACTCAGAATGGAAATATTGTAATACTAGTTAAAATCCCCTGTTTTACCAAAGAAATCTATCAATCAACATATATCCAACCTATCCCTAATATTAACCAGGCAGAAATCTACATTAAAGAAAATGAAATATTATCTCTAAATGATGTTACATATAAAAAGACTTCCTTTAAGAAACAACTACAAGAATATAAAGACGAATGTATTGAAAACTTATTCAAAGAAAAAATGCGCTGCAAGTATATAAATAATAATCAATCAAAAGTAATAGAATTAGATACTAATCATGTTTATGTAATTAACGCAAAAAATCAAACTATATATCATAACTGTAGCTCAAACAATTTTACTATTAACGGACACTATTTAATACGCTTTGAAGATTGTAATGTTGAGATTAATAACATAATCTATAAACATCGTAAACCCCTTGTAATACAACTGTTACCAAACCCAGTCAGATTAATCAATGTAACAATCATGAGGAATTTAACCTTGGAAGAGCTCCATTTTAGAAACATTGAAAATATTCGTAAAATAACAGAACTAAAATATGAAGCTAAGAAAAGCAATATGATAAATTACAGCCTAGTAACAATTATAAGTTTAATAATAATAATACTGATAATTTGGAAACACAAGAAGAACAAAGTCAAAATAAACATCAAACAGACACCAATAAAAGAACCAGTAATGTCCTTCAACCAGATGATGGAAAGAATCAACTACTACTCATCTTTGAATCGGGACGATTCATCTAACAAAGGGGGGAGTTAAGCAACGCAGCCGCTAGACTCGCTTCCCACCAAAAACTGCTGATACAACGGAAACTGGTGCAGCTGCACAAACATTCGAAACAACGGAATTTGCATGTAAAATGATCAACAACAACTAAGCAACCAGAACTGCATTAGCAGCAGAAACAAAGCGCATCTTTACTGTGAAATCATGGACAACAAAAAGCAACAATAGCAACAGCAGCAGCGACAACAGCTACCGGCAGCTTAGAATAAGAGGTTGGATTGAAAGCAAAAAAATTCAATAAAGGCAGACTCAATTGTGAGCTGAAAAGATAAAGACATCTTGTAATTTTAATTTTGCATGGTAAGCATCCACATATACTGAGCCAACCTGAAATCGACGCATCCGCCTCAAACTTATGGCTGCAACATGCTGGTATTTACTTGGAAACTGAAGGACTAATGTTTGCAATTCAAGACCAAGTCATTGCAACTAGAAATTATTTAAAATATATTGCTCGTAAACAAATTGACAATGACAAGTGTAGAAAATGTCAGCAACAAACTGAAACTATACATCACATTATGTTAGCAGCCACTGAATACTTCACGCGACATAACAACGTAGCAAAAATTATTCACCAAAGCCTTGCTATACGTACTACACTATTGGAAAAAGAAATGCCTTATTACAAAAAAAGCCTGCTGGAGTTCTAGAAAATGAAGAATATAAAATCTGTTGGGATCGCACTATACTGACGGATAGGAGCGTCCAACATAACAGGCCAGATGTTATTTTCGTCGAGAAGAAAGAAAAGCGAGCGCTTATCGCTGTTGGTATACCTAATTCTCATAATCTTCAAGACTGCTATAGTGAAAAGAGAAGGAAATACCAGCAGCTGGCATTAGAAGTGCAGCAGATGTGGCACTTGGACAAGGTTACAATTGTTCCAATTATCATCTCGTCGACAGGTGTAGTACCCAAAACGTTGCTGAAGATGCTGGACGAGCTACAATTAAGTGATGTTTTTAAGTATACAAAAAGCAGTTATATTATCAACAACATCAATTGTTCGTTCGTTTTTAGAATAATGAATTGTAAATATATGTACCTGGTTTAGCAATAGTTTTATATATCTTGTTGTAAATAACCGATATGTGATATGTAACCCAAAAAGGAGCAAAATAAAAACAAATAAAATAAAAAATAAAATATAATAAAATAAAATAAAAAAACGAGATGAAAAATCACACCGACAATACTTTTTTCCCGAAACTAGAAGAAAAAAGAGAAGTTTAGTGAGAACTTTCGTAATTAGTGAAAATAATATTACGAGCGCTTATGAGATACTCATCCGTCTTGTAGGGATGTGATATTATGAAAAATACTTAGATAAAATATACACAATTATATTATTGTGTATATTGTGGTGGAACGCATAAAATTAACGAATTCCCTAAAATAAAAATAAAAAAATTCAACAAAATAAAATAAAATACGAATTAAGGAGAGTGAGGCTTAGGTATAGATGGGCATAAGTGTGCATGTACCTACAATTTTAGTTTTAAGTCATAGTCTAAGCAGAGTATAATTATGCGTTTTGAAAACGTGAATATTAAACGAAGTAGTGAACGTTCAGGACGTCCGCGAATATTCAGTTCGCGTACACAAAGTTAAAAAAAAACACCTAAACTAACATCAAAAAGGATTGCTGCGGAAGTCAAAGTGGAGTTAAATAAAGATGTATACCCGAAAACAGTGCGGCGTATGCTTCTTCGTAACGGCTACAAGTCCAGAATCGCCAGGAAAAAAAGCTGATCAGCCGGGTCAAAAAAAAAAAAAGCGAATAGTTTTCTAAAAAAAAAAAAAACATAAAAATAACACTTCAGAGTACTAGAATTATTCACAGCTGAGAGCAAATTCAAAGCAAGAGCAAAATTGGTGCTCTCAATGCCAAATCGTTTAAAAGAAATTATAAAAAAAGGATTCAATATTCGCTATGAAATCATACTACCGATATATAAGACATTTTTACTTAAATAGTTGTAATAAAATAATTTCAATCAGTAATTACCTGAAACATTGTATATTGTTAGGAAATATATATAAATAGAAACTACAAAATTGTGCGACTAATCTCTAAAGAGAGAAATCAGAGATTTTAGCCATCTATCGGGTACAATTGGTCATCAAGTATTTGCAAGGAATCATAAACGGGTAATCGATAGAATTTAGTGCTGTCGCAATTTCGACCCAGCTGTTCAAATTCATTTGGAAATCTCAATTCGTATGTATATGTATTTAGAGTGGGAAATAGATTTAATTCAATTTTGATTGAAAGATCATCAGAAATATTTTCTAGAGCCAGGGACGTGGAATCACGCGGTAAAAAGTCGACTGCGCCAACTGCTCTAGAATTTCGGACTAATAAGTTTTACACATTTGCATGTAGTTTTTACAAATCTTAAACCTATTTTATGTTCAATTTCTATAATTTTATATACTCGTATAAGAGTATTCACTTACATATATTTATTTTTAAGTCTTTGAAAAAATATTCACACAAGAGCGCAACACCAGGAGTTACCATTGTAAGTGGTACACGGCATATCAGCGTTTCAAATTAGTTCACAATAGATAGAAATGTATTCATTTTATATTAAAAAAAAAAAAATACATTCTCTATTATATTGTATTTTTTAGACCCACGGAGGGTAAGCGTTGCAGCTACAATAGATATTTAATTAAGTTATTAATTAAATTTATTTTACAGAAATCGGTTGTGTCATCCATATTTTGTAATTATATGAAGAACATCTCATTAGTACTTAGGACGCAGCTGATTCATTAAATAAATGTTAAGAATCGCATGAAAAAACAGTGGGACTGAAATCATTACCCCAAACTTGTAAATACGTTTAGAGGTATGTTATTCATATTCATGGAAGGTTAACACACATTCCACACATTACACCAGCGCAAGTAAGGAATCAGGGTATTCAAATAATCAGGAATCAAGTAATTCAGTTTTTTTTTTTTTTAGTTTTTTTTTTTTTGGAGTTACGAAATAAAGTTGGCCCATAGTGTCTATCAATAAATTGAACTCAAGTCAGGCTAACTTTACTAAGCTACAACAATACTATTTAAGGCAGTTACACTATCTTAAAAGTGCACCACTCAATTTTCAATTCACTCCCAACTAACAGGAAGTCATTGAAAATGAGCATGTGAGGTTTCCAGACGAGCGTTCTTTTTTGCTTTTCGTTCATTAGAACCAAAAGATAGAAGATTAAACACTCAATTAACATTTCAATTTAAACGCAATTAACATTTCAATTTAAACGTAAATTATGTAACTACCGTGCGGGTGGAATAACCTTTTTATTCCCACTATTTCCATGTATTCCTATCACGCGCCAATCCTTCTATTCCTTTTAGCCCAGATTTCGTTAGCCGATCGATCGCTTAGCGGTGGCCGTTCGAGCTAACGAAATAACTATCAACAACCTACAGCGCTCGCGTGTGCACGGTGCTATTTTTTTATTCGGTCTTCTCAGAAGTATAGTGAAAATTACATTTGTGAAGTTGTATATAGTCACATGCGGTCCCCTCGCATGAACACTTCGCCCCACTTTAGACATTCCACATACTTCCACACATTCCCACATCCAAACCCAAACGTTAGACACTCCACATACTCCCACACATTCCCACAGCAAAATCCAAACGTTGTTGACATTATAGTCACGAATGGCTCCAGTTTCAAATGTAGCTGCATCTACACTCCTAAGCTGCATCTACATTTTTAAGAATAAGCTATGTATCCCAATTATGTATGCCATTTATTTACTCAATTATAATAAGACTCAAATGTAAAGCTTAAAGATTCAAAAAAGTCAGTTCTTGTGAAGCAAGCAACCCGAACACAAGTGTGTTTGTATAACTGGCGACGAGGATGGAATATTTTACTCCGAGGCAAAAAGAATTGTCTTTTGGGAAAGTGAGCTGTGAGCGGAGTTATTAATGAAGTGCATCACAGTCGAATAAAATTCTTCGTAAATTTCTGCAAATCTAAAAAGCAAAGCAAATCTAAAAAGAGCAAACTACCATCGTTAATAATAGTGACACACCAATAGCGATTGGAAAAAATTAAACGTTATAGTTAATAGTAGACAACAACAAAATATAACTCCAAGGCGCATCTAACTACTACAATCATCGAGAAAACAACAAGGCGTCAACCAACAAATCAATAACAGGAGCAAGAAATTCCAGCCGAATAAGGAAGAGAACAATTTTTGGTAGACAACAAGCAGTTTCATGGAAAAACGGTGCGGTGAGCTCTGGAACAAATAGTATTGAACATTTTTATTTTTCTTTGTCTGTTATAAATCAGGAAAAAGTAATTGTATAGTATTAAGCACACCTTAGCCTAAATTTTTGTGAAACTCGATTTTAATAAATAAAAACATTTTAACTAATATTGTACAACAATGGATGCAAGTACGATTAATATGTTCAACGTCGCCTTAAACTGCATAAAAAATGTACGTGACTTTGACGGAACAGACATGACTCAGCTAACGGACTTCTTATACCAAATGGAGTCACTCCTACCAACGATCAATGATTTCGATGAAAATAACAAAAGAATCCTTTTCACATATGTATATGAAAACTAAATGTATCGGACGAACAAGGGAAGCCATACACAGGCAAGGGACGGTAGAGAATTGGTCACAACTTAAAGACGTTTTAATAAAACATTTCGGTGAAAAAGCTAGTAGTAACGAACTAATGGACAGACTAAAAACTACTAGGCTCGACGGAACTAACGAAAATTACTACTACAAAATAAACAGAATTGAAAACAGGTTAATAAACCGACAATCGACACACCAGGACGGACTATATTCTGTAAGAGAAATAAATAGAACCGCCTTAAACGTATTTAAGGATCACTTACCGGAACCGACAAAAACTATGATTTTTGCGAGGAACCCGGATGCGTTAGACTATGCGTACAAAATTATTTTGGAGGCACGTCACCAAACCTATACGTTATATGGTCCAGCAGGGAACAACTTTAACACTTCAAACGCCTACAGAAGAAGCAATTTAGTGATAATTTTAGGGACAACACAAACAGGGATATCAGGCAGAATGACAGGTTCAACCACAATCAGGGCCTAAACAACGGAGCGGTTAATAACAACAATTCGAGTGGTTATAGGAGAAACAATTTTAGTGGGAACTTTAGAAATAACACAAACAGAAATATTTCGAATGATAATTTTACTATTATATCAGAAGCTAAGTATTTAGAGAAGTATAATAAATTCGAGTTGAAATTAGTGTCAAATAGGTTTGTTTCAGTAACTGGTAGTTATCTTAAATGTGCTGGAAAAATTGAAGTAAATGTAAGCAAGCCACACTGTAGTGAACAACACCTATTAGAGTTAATTGTAATCAAATCCGAAAAAGATTTTAAACCTCTGCTCGGTAGAAATTGGTTAAATGTTTTATATCCAAATTGGAGAAAAATTTTCAATTCGATTAATATCGTAATAGAAAAAAAAGATTCTAATATTTTAAAAGAAATAAAGTTAAAATTTCCTCGTGTATTTAATAATATGCCTAATGAAAGCATTGCGACTTTTAGTGCGGAAATTGTTCTTAAGCCCGAAGCAAAACCTATATTCAGAAAAGCGTATGATGTGCCATATAAACTTAGGGATCAAGTTGAGGAGGAATTATCAAGATTGTGTAACGAAGGCATATTGGTTCCTGTTGCTTTTAGTGAATATGCCTCACCAATAGTAATTGTTTCTAAGCCAGGAAAGAAAATTAGAATTTGTATTGATTGTAAAGTTACGATAAACAGATTTGTTGAAACCCAACATTATCCTCTACCGAGAATCGATGATATTTTTGCTAAATTGGCAAATTGTAAATATTTTTGTGTCATTGATTTACAGGAGCATATCAACAGTTAAAAATTTCTGAAAGTTCAAAGAAATATGTTATTATTAACACCCATAAGGGATTGTTCCAGTATACCAGATTACCGTTTGGCGTGGCGAGTGCGCCATAAATTTTTCAATCGGTTATGGATCAAGTTCTTTTAGGCAAGTTTAGTATGCATAAAAATACGGTAACTTAGTTATTTCAATTCTGTGCCTACTCACTTCTATTATACCGACTGAAGAATAAAGACATAATTAAGTGAGCGTGCTTGTCTTTTATTTCCGACTAAAGAACTAAATAGTTTTATAAAAGATTATTCCAAGATTGCTCACCACTTAGTTAAATACTTAAAAAAGAACGCAAAGGTAAATACGAAAGACCAAGACTATATCGACGCCTTTGAAAAGCTAATGAAACTAATTAAATCAGACCCTATATTAGTGCATACGGATTTCACTAAAACTTTTACACTCATCACCGATGCCAGTAACTTTTCTTTAGGGGCAGTCCTCATGCAAAATAGTAAAGCAATTTGTTATGCTAGCCGCTCATTAAACGGCCGTCGCATCTTAGTATAAATAGCCTTAAGTATACAAAATGTAAAACAGTATTGAATTTATATTAATAAAAAGAACACATGAAAAGAACTGTGTAACTAAAAATATAATTCTCCATTCTGTTCTATACAAATAGAATAACTGCGGGCTCAACCGGGATGACAATACGTGTTATCACCAAACAAGTCAAAATCCTTGATGTATAGGAAAATAAAAAATCCCCGATCTTGAAGAAAAACAAAAAAAAAAACAGTTTATGAAAAAGTGAAATAGTGATTATACGTAACACAACCATTCCTAAACAAAGGAAGTACATTAAATTGAATCACCGCGGAATAAAAGAATTCCCATCCGACAATTCTACCAAACGACTACGAAGTATTAGCAAACCCTATTGCTCCTCTTTAAGATTGCGAAGAAATAAAGACACAACAAATAAGGCCGAAGCAGCATAACTAAGGGCACAAATTGATGCTTTAACACAACAGCACCAACAACAAGCACTGCAAATGAATGCCCTACAACACAAGCAAGGAAAACCAAACCGCCTTCCATTATATCACCACCATTGCAGAACACGAAGAGACTCTGTTGTCGCTATAAATTAATGCATTTACTTACTAACAATACTTATAAAAATAACGAATTTTCTTTTAACTCATATACCGAGTACTTAAGTTTATATAATCCTAATTTGAATTATTAATCCTTTTCGTGCAACTCTGTTTAATGTTGCCGTCCTAACAATTCTTTTAATATTTATTCTATTTGAATAAATTCGTGATTTCATCGACCATATATCCGGAAGCCTACCAGCGTTGCTTGCTACAACTTGCGCAAGTAAGGAATCAGGAAATAAAGGAAATATTAAATAATAATTTGTGTTCCTTAATTTTTAATTGTCGTTCGCCGAGAACACATTTGTCACGCGACCGAAAATACCTAAATACCTGGAAAAGTTCAGTCCGGTGTATTTGCTATAGTTTCAGTTGTAAGAACTTTGTAAGATCTTTGAAAATGTAAGAGAGTTATAATTAACTATCAATAAAGAGGACACGGACACGCTAGTGCTCCAAAAACTAAATAAAAATTATTTTTTTGTTTTAAGTAGTGAATATTCTAACGGGAGGTTAAGAAATAAAGGCGTACCTATACGGCGAACGTACTAAACGTCAACGAAAGAAGAACGAATCATACTCTTTCTTTCGTTTGTGTTATGCTTATAAAAATATAAGAAAAAATGTGGGCAATTACACTTAGACCTTAACATAAACAATGAAAGTAAAAAATAGTAACGAATTTTGCGAATAACATTTTGAAATTGATATGTATTGATGTTATTGCCCACCATAGAACAATCAATAGGCTTATTTTACTTTGATTGCCCTCCCTGGCATCATCTGTATTATTATATCGCTTTGCGAACGAACTTGTTCTGTCAAACCAATAGACTCAAAATTCTAAATAAATTCATTCGCATATAGTCACATATTGTGTCCTACACCACATACATAAAATAAAAATTAAGTAACATTCGCTTCAAGAAAGACTTCTTTCTCGAAACGAATGCAACTTAGCTACATGTTTATGCTGACCAAACAATTATGTTCACTTTGGAATGCAGCAAATAATCAAGAAAACAAACAAACAAACACACACACACATACATTTACATAGAAGTGCCTGCGCGCACAGTTAAGTAGAGTAGAATGTAAGAATAAAGATATGAATAAAAATTCAGTTTCAAGTTGAGAACAAAGCTAAGCGACCGCGTTTTTACTAAATTGAGACTCCGTTGCGCGATCGCGAAAAAACCAAGAGGTTTCCGCGAAGCGTCGTATAATCCCCCGCCCCCTTTATTACTATATACACACTGAAACCGGCAAGTCACTCCAGAAATAAAAATGGAAAGTGAGAACATTAAGGATTATTAAATATTAATGTGTATAAACCAGGAAGCATAGTTTTTCAAATTGCATATAAAGCAACAAAGTATGTATAAAATCAAAATTAAAATGAAATGATTCGCCCACATTGAGTCTTCAAATTCCCTCACAAGCGGTACGAAATTTAAGATACTACATTGTGGTATAACATTTGGTCCATGGAACTGGATTTAGTGATGTACCAAAGTTATGAAAAGCCCTGTTTTTTTTATTTAAAAAAAAATTACAAAAAAAAAATGAACAACCTGCTAACTAGGCTAATAGCAGATAGCAATATAAGCCTTGAACAGGAAATAGATAGGTTAAAATCCCAATGAGAAGTAACTTCGAATAGGGTTTCCCTCCCGTAGCCTCATAATGCAATGAGTTTAAGTGTCACGATGGATCTGAACCAACTTTAAATCGAAGGTCATAGAACATCAATTTTGTTTTTGCAGCTGTGTGTTTGTTACACACACTCTCTGTTTACGAGAGGAGCGTAAATCCTTGTATTACTTTAAGCATCGGCTAATTGCTTAATGCCATTTGAGTTTTTTTTGCATTCTGGTCTATATGTATTTGGAAGAATGCATTCTCAAGTGGTCTCAATGGAAATAATCAACTACTTATTTGTGTACAGATCAGATATCTACTTATCTGATCTGTTTACACTTTCCAACCCCTGTTCTCTTGAGTATAGTCTTTTTCGACCTAATCATCAATAATTTTACATTATACAGTCCAAAGCAACATTGCAAACATTGAAGTTCTAACAAAAGTCCATTGTAACAACGCAAGACATCGTTCAGCTCATCACAATTGGTTCAAATAATTGGCGCACAAAAAGCACGCATGAAAAAAATGCATATGGTGCATATAATTGTGATAATACAGAGTACATCCATACATATATATATATTTACGTAAACACATATAATTAACATATATATGTACCACATATATATATTTAGCGTTAAGATAATATAATTATGTTAGGATAGCAGAGAAGTTAACAGTCCTGTATAGCTTTCCTGTTATATGTATATAAGTTAACAGTGCGATCCCACGGTCCACGTAGCTACTCACGTTGCCAGACAGATGACCACACGCTTACACAGCACAATACGCAGTCACATGGTATGAGGTTGTGCTGGCGTTGCACATGCGCATATGGCGCGATGCGACACTTCACCAAAAGTGTGGAAAGGCAACGTAGACAATTTTGATACTACGTAGCAGCCGAGGAAAGCAGAGTTTGAGTTCCTATTTTATTATAAATACTATGTAAAATCTAATTAATGTTAGTTCTGATCAGGTCGTGCTGTTAAGCAGACCAAAAAATATATTATAACCAACATAAAATATTAGTTTCATTTAATAAGACGGGGAAGAGTTGGATTCGCCGCAACAAATTTTTTTTTTGAAAGCTCCAACGCGGAAAGGGCGAACTTGTATATATTAAGTTAACTAATGTCAATATAACATATAAATATATTATATATGAAATAAAGAGTTAGTTATAAAGAAACATCGAAGAAGGTGGTTTAATTTCACAACGTGTCTTATACGTGAATTGGATTAGTTTTGTGAGTTACAATTTTAAATAAATTTTTTTTATGAATATGAATATAAATAAATTTTACCTCAAGAGAGAGTGAAAAATAAAACAAAGTCCAGCCAACCCCACAAATCGGTCTGTTAGTTCCGTTTTAAAAAGAAAACTATAATGTGCTACCGAGAAAAGTGTAGTTTTTCATATGATATAGTAGTACATACGTATCTGCAAGTGACATTATGTCTCTGCACTAATTCCCTAAAACACATATACTCTCTGTAACTGTACATAAATAACTTCCATTACTACTTTAGAGTAAGCTCTTAGTTTTTAAGTTCATCTCGATTCACTCTTGTTTTTGATTTCAAACCGCATACACGTGTGTAAGAAATTTTCTTAATAAATCATTATTACTAAACTCAAATTTGTGGTTTATGTTACTGGCGCAGTCGAGGAGTCAAGTAAAAGAAACAACAAAATATATATGAAGTACAAAAACAATCAGAAATACGATGAAGTTTTACGGACAACAAGAAAATAAAATTTAAAGCAAACAATAACAACGCTCCTACTTGTGCCAAATAATAAAATAACAAAAACAACAATATTAATAAGCGCAATGCAAATAGACGTTCGCTTTTTTGCACAACAACAATAAACATATCGTATGCTAGACCAGCAGCTTCACGAAATTTGCGCACAACTCGGCTCGCTAAATATAAATACCTGTAAAAAATTAAATATGGAAGAGAATAAAGAAAGAAGAGATCGCGTCGTGCATAGCATTAAGTTAGTCTCCCCTTTCGATGGAGATAGAAATTACCTATCGCTCTACATTGGCAGTATTGACAGCATCATCCCCCTCCATTCACTTCTCTTGAACATGAAGAGAAACCTATCTACTTCCAGTGCATAGTAAGCACACTACGTGGAGCAGCTTTGGATGTAATAAGGAGAGAACAACCATCTGATTGGCTTACACACACCTATAACTACTTTAATATTGTCAATTGATAACATTAAGCTTAGAAAGAGTGTAAAACAATTATGTGATGATATCAACCAAGAAGTATGTAAAATAAGAGATCGTATTAAGTTAAGTAATTTGGGTATTTCTCGTGAAAATTTTTTGAATACAGAATTACAACAAATAAGTTTAAAAACATTGAAAAGAGAGCCACCAAATCATCTTACTGCTTTGAATAATATTAATTCACCAGCTGACTTAAGAGCTGCTATTCGTATTTTGAAAGAAAGTGGTGAATATAAAGATAGTGGTGAATATAATGAAAATAACCAAATCGTAAATCATAGTAAGCAAAATACTGTTGCGCAAAATATGCATAAAGACAACCATTTCCAAAATTATGTACCAAATTTTCCTACATTCAATCCATATCCACTTTCTTATGCAGTAGATACTAGTTTTTATCCATACCAACCCCTCTTTGCCAATAGTAGAATGCAAAATATGCCGCAATACAATCAGCAAAGCGCTCAACACCGCGTTCCTTATATGCCAGGATCTGATTCGAATAAGCCTCGTTTTAATCAGCGTAGTGTTCAAGCTGGTACTCGAACAAATCGAACTAATTCTAATCAGTCCCGCATTAGGCGATTCGGTGCTCCAGTGCCTATGGAGCAAGATGAACAAAATTTTCATTTGCAAGCCCCGGGGAATTACCAAGAATTCAGTTGAATATTGAGAGGACCAAATAAACCCTCATTAATTTGGCCCACACAAAAACGACCCCACACAACCAGATTAACAACAACGAGCGAGGAAACACAAACACATAACATGTTGCCGAAACACAGCGCAACCAATCCCGCAACACAACACGCCTCAGCAACACGATCATGAATCACAACATGCCTACACAATCAATAGCAACATTTTACATCAACAACAGTAACCATGGCAACGCAACCGTCTGAGCTAGCGACACCAAGTACGAAAGCTATAAAAAGAGCAACACAGCAGCACAGCGACAGAGAGTACGGAGCTGTGGTCGTGACCAGAGCTACTAGCGAAGCGCCCCTCGATTGCAACTGTTTTTTACTCTAGGCAAGAAAGGGTCGTTTCGTAGGAGTGAGTCGTGGATTTTAAGCGGTGAACGTGTTGGTCATACCACCAGGACCCGCTTGAGACCTCGTACGAGCCCGCACAAGCAAAAGTCCCGCCACAGCAACGCACAACCGCGAAACAGGTGACGTCCGCTCGCCTACGCCGGCGTGGACCACGCCGCGACAGGGATACGGCAGCAGAACGACGAAGCACAGCGCGACAGAGAATACGCCGACGCGGACCGCGCCGCGACAGAGATACGGCAGCAGAACGACGAAGCACAGCGCGACAGAGAATACGCCAGCAGAGACCGCAGCAGAGCGGCGAAGCACCGCACGACGGAGATACCCCAGCGGAGAACGCAAGGCGCAAAAGAGCAACGCACCTGAGATAGATATCGGCATAAGGCGTGGCAGAGCATCGCCCCCGCAATAAACGACGGCGACGCCCATACGCCAGCATAGCACTCAACAGCGACGCTGTGAACATCACGTGGTTAGACAACGTCACTAAGTAAAGGCTGATATCCATCGCACAGGAACTGGGTATCGAGCACACAGGCACAACGCGGGAAATCCACAAACGCATCGGGACATTGGCTGCTAAGGCACCAAACGACGTAGAAATACACAACAAATTCGTGTTAATGGAGGGAAAATACAAGGATACCGAGGACTCCGATGAGGGAGCAGGTGGGCCGAAGACACCAATCCCTCCCACCGCAGACGGAATCAGGACCGGGTACCACCACAGCAACCCCCACTGGTATTTCTTCCACGGAATGCGCAACCCGCGCAACAGCACTTATCATCCGGAATAACGGCACCAGCCATCAATGTGACATCACAGGTAACACAAGCACCGGCCGTGGTATTTGCACCCATCATCGACCAGGTACGAAAGTGGTCAGTAAAATAAGACGGGGACGGGACCCGTTAGCGTTCATCGAACGGCTAGAGGAGTTAGCCGAAGTGTACGCGCTAAACGTGGATCTCCTCCCAAAAACCATGCCCGAACTGCTAGGGGGCACCGCGCTTCAATGGTATCGCAACAACAACGCGCATTGGAGCAGTTGGACGACATTCAGGCAAGATTTTTTGCGTTTCTTCCTACCGGCTAGGTATTTCGAACGTCTCGAGGATGAAATACGGCAACGAAGACAGCACGCTCGCGAGAAATTCAAGGACTACGTGCTAGCGATGCAGAACTTGATAAGACACGCCGGGTACAGCAACGAACAACGTTTGGAAAGGATTTTCCGAAATAGCCACCCGGATTACTTACTCTACATCAAACGAAAGGATTTTGGCAATCTTGCAAAGCTCATCACCCTCGCTGAAGAATACGAGGGAATCCACGAGGGTTATCGACGCGCGTCAGAAGGGGCACGCCGCGAAACAGCGAGACACGTCGTAGGGGACAAACCGGTAGAGCCACTACCACGACCGGAACAAGCACCTAGCCAGCCGCCACAGAAAGTACAGCGTCACTCACCACCAGAAACCCGGGCTTTTGACCCAAACAACGTGTGTAGAAGGTGTGGCCAAGAAGGACACTATGCGAGGAGATGTCGAAATCCCCGGTAAAATTTTTTGTTGGGAGTGCGGGCGAAATGATACACGGACGATTGAATGCTGCCGTCGACGTCAGGGAAACGACGAAGGGCTTCACCAAGGACAAGGCGCGGTGAGCCCACGGAAACCAGCGCCGAATCATCAGTAATCATGTATCAGGAACATGGCCGCCTTTACGCCTTAGCCCAGCTCGGTAGAGAATCAGCAGAGGCCGTCATCGACACAGGGGGCTCAAGAAGCTTCGTCTCAATGGACCTAGCGGAGCGAGTAGTGAATTCTGGGAGCGGAGAGATGGTAAGAGTGGCCATCAAAATAACCATGGCAAACGGAGTTAGCACCACAATTTTTGATGCCGTAAGGACGGAAGTACGCCTCGGGGAGTCGTCGCACCACACAGTACTACACGTCATGCCCGGGGCAATTGACGACATCATCCTCGGCCTAGACACACTAGGGAGCATGGGAGCCACCATATCATGCGGCGGAGGGCACCTCGTGCTTACCAGACCCCTCCCGCTACATACATCACCCCCCAGCAACCCGTCGCCAACCACAAGAGACGAAACACCAGCGGGCTTAAATAATACGAGACATGCGAGGATCAACAATATCAACGGCGCCTCCAACAAGGACGAGGCAGAGCGCATACAAGATTTTCACGCGAAAGAACTCCAAAAATTCGAGACTATGAGCGGAGTAACGACAGTGGCGGAACACAAGATTATCCTCACCGACGACCGCCCCATCAAGCAACGTTACTCCCCATAAAATCCGGCCATGCAGAGCATCATCAACAAGGAAGTTGACGAACTCCTCGACAAGGGATTCATCGAGCCATCCTCTAGCCCCCACAGCGCACCAATTGTGCTAGCCAAGAAGAAGAACGGTAAGTGGAGGTTGTGCGTGGATTATCGGCAGCTCAACGCCCGATCAATACCCGACGCATACCCCCTCGCTCAGACAGCGAGTCCTAAAAGAAAACCATGACATACCAAGCGCTGGACACATGGGCATCCGTCGGACAGTAGCACGAATCGCCAACCGGTATTATTGGCCCGGCATGTTCCGGGATATCAGCCGATATGTACGCCAATGCGAGTCTTGCCAGACCGATTTAGCAAATGGGTGGAATTGATCCCCATGCGGCGTGCTACAGCTGACGGGCTTCGCCGCGCGTTCAGAGAACGCATCCTCGCAAGATTTGGTACTCCCAAGATACTTATATCGGACAACGGCGTCCAGTTCACCAGCACAATGTGGCAACACTACCTCAAGGATATGGGGATACGCCAACAGTTCGCTGCACCATATACCCCCCAAGAAAACCCCACAGAACGAGCAAACCGGACCGTCAAGCGCATCGTGGCGCAACTCACCAAATCGCAACACAATCGATGGGACGACCTTCTCCCGGAAATCGAGCTTGCCGTGAACACCAGTGTCACTGCATCCAGAGGGTACAGTCCTGCGTTCCTCGTACAAGGACGGGAACCGCGACTGCCAGGGGCACTGTTCGACGAGGTTAACATCGGAACAGGCACAGCTACCACCACGGCTGAGGAGAAACACAGTAGAATGCAAGAGGCCTTCAAAATCGTAAGGCAAAACATGGAACGAGCAGCGGTAGACCAAGCGCGGCACTACAATTTACGGCGGAGAAAATGGACCCCCGTAATCGGCGAATTAGTACTCGTAAAGGAACACCACCTATCAAAGGCCGCAGAAAATTTCGCAGCAAAGCTAGCCCCCAAATATGACTGGCCCTACCAGATCCTAGGGTATGTATCACCAGTGATCCTCAAGGTACGGAAAAACGACAGCGGGAAGGAGAAAACCGTAAACATCTCAGCAATAAAAGCCTTTCATGCGGCAGAAACCGTCGCAAGAGACTAAAAACAAATTAAAAAAAAAAAAAATATAAAATAAAAAAATAATCGTAATTAAGGTCAAGGATGGGAGGACAGGCCGGTGCTTGGTCATTCTATCGCAAGCCATCAAGGTGAACACATCGTTATTTTTTGCTACGAATTTTTTTTTCTCAAGAAAAGAACCGATCAATCATGGACAGTTACAACACCAAGTTGAACAACAGCGTCAAACGCATGCGCCAGCGCTACGAGGAGGAGGAGGCAAAGCGCCCTATAGTGGTACTGCTAGAGAGCACTGCAGGCGCCGACGACAAGAAGAAACGCGCAGCCACGTACGCCGACATCACGCGCGCCAATGCACGCCCCTCAGACGCTGACGCCGGGGACAAGCACGCAGTCGCAGAGGTCGCCAACGCAACCGCCCAGCGCGCAGTCGCTGAGGACGCCAACGCAACCATTCAGGTCAACGACACCGACACCAACCCCACGCGCGCAGCCGCTGGATACGACGACGCCAACGCCAGGCACACAGCGCAAACAGTCCGACGAGCCACTGAAACCATTGTGCACACCATGCGCGTGGCAAAGTGGGAGGAAGCCGCGGCCCGTGCCCATAACGAAGGCAACGCATCACCATCAGCAGCCACGGTGAATAGGATCGAGGTAGAGGTAGAGCAGCAAGCTGAAATCGTCGAGCCCTTCTCAAATAAAGACGCAGCCCCACAAGAAGAAAACCTATCAGAAACCATCGAGCTCTCCTCGGACTACGAAACAGGCATACCGGAAGAGGAAGGTCCAAAGATAATATTCCCGGCAAGGCACTCTACGACGGAGACCTCAAATCGCTCCAGGGAACACACTGGTTGACGGACGCCGTCATTGACGCCTGGGCGAAGGGGCTGGAAGAGCAGCACGAGCAACAATATACGACCCTCAGTCCCTTCGTGATCTGGCAGCTGGCCCAAAAGGGGGACAGGGAGGAGAATTTCCGACGCGTACACCGCGGGGTCAGGAAGATAGACCTGTTCGGCAAAAGTGTGATCCTCGCACCCCACAATATAGTCCATCACTGGTACCTGCTCGGCCTGGCAAACGCAGCAACCACACACCACGTCGCCGACATGTAATGCTGGCAGGAGCGGTACACATAGCGGACTCACTGCGCAGGCTCGAAACACCACACGCGACGCAGGCTTGGGCAGATTTCCTTCGGTGGGAATACAGGCAGCGGTACGGGCATGATGGCTTCAAAGCCAAGGAGTTAATTCTCGAGGTTCCCCAGCAGCAAAACACGAACGACTGCGGTGTCTATGTGGTGGAGAACATTGCGATACACGGGACGCGGGGAAGGAGGACCCGGGCTGATCAAGCAATCTTTCACGGAGGAAATGGCGAGCCAGAAGCGCACGGAGATGCTAACCCTGTTCCTCCAAAGCACCAAGAAGACGACGCAAAATGCCACAAGCATAAACCACCCTCACCCATCACCGCAGGCAAACGCTGAAGTCGATACTCAGTCCGTACATGGCCTACCACAACCAACAAGAGTAGATCACCAAGCAGTGGTAATCGAGGCCCAGGACGCGGATGGACCGATGCTGGACCAATTCTCGGAAATAGCGGACAACGTGCGAGGCATATTCCGGCGCATCGCCGAAGGCAAAGGACGCTCTCGGGTAAGGTTCCGCACACCGAAGTACGTTGCCACGGTGACAAAAGGCAAGGCCCGCATACAAATACGCGGTGCCGAGGGCTCACTCTCCGAAGTGGGGGGGGGGGAGTGTGAGGACCAAATAAACCCTCATTAATTTGGCCCACACAAAAACGACCCCACACAACCAGATTAACAACAACGAGCGAGGAAACACAAACACACAACATGTTGCCGAAACACAGCGCAACCAATCCCGCAACACAACACGCCTCAGCACAACGATCATGAATCACAACATGCCTACACAATCAATAGCAACATTTTACATCAACAACAGTAACCATGGCAACGCAACCATCTGAGCTAGCGACACCAAGTACGAAAGCTATAAAAAGAGCAACACAGCAGCACAGCAGGGAGAGTACGGAGCTGTGGTCGTGACCAGAGATACTAGCGAAGCGCCCCTCGCTTGCAACTGATTTTTACTCTAGGCAAGAAAGGGTCGTTTCGTAGGAGTGAGTCGTGGACTTTAAGCGGTGAACGTGTTGGTCATACCACCAGGACCCGCTTGAGACCTCGTACGAGCCCGCACAAGCAAAAGTCCCGCCACAGCAACGCACAACCGCGAAACAGGTGACGTCCGCTCGCCTACGCCGACGTGGACCATGCCGCGACAGGGATACGGCAGCAGAGCGACGAAGCTCAGCGCGACAGAGAATACACCGACGCGGACCGCGCCGCGACAGAGATACGGCAGAGAACGACGAAGCACAGCGCGACAGAGAATACGACGACGCGGACCGCGCCGCGACAGAGATACGGCAGCAGAACGACGAAGCACAGCGCGGCAGAGAATACGGCAGCAGAGACCGCAGCAGAGCGGCGAAGCACCGCACGACGGAGATACGCCAGCGGAGAACGCAAGGCGCAAAAGAGCAACGCACCTGAGATAGACGCCGGCATAAGGCGTGGCAGAGCATCGCCCCCGCAATAAACGACGGCGACGCCCATACGCCAGCATAGCACTCAACAGCGACGCCAGCAGAAGACGCGGCAGAATGCAACGCACCAGATACTAACGGGATCCAGCTAACGGAACACGGCCGGCCTGTTAAGCTACGCCACCACGGTCAGGTGGTAGGGAAGGAAGTTAACTATAGGTGGTAGGGAAGGAAGTTAACTATAAGTGAATTTTGAAATGAAATACGATTGAATTGAGATTATAGTATTATATAGAATTAAATAAAGCTTAATAAACGAAACGATTTGCGCAGTGTCCCGATTTTACAAATTTATTGTAAGCGAACCTTGGACACGGCGAGTATACCCCAGCAATTACTAAAGAAGCACCGGGGCGACAGGAAAGCTTCGTTACAATATTCAAAACAAACTGTGCGAATTTTTGATTGATACTGACTCCTCAGTAAGTTTAATCAAACCAAATATTATAAATAGTGAAATAAATTGCTCCGACCCTATAACTTTAAAAACCGTTACCGGATCAATAAAAATAAATTACACGCAGGAATTGGTTGACGATAAACAAAATAAAATAAAATTTTACGTCTATGATTTCTCAAATAGTTTCGATGGTTTACTAGAATGGAATTCGCTTAATCAATTATGCGCAAATATAGACATACCAAGCAAAACTATCATTTTGAATGGAGTAAAATACAAGTTCGTGGATGAAGTCTTTCGTAGTGAGTATATTAATCTGCTAGATGAGTTAGGTATAAGTCAAGATTCAAAAGAAAATACATTTAGGCTAGATCACTTAAATAAAGAAGAGCGTGAAAATTTACAATCTCTTTTAGATAAATATAGTAACTTATTTTATAAAGAAGGCGAAAAATTAACATTTACAAGTGCAGTGAAGCACCAAATTAGAACCGTCAACGATAATCCCATATACGTAAAGTCCTATAGGTACCCAGAAGTTCACAAGGAAGAGATGAATAAGCAAATCAGGGAGATGTTAGATCAGAAAATCATCTGTAATAGTAGTTCGCCATATTCTGCACTCATTTGGGTTGTGCCAAAAAAGGTGAATGCATCGGGCATTCAAAATTGGCGTATCGTTGTCGATTGTCGTAAGTTGAACGATGTTACGATCAGCGATAAATTCCCTTTCCCAAATATGGATGAAATTCTCGACAAATTGGGCCGGTGTATGTATTTTACCACGTTAGATTTAGCAAAGGGGTTCCATCAAATAGAAATGGACCCCAAAGATCGTAGAAAGACAGCATTTTCAACACAAAATGGCCACTACGAATTTCTCAGAATGCCGTTTGGGTTGAAAAATGCTCCTGCGACTTTCCAGAGGCTGATGAATACGGTGCTGGATGGTTTAATCGATGTCAATTGCAGAGTTTACCTAGATGACATAATTGTTTTTAGTACTTCCTTACAGGAGCATATCGATTCGCTTAATAAAGTTTTTGATAGATTAAGTAAAGCTAATTTAAAAATCCAATTGAACAAGTGTGAATTTTTAAAGAAGGAAACCGAATTTCTTGGCCACATTATTACCAGAGATGAAATAAAACCAAATCCCAATAAAGTGGCAGCAATTCTTAAGTACCCAGTTCCTAAAACCGAAAAAGAAATAAAGCAATTTCTGGGTTTAGCAGGATTCTCTAACATAACTAAACCCCTTACCCATTGTTAAAAAAAAAGGTAACAAAATCGAAAGTATGAAAAGTATTTAAAAGCAATCGATACAATTAAGCTGCTGATTACTAAAGATCCAATATTAGCTTATCCTGATTACAGCAAAATGTTTACTCTCACAACAGATGCGTCGAATAAAGCTCTAGGGGCAGTCCTAAGCCAAGATGGGCGACCCGTGTGCTATGCAAGTCGTAAGTTAAACGAGCATGAGCTTAATTACTCGGCAACCGAAAAGGAATTGCTAGCTTTGGTGTGGGCAACAAAGTATTTTCGGCCGTACTTATATGGTAGAAAATTCCTTATTTACACCGACCATCGGCCTTTGCAATGGCTACACAATTTAAAGGAGCCAAATTCAAAGTTGCAAAGGTGGAAAATTAAATTGAAATATATTGCTGGAAAAGAAAATTATGTTGCAGATGCTTTATCGAGAATTAAGATTCAGGAATGTAACTATGGCGAAGATGATTCAATTGTAGCAACTATTCACTCGGCCTCTGAAGACTCTCACAACTTCATAAGAATTACCGAAAGACCCTTAAATATATTCAAACGACAATTAAAGTTAATACGAGGTAACAAGAATTCCTTTACAACAGAAAATGTGTTTAAGAATACCTTAACTACAGTAACTTATACTGAGCTTAGTACCGAACTAAGAAATAATTAGTAAATATCTGCTTAATCTTAAAGTTGCTATTTATGTACCGAATGATAATGACTTTGTAATTTTTCAAAATTTATATAAATCGCTCATTCAGAATAAACCAAATTCAGTTGTTAGAACAACAAAGTTGTTAGAAAATATATTTGAATATGATGAATTTAAAACAAAATTTTTGCAAATTCACCTTGAAGGGCTGCATCAGGGTATTGAAAATATTGCTAATTGTTTTAAAGCAAAGTACTACTTTCCTAATTATTTAAGAGAAATCACAAAAATAATAAATGAGTGTGAATTATGTAATCATTGTAAGAATGATCACATCCTATGTAAAATTCCCCTAAAAATCACACCTCCTGTCTACGAGACAAGGGAAAAATTTGTTGTTGATATTTGGGAATGGGATAAACATCACTACTTGACATGTATAGACATTTATTCTAAATATGCTATAGTGGAAGAAATAAGTTCACTGAATTGGCTTGAAACAAAGAAAGCGCTATTAAAACTATTTAATGTGATGGGTCCTCCAAGGGTACTTAAGATAGATCAAGACCAAGGCATAAATAATATCAATATAAAGCAGTGGTGTGACCAACTAAATGTAAAATTAGAAGTGACTACAGGAAAAACTGGTATTGGTGATATCGAGCGCTTACATAAAACGTTGAATGAAAAACTTCGAATAATTAATACTTCCGATAATCAAGTATTAAAATATTACAAAATAGAGCAAACCATTTTTACTTATAACCATAATATTGTGCATTCTACTACTGGTGAAACTCCATATAATATATTTTTTAACAAACTTTCTCCAAAATTAAATCCGCAACTAGTTAAAGAGAAAAGAATGCAGAATATTAATTCGACACGAAAAGATATTCCCATTGATACAAATTTCGTAAATGCGGAAAATTATAGAAAGCGTTTAGATAAAACGAAAAACCCATTTAGACAAGTAAAATTAGTCAAAGCAGAGAATGATAATGAACATTTTGTCGTTAAATTTAAAAACAGAATTGTAAGAAAATACAAAAGCCAATTTAAGCGGAAAAAGAAAAATTCCGAACCAAAGTAAAATATTTTTAATATAAATTAATTACCAAGTATTTTGTATTTACTTCAGCTCCTTAACATAATTAAATTTAAGAAATTTTGTTTTTACGTATTTAGTATAGGATTATAGCAATTTCTTAGGAAACGAGGAGTGACATTATGTCTCTGCACTAATTCCCTAAAACACATTTACTCTCTGTAACTGTACATAAATAACTTCCATTACTACTTTAGAGTAAGCTCTTAGTTTTTAAGTTCATCTCGATTCACTCTGGTTTTTGATTTCATACCGCATACACGTGTGTAAGAAATTTTCTTAATAAATCATTATTACTAAACTCAAATTTGTGGTTCATGTTGCTTGTATATATATAATAATGATCTTTTCATTTTTAGTTAGTCTCCTATTTGCAAGAAAGTGAACGGCACAAAAACAATTTAAATGAATATAGATTAAATCAAAGTAAATTAAAAGAAAATAACATATAAAAAAAAAAAAATTTAAAAAAAAATTAAGTAAAATTAAAAAAAAAATTTAAAAAAAAATCAAAAATAAAAAAACTTAAAATAAAATGAAATAAAATATAAAATATATCCAAAAAATAAAAAATAAAAATAAAAATAAATTAAATTAAAAAAAATAAAAAAAATAAAGATAATAATAATAATACAAAATATAATAAAATAAATTTAAAAAAAGACATGAAAAATCACACCGACAAGGGGAAAAGTGCACACTTCTTTCCCGAAACTAGAAGAAAAATGAGAAGTTTAGTGATAACTTTCGTAATTAGTGAAAATAATATTATGAGCGCTTATGAGATACTCATCCGTCTTGCAGGGATGTGATATTATGGGAAATACTTAGATAAAATATACACAATTATATTATTGTGTATATTGTGGTGGAACGCATAAAATTAACGAATTCCCTAAAATAAAAATAAAAAAATTCAACAAAATAAAATAAAATACGAATTAAGGAGGGTGAGGCTTAGGTATAGATGGGCATAAGTGTGCATGTACCTACAATTTTAGTTTTAAGTCATAGTCTAAGCAGAGTATAATTATGCGTTTTGAAAATGTGAATATTAAACGAAGTAGTGAACGTTCAGGACGTCCGCGAATATTCAGTTCGCGTACGCAAAGTTAAAAAAAAACACCTAAACTAACATCAAAACGGTTTGCTGTGGAAGTCAAAGAGGAGTTAAATAAAGATGTACACCCGAAAACAGTGCGGCGTATGCTTCTTCGTAACGGCTACAAGTCCAGAATCGTCAGGAAAAAAAAGGCTGATCAGCCGGGTCAATAAGAAAAAGCGAACAGTTTGCTAAAAAAAAAAAAAAAAACATAAAAATAAAACTTCGGAGTACTAGAATTATTCACAGCTGAGAGCAAATTCAAAGCAAGGGCAAAATTGGTGCTTTCAATGCCAAACCTTTTAAAAGAAAATATAAAAAAAGGCTTCAAAATTCGCTATGAAATCATACTACCGATATATTTGACACTTTTACTTAAATAGTTGTAATAAAATAATTTAAATCAGTAATTACCTGAAACTTTGTATATTGTTAGAAAATATATATAAATAGAAACTACAAAATTGTGCGACTAATCTCTAAAGAGAGAAATCAGAGATTTTAGCCATCTACCGGGTACAATTGGACATCAAGTATTTGCAAGGAATCATAAACGGGTAATCGATAGAATTTAGTGCTGTCGCAATTTTGACCCAGCTGTTCAAATTCATTTGGAAATCTCAATTCGTATGTATAAGTATTTCGAGTGGGAAATAGATTTCATTCAATTTTGATTGAAAGATCATCAGAAATATTTTCTAGAGCCAGGGACGTAGAGTCACATGGTAAAAAGTCGACTGCGCCAACTGCTCTATAATTTCGGACTAATAAGTTTTACACAATTGCATGTTGTTTTTGCAAATCTTAAACCTATTTTATGTTCAATTTCTATAATTTTATATACTCGTATAAGAGTATTCACTTACATATATTTATTTTTAAGTCTTTGAAAATATATTCACACAAGAGCGCAACACCAGGAGTTAACATTGTAAGTGGTACACGGCATATCAGCGTTTCAAATTAGTTCACAATAGATAGAAATGTATTCATTTTATATTAAAAAAAATACATTCTCTATTATATTGTATTTTTTAGACCCACGGAGGGTAAGCGTTCCAGCTGCAATAGATATTTAATTAAGTTATTAATTAAATTTATTTTATAGGAATCGGCTGTGTCATCCATATTTTGTAATTATATGAAGAACATCTCATTAGTACTTAGGACGCAGCTGATTCATTAAATAAATGTTAAGAATCGCAGGAAAAAACAGTGGGGCTGAAATCATTACCCCAAACTTGTAAATACGTTTAGAGGTATGTATACAGAACTGTTATTCATATTCATGGAAGGTTAACAAAAATTCCATACAATAGCTACACAACTGCCGCCGTAGCGTTGCTCACCAGCGCAAGTAAGGAATCAGGGTATTCAAATAATCAGGAATCAAGTAGTTCAGTGTTTTTTTTTTTTGGAGTTACGAATTAAAGTTGGCCCATAGTGTCTATCAATAAATTGAACTCAAGTCAGGCTAACTTTACTAAGCTACAACAATACTATTTAAGGCAGTTACACTATCTTAAAAGTGCACCACTCAATTTTCAATTCACTGCCAACTAACAGGAAGGCATTGAAAATGACCATGTGAGTTTGCAGGACGAGTGTTCTTTTTTGCTTTTGGTTCATTAGAACCAAAAGATAGAAGAATAAACACTCAATTAACATTTCAACTTAAACGCAATAGTAAAAAATTATGTAACTACCGTGCGCGTGGAATAACCCTTTTATTCCCACTATTTCCATGTATTCCTATCACGCGCCAATCCTTCTATTCCTTTTAGCCCAGATTTCGTTAGCCGATCGATCGCTTAGCGGTGGCCGTTCGAGCTAACGAAATAACTATCAACAACCTACAGCGCTCGCGTGTGCACGGAGTTATTTTTTTATTCGGTCTTCTCAGAAGTATAGTGAAAATTACATTTGTGAAGTTGTATATAGTCACATGCGGTCCCCTCGCATGAACACTTCGCCCCACTTTAGACATTCCACATACTCCCACACATTCCCACAGCAAAATCCAAACGTTGTTGACATTATAGTCACGAATGGCTCCAGTTTCAAATGCAGCTGCATCTACACTCCTAAGCTGCATCTACATTTTTAAGAATAAGCTATGTATCCCAATTATGTATGCCATTTATTTACTCAATTATAATAAGACTCAAATGTAAAGCTTAAAGATTCAATAAAGTCAGTTCTTGTGAAACAAGCAACCCGAACATAAGTGTGTTTGTATAACTGGCGACGAGGATGGAATATTTTACTCCGAGGCAAAAAGAATTGTCTTTTGGGAAAGTGAGCTGTGAGCGGAGTTATTAATGAAGTGCATCGTAGTCGAATAAAATTGTTCGTAAATTTCTGCAAATCTAAAAAGCAAAGCAAATCTAAAAAGAGCAATCTACCATCGTTAATAATAGTGACACACCAATAGCGATTGGAAAAAATTAAACGTTATAGTTAATAGTAGACAACAACAAAATATAACTCCAAGGCGCATCTAACTACTACAATAGTCGAGAAAACAACAAGGCGTCAATCAACAAATCAATAACAGGAGCAAGAAATTCCAGCCGAATAAGGAAAAGAGAACAATTTTTGGTAGACAACAAGCAGTTTCACGGAAAAACGGTGCGGTGAGCTCTGGAACAAATAGTATTGAACATTTTTATTTTTATTTGTCTGTTATAAATCAGGAAAAAGTAATTGTATAGTATTAGCCTAAATTTTTGTGAAACATTTTAACTAATATTGTACAACAATGGATGCAAGTACGATTAATATGTTCAACGTCGCGTTAAACTGCATAAAAAATGTACGTGACTTTGACGGAACAGATATGACTCAGCTAACGGACTTCTTATACCAAATGGAGTCACTCCTACCAACGATCAACGCTTTCGATGAAAATAACAAAAGAATCCTTTTCACATATGTATATGAAAACTAAATGTATCGGACGAACAAGGGAAGCCATACACAGGCAAGGGACGGTAGAGAATTGGTCACAACTTAAAGACGTTTTAATAAAACATTTCGGTGGAAAAGCTAGTAGTAACGAACTAATGGACAGACTAAAAACTACTAGGCTCGACGGAACTATCGAAAATTACTACTACAAAATAAACAGAATTGAAAACAGGTTAATAAACCGACAATCGACACACCAGGATACATATTTCTGTAACAGAAATAAATATAATCGCCTTAAACGCATTTAAGGATCACTTACCGGAACCGACAAAAACTATGATTTTTACGAGGAACCCGGAAGCGTTAGACGATGCGTACAAAATTATTTTGGAGGCACGTCACCAATCCTATACGTTATATAGTCACATGCGGTCCCCTCGCATAAGCACTTTGCCCCTCTCTAAACATTCCCACACTACAATCCAAACCATAAGCATCCCACACATTCCCACATCATAATCCAGACTTTGTTGACATTAAAGTCACGAACAGCTACAATTCCAATCCAACAGATGCAGCTGCACCTACAATAAAACTAAGTACATAATTGCTTTGCACAATTCAAGAATGTCATTATGTATGCTATGTACGCTCCTAATTAGGTATGTACTAAATAGAATTAAGACCATAAAGTATTATTTTCAAATTTTAATAAAGTCAGTTGTTAAGAAACAACCCAACTGGATACAAGTGTTTCCAATCTCACTATATGCAGTACAGTACCACAATTCTACAGTTTTCATAGACAACCAGAAGTACTGTTTTAACGAGATACTAACCAACAAGCCATTGCCAGCGATATTACAGTCAAATATTCCCTCAAATATAGAAGAAGAAATACTTAGCTTGGAGATGATGAAAGAACTCCATATCAATAACACAAAACAGATAAATGCATTACAGACAACCCATGCAGCAGCCATAATAACAAATTTCTCGTTAACTATAATTAGCATTATTTTCATAGCAGGAGTAATCATAAAATTGACCATAGAAACATTTTTTAAAGCGAAACCAGTAGAGCTATCGAGTTACAAAGTTAACGTCAATGTAACCGACAGCAAAGAGGTCGCAACACCAGAATCGCCCAAGTTCACTACAGAGTCATTAACCATAAGCTATTAGTTTGAACGAACGGGGACGTCCGTTTTTGGCGGCGGAGGAGTTAGCACCAGTTAAGTTATAACCAATAATGTAATTGGGAAACGACCCAGACGCCGAATCAGCAAACCCAATAATATTTGGAATAACATCCGGCATGAGCCAATCAATAACGCACCGACCCAAAAGCTCGATCAGCAAAAGTAGTTGCATTTAAGCAACAAACATCCGGCATGCGCCGATTTAAATCAATCGCCAAATCTGCTGACACAGATAGACGTAGGTTATATTAAGGAAAGATTTAGTAATTAAGCTATGAGTTGTAAGTTGGAAGTAAATGAATAAAGGTCTCTTGACCAATAAAAATTTAATTTTTTTTAATCGTCAAATTTTTCGGACGATAATTTACATTAACATACATACTTACATTAAATAATGTACTTATTTAACATTATATTAACATAGCATAATTATGTTAAGAGAGTGAGTTAGCACTCTCTATTTACTTTAATTTATTTAAATACAGTTAGTTTGTTCTAAGCTTCTATTTAGTAACTAAAGCGTATAAATATGGCAATTCAAATAAAAACGAGTTGAATTTTATAGAGACATCGAAGACGGTTGTTTCATTAAAATAGTTGACTATATTCGCTTCGCATTTTCGTTTCCCTATTTTAACCACGCCTCTGTCCTCACATTCACCACAACATGTCCCTTTTGGCATGTATCCTCAGTAACTCAGCTTCATCACATCGATCTTCATACTCTCTTGCATTGTTCTGCTATTCGCATAGTGTGCACACCTCTTAATGAGGTTTTCTGTTATCGATTTTAGCTTATTGCTCACATCATTTTATTTGCTTTTAACACACATCTTTGGATTGACTAACTACCTTAATAAACATGTGGGTAGGATCGCGTACACAAATGTGCAACTCTGCATGTGAACAATAACTTATCTAACTACTGAACGAACAAAACGAGAATAAAAGTGTTCATTGGCGAACATTTTCTATTATTGTAATATATGGCCATTGGACCAGAAAAAGGAGATGACAAGCATCAGCCGCCGCACCACCTTAGGATTATTTATGTAAGTTCAGTAGAAAAGAGATAAAAAAAAAGTGTAAACAATAGGTTGAGTGAAACATCAAAAATATTACATTTTTTGGCAAAAATCCAAAAATATATATTCATCTCTGCGAATCTTGGTACTCAGCAGATACCGGCAACAAAGATCACCCTTAACGAGATCAAGCAACGCCAGCGAAAGTAGCCGCTAAGCTAAGTTTAGTTGTAAGCTTTTAAATCTGTAAAACTTCAGTCTGAAAATAAAGATTCAACTGAACGGTCAGTAGATCGTAAAAAAAACGCTTTTTTTTTTAGCTAAACTAGCTAAAGTCGCGTTATTTTATATAAAAATAAATTTAGTAAACTAATGTCAAGATAACATATAAATAAAGTAAGATTAAAACTAATTCATAAATAAATACGATTTGCGATGAGCATAGCATATTTCATAAATTCATTGTAACGAACCCTGGGCACAGCTAGTATATGTACCTCAGCGTTTTAGCAATCACATTTATATAATTCAAAGTATTTGTACATTTTAGCGTACATTTCATCAGATGTGAATTTTATATTGCAAGGAAGTATCTCATTTATTATTAATAAACTTGGTGAAGACTAAATATTGTAGCGGAATTTAAGCCATTTAAGCTGTATGTTAAGTGTGAGATAGGTAATGAGTCGATCCGCTGACCTGGTCACAATTATAGCCTTCCGTGAATCGGGTGCTATAATATGGCCAATACCGCAGTAGCGCCGCAGTACAGAGTGTTGTCGTCGCAGTCTACACGAATACCAGCGTATATAGTACAGCATAGTCGTAGAGCAGCGTATAACACGTTTCCCCGGAGTGACGCCGCTAGTTAACGACGTGGCCTCACTTTCTACTTTTCTAATCACTCTAGCTCATGGTCAACAGATCAGCGTTTTCATGTAAACAACATCAAAACAATGAACTTGTTTTGATATGCATTTTCGCGAACCATAACCGACAAACATCAGAACAATAGAAACGCATTATCGATACAACAAACAATAATAAACCCAAAAAGCTATTTACACTCGTAAACAGTAAACAATTAACAACGGACAACCGACGCATCTCAGTAGTATAAATATAACTAAGATTTATGTAAAAAGTTAGTCTTAAGAATATCAATAAAAAGCCCGCACGTAAACGATATTAACTCGCTCAAGACACTATTTTGTTTAAGTATATCAATTGAAGTAAGATTATAACTAATTCATAAATAAATACGACTTGGGAAGGGCCAAATAGTTTAAAAATTTATTGCAATGAACCCTGGGCACGACGAGTGTAGAAACCTCAACATTTAAGAAGATGCAAAGGAGTAATCCAGAAACAACAGTGGGATAATTAAATTTGAATGTTGTTTCTTTGACTATTTCAGGTAGGATAAATCATTAATTCATAAAAAAATTTGAATTGAGTAGCAGTGTTAATCACCTAAGTGAATTTTGTCACGAGAACAAAGCCCCCACAAGCAGTAAGTTCAAGGTCCGAAAACTGCTGTTTAATCCGCAAAAGAAATGGCAACTTAGGCCGAGCTTTCGTTAAACAGCTCAACTAGCTCAACGGGATATTCCACTGCGATAACAACCGACACATCTCAGTAGTATAAATATAACTAAGATTTATGTAACAATTTAGTCTTAAGAATATCAATAAAGAGCACGCACTTCGGCGTAGGGATAAATATATTTTTTTTCCCTCATATCGTGTAAACGATATTTACACACTCAGGGTTCGTGGAACCAACCGAGTGTGCGAACTCACAATAAGAGACAATAACGGGGGTCAGGCAGAGTTCACCATCTGCGCACAAATTAAAAGCATGCCACTAACTCCCACGCCAGTCAGGTCGCTCAGTGAACAAACTGCTGAGGTATATAGAAACTTGCGATTGGCCGTCCCGAACTTCTACAAGGCAACGCCGATTGAAATTACTCTAGGCGCAAACATTTACTCGCTACTGATTCATTATTACAATTATTGTCAAAGAACCAAAAATTAGAGGAAATGTTGTGATTAGGGCCTATAAAAACATTTCAAATCAATGAAACTACACATTTAAATTTATTGGAAAGAACAAATAATGCGCTTATTGCAGCAATATATGTATATAGGAGACATACACGGACGGACATATGAAAGTAATACAGGAAGCAACCCTGCTAGACCGGACACAGGCAACACTGAATCGACGAATGAAGGAGAATAGTTGCTTTTCGAATCTGTATGAATATGTACTAAAATAAAACTAAAGCTACCGCGTTTTATTCCTACAATTACAAAGTCAGATCATCTGAGACGGGTTGGGTTAAGTTTTCAAGGATGGAAAAGCGTACTTAGAGGCAGACTTTTAAAACACCATAACCTCGTACAAAGCGATGATGATGAAAGTGAAGTATAATCCGCATATAGTGATATTATCAACCACATATTTACATACATACATACACGTATACTTACATACATAAATACATACTTTCATAATCATTATATAAGTTAACTCGACAGTTTGCAAAAGTTCAACTAGGTTCACTTTTGCCAATGGTCCACACGCGCATCCGCATAACCGCTGACGCTTCAACACAGGTAGCGGAAACAACAGTCAGCAGACAATCGAAGTAAACAACAGTCAGCAGAAAGATCGATTCTGCAACAACAAGAAATAGGGCGCACATGGAAGTGCAACGTGACGTGAGGCCAATAGTAGGTGTAATTTTAAGTTAAGCAAATAATTGTAATTAGTCTTAAGTTTCGATTAATAAAATAAAGCAATGCTTGCCCGCTTTTTAAAAAATAAAATTCCGTAACTAAAAACTCAACTGGCGCCCGAGCAGGGACCGGTTTGGGTTCGCGTAAAAGTAATATCGAAAGTAATACTGGTTAAAATCGCATCGTTTGACGCGTGTGAACGGGTTAGTGACAACGATAAAACCACAGAGCGCGCTAGAGAATAACCTGCAACCAAGCTACTAAGCAACGAGCAAACAAAGTGGGATAATCTACGCGAAGGACGCGAATCTAGAGCCGGTCCAGCGTTGAATTCCTGTAGGAAAGGAACGCACGAGTTACATATAGTGTAACTGCACCGCCGCCGATCATGCCGCTGGAGCATGACGTATCAACAACAGATGCCCCAAAAAGAAAAGTCAGCATTTTCTAATGCTAGCAGTCGGTACGTGATGGAATGTGCCGGTCAGCAGTTTTGTGCAACGATCCTAGTGCTGGCTACGAATAGAATTATAAGTAGCAGTTAAGAGCAGTCTTGAATCATCTCTCAATAAAGATAAAACAAAAGAATAAAACGGTGTCTCGCTATTAATAAATATAACTGGCGCAGTCGACGACCCTACACTGGAATAGCAGTTTGCGAAAAAAAAAAATCTACATTTGCAGTTGGCCGGAATTGATGAAGAATTAAACAAACTTCTGTCTGGGGTGACTATAGCAAATGGAATAACTCAAGCAAACGGAATTCAACTACCAACAACAACAAAAGCAAATAAAAATAAATTAATTAATTAATCAACAAATCAAAAGACTTTACTTAAACAACGTGGTTATCACCAAAGTCGAGAATTGCAGTTAGAATTACAGCAGCAGCAGCAACAGCCGTGGAGCCACATTCCTATAAAATACGAACGCCGTTGGAGCACCACTGGAGTAGCAGCAGCAGCATAAAATAAAATATCCAACACCAATCAACTAACAAAAAAAAGGAAGGAAATCGTAAGACTAAATTTCAATTATCAATATATTATAATCCGTATATTATAATAACTACATAAGAAGAATAAGAAAAAAAAATCCAGTGCATCAAAAATTTTTAATTAGCAAATACAAACACCAAATTAGAGATCTACTGTTTGAGAATCTTGTAAAATAACACATACATATATAAGTGTAGCATAACGCTAGGAGGCAGGTAAAATATACAATTAAAGTGGAAGTATTATACTATTTGAAACAAACTTAAGTTAAAAAAAAAAAAATTAAAATTAAAATTAAAATAAAAGCTCCCAGATGGCAGAGGCGCAACAACAACAATTGCAAGTGATACAAAGCTGTTTAGTAGCAATCACACAGCTGCTACGGCAAAATGCCGAACAGCAACAGACGACCACGTGACAGACAGTAGAAAGAGACCTCAAATATTTAAAACCTTTTGAAGGCAGTCCATTTATATCGGCTGTAGAAAGAGTTCTGATGGACTACATAGGAAGGGAAGATGGTGTTTCAAGTAATCTATGACATGAAAATACTAGGGGCTGCAAAGAATTTTTTGCAGATAGACCCACCCCTAGGATGGGAAGACTGTAAGAGCAAACTGAAACGCCCCTACAGGCCATCAAAAGATCAACTGACGATCACACAAGAATTATCGTCAATAAGAGTTGAAAGCATTAGCGAATTAAGTACAAAAGTCAAGAATGCGATCGACAATATTACAGAATATTGTACGCTAATGGATAACGGAGAAGCCATGAAAGAAATATTCTCTGGTATACTCCTCCAACGAATAAAGCAGCTATCAGCAGGGGCATTTGCACATACAATAATGCAAGTTACCTCGCTGAGCGAAGCAGCAAACAAAACAACAACACACAGTACAGACAACAAACTCAGAACGGATACGACCAAAGGACTCGACAACCGGGTCAGAGTTACCAGAATAATGGGGTCAATTATAATAATCAAAATAGGAATTTCAATGGTAGCAATCAAGATAGAATCCAAAGAAACGAAAGACAAAATAGCAGCTCAAATCAAAATCAATCTTTTCAAAGCCAAAATAGTCAACGAAGTCATGGCAATACACAAAATAATCAAAACCAACAAAACAGTGGTAGGTACTCGTACCAAAACAACAGTAGAAATAGAAAATTCTATAGCAACAGTAATAACTATAGACAAGGTTATAATACTTCAAACAACATTAGATCTAATCGCACTACGCAGAGCGCTATACCTATGGAAGTAGACATAATGAGTCAGACCGAGGAAACTAACAGTGTTATCGACAATAGGGATTTTTTTATCAATTAGCCTCGGACGATAACAAATAAATTTTGATTACTCTGACATTATTTAATAAAGAATGGTGTACATTGGTGGACCCAGGTTCAACTATAAGCATAATGAAAAGAAAAATGTTCGAACAATATAAATTACCTGTCGTAGAAAATAATAAGACCATTATTAGCACCCTAAACGGTGATATAAATAAACCAAACAAAAAAGTTGCAACTCCTTGCCCATCCGAATTTAATTATCCTGTAGAAGCTAAAATGAAATGGCTAGCATTAGATTTCGAAAAACCATACGACCTTCTAATAGGAAACGACTTTATATTCAAAAATGTAAAAGTTTTATACATAGAAAACAAAGAAATGATACTACAAAACGGTGTTAAAATCCCGTTTCACACAAAAGTAGTGGAAGAGCAAGTTTATTAATTTGAAGTAAGTGGAGTCGGAGATATAAAAGTAGATCACCTACAATCAGAGGAAAAAATAATGATTAACAAATTATTAAACAAATTTGAAAAATTAATTTATAAGGAGGGGGATAATCCAAATAATAAACCAAAAGAGCGGTGGTGCATGAAATTAGAACGGTAACCGACCAACAAATAAATTCTAAAATTTATAGGCTACCGCCGAAGCATGAGGAAGAAGTCCGGAGACAGATTAGCGAACTTGAAAGTCAAGGTATTATTAGAAAAAGCAGAAGTATATATAGTTCCCCTATCCTAATTGTGCCAAAGAAAATGGATAGTTCAGGTATTAAAAAATATAGGTTAGTGGTTGATTACAGGAGGTTGAATCAAATAACTGTGGACGATAAATATCCACTGCCGAATATTGATGGAATCCTAGACAAATTGGGCAAAGCACAGTACTTTAGCACTTTAGATCTGGCGAAAGGTTACCATCAGATTTTAATGGCAGAAAAAGATATTGAGAAAACAGCTTTTGTGACTCCGGCAGGTCTGTACGAATACGTCAGAATGCCTTTTGGGTTGAAAAACGCCCCAGCCACTTTCCAAAGAATGATGAACGAGATTTTGAGGGACTATATAAGTAAAATCTGTGTTGTCTACCTCGATGACATCCTTGTTTTTTCCACATCACTTGAAGAACATAAAATTTCACTAGGAAAAATTTTTTCAAGACTTCAAGAACATAATTTAAAAATTCAAGCCAATAAGTGTAGTTTCTTAAAAAGGGATACACAATTTTTGGGCCATGTTTTAACAAAAGACGGCATTAAGCCCAACTCGGAAAAAATTTCAGCTATACAAAAGTTACCGATTCCAAAAACAGAAAGGCAACTAAAAGGGTTTTTAGGAACCACAGGCTATTATCGGAAATTTATTAAGGACTATTCAAGAATAGCCTATCCGATGATAAAGTATTTAAAAAAAGGCAATAAAATAAATCCGAAAGACCAACAGTATATAGCCAGTTTTGAAAATCTTAAAACATCGTCACACCCAATTCTAAAATATCCTGAGTACGATAAACAATTTACAATTACCACGGATGCAAGCGATTATGCTATTAGAGCTGTGCTTTCACAGCAAGGCCAACCAGTATGCTATATTTCAAAAACATTAAATAACCATGAGCAAAAATATGCGACAACGGACAAGGAATTTCTTGCGATTATTTATGCAGTAACTTATTTCAGGTCATACATTTATGGAACAAAATTCAAAATAATAACTGATCACTGCCCGATTAAGTATTTAAATAGCAAGTATAAAGGGAAAGAATTTTCACCACGCCATCAAAGGTGGCTCCTAAAACTTCAAGAGTATAATTATGAGATTGAATATGTCAATGGTAAAGATAATGTAGTAGCAGATTTCCTAAGTCGAATTGAGAATTCACCAAAAATAACAGAAGGTAATGACAATGAATCAAATTTCGAAATGTCGGATACAGTCCATTCTGCAGAAGAAGAATAATTAGAACACTATGTTAACAAAAGAAGAAATAGATGGTTTTGAAATAGACTTTTATAAATTAAAACTGGCCAAAATATGAGTTGTGGCAATCAAAAATGAAGCAATAATATTTGCAATACAAATTCCAAAAAGTTTTTTTAACGAACATTTGCCAAATAAAGAAAAATTGCAAATAGATCAGAAAGATCAACTAATTGTAACAATAAATAAAGAACATTTGTATATAAGGAAAATACTGTATTTAAAAAATTAAAGCTAAGCAAGAATTGTATCTTTTCTAATGATTGTGAATTTAAGTACAACAACAAAACAATAATCCAGGAAATAGATGATGACACCTTACTAGTAAAAAATGCCTATAACGAAAGTCAACTTCAGAATTGTGATGGGAGAAATTTCGTATTACAAAATAATTATATTATAAAGTTTGCAAATTGTAAAGTACAAATAAAACAAGAAATTTTTAGTAACAACAAAACAGAATTTATTGACAAACTTGTACATCCGGTAAAAATGTTAAACCAATCTTATGAGACAAAAGTAAATTTTGATAATATTGTGTTAAATAATTTTGAAACTCTAAAAGAAATCAAAGAATTGAAGTATCATAAAAATGTTTCATATAGCCTTAACATTACCTTATTAATTATACTGTTAGTTGGAATAATTATGATTGTAAGAGCATGGAGACAAAAATATGTACGAATTAAAATTTTAAATAAAAGGATTCAGGAGAATCCTTACACAAAACCCGGAGGAGTTACATATAGTGTAACTGCACCGCCGCCGATCATGCCGCTGGAGCATGACGTATCAACAACAGATGCCCCAACAAGAAAAGTCAGCATTTTCTAATGCTAGCAGTCGATACGTGATGAAATGTGCCGGTCAGCAGTTTTGTGCAACGATCGTAGTACTGGCTACGAATAGAATTATAAGTAGCAGTTAAGAGCAGTCTTGAATCATCTCTCAATAAAGATACAACGAAAGAACAAAACGGTGTCTCGCTATAAATAACTATAACTCGCGCAAGCGATCGATTACATATCCAATGTATGGGAAATGCAACGCAGGCAATGCCGATCAACACGCGCAACTCAACGATTGCGAAATACTGGGCAGTGGTGGGAACTGCAACGTTAGCAGTTAACTTAGGCTAAGAAGTTAGATGGTAAGAAAATAAACTGATAACATATAGTCTTGAATTGTACCGCGACAAGTGCGGAATAAAATCTCTTGTATTCAATATTTTATATAGTGTGTTTCATTGCCATTGTTGAGCAGTAGGCCCACCACGACTTTAATTTTTTTAATAATTCATTGTCGGTGACTTAAAGTTACATATAACACACTCTAGATATTTAGGAAACGTATTTCTTATCACAGAATTGAGACACATAAGAAATATGAAAATAGGATAATAGGGACGCGCGTAAGCATGTACATATAAATACTTACGTATGTATATTTACACACTGGAGGAACTGCGCTCGTTCGCATAGAGATAAGAATAGGTTAATTTGCCATAAATAAAGGGCTCCGTGCAACGGAGCAACAGTGTTCTTTAGTAATCAAAGCTAGTGAGTTCTTTCTATTCAACACTCAGCTTTTGTCACATCTGCCTTACCCACCATATCACTGCTCTGATATTCTTCACAGTATCAGCTGACTTCGTCAGATAAATATTTGACAGGTGTATACGTGTATACAACGTACATATGTACATGCTTTTTTTCTATTCTCTGTTTTCAGCTCACCATCTCCATCATGCTAGCGCCTTCATCAAGCGATAAGCTCAACTTAAGAAAATAAAAATAGTATGCAGGAAAAATAATTAGAGTGAGACACTAAAATGATAGTGACAATAGTTTAAATATTGCTGATAATTATATATTAATATATGGAAGATGTTCAAAGTGGACATATGACAGTTTTACTGTTGCGTTGATGTACAATAATCGTACGAGCGAACGATCTTTAATTTACACAAAAGTATGTACATATATATGTATGTATGTATAACTCTTAAATGTGGAAGGAAGGCTTAATAATATACTAAATTAATAATATCAAGGATAAATTGAATGATTTTTTTGGTGCCCACGATCGCAAACAAATCGATATTTTCAGTAAATAAAAAGGTTTAGGAAAATTTATTTGTTACGGCGATCTGGCACCTCCGAAATCGTTTCAGTCAGCTATCTTTTTTTTTCTTTTACAAGGAATCCCCCCGCCAGTGGCAGAGATCCTGCTTCTAGACATGTAAGGTCCGTAAGTGAACGAGGAGTTATCCCCGTCAGTTGCACAACTTCCGCTTTGTAGGCAATTTCATGTTCATTTTCTTTTGCGTTCATAGTTTCCTTCAACTTTTTTTATTGTGGTTTATGAAAAATGGAGCGCTATTTTTTTCATGTTCGTACTTCTTAGGAATTTTCTGTATAAAAATTGGCAAAATATCCCGAGACGCTAACACGTAAATATAGGGCCTTCCAAAACTCCTGCAAATATAGTCCACCAAAATCAACAATCGCCACAAAACCTCGGAAGGATACCGATCAGAAATAAGAAATAAAATAATAAGAAAATAGAAGCGCAACAGCACCCCCCCAATAATGCGCTCGGTCAATTATAGGCCCAGCATTATTGACGCTAATCGGGCGAGGGCGATACGATCTGTAGGCTATTCACAAAAGATGCTCACTGATAAGATATGCAACATAGGAAGTTACCTAGCGAGTCACAACAAAAACTAGATTGGTTATTGGTCGAGCGCTACAGCCGCTTGAGTGCCGCTGCGAATATCGACTGATCTGTGGCAACACATTATCAATTTATGCGGCTGGCGAATGCCAATTTTGTTTGTGCCACTCCGACACGAATAACCTTCGGTGCCGATGTGTTCGCCCAATAATAGTGGGGGCATACCAACCATTGGCGGTTTGATGACTTATTTCCACCATTTTCGGCCTCGTTATTTCAAGAGCCCATCAAATGTAGATTCTTTGAACTACTCTTTTTTTTTAATTACCATTTATTAAGAAAATATGTTTTTAATAAAAGGAGCAGTGACTTTACTTTAAATCGGTTGATACCGTTTATGTGTTATCACCCTAATGTGTGGTGACTTACATGCATTCATGCAAATAAGGAACGATATTTTTAAGTTCTTATACGTGACCGAATTTAAAATCCGTTTTTTTCTGCTCTTCGAGATCCCACATCTATCCACAGCTATAGAGCCATAAAGGTAAATTTTAATCATTTTAGTTTTACGTACATTTTTTCCACAATAACTTTCATATAGCAAGAATTAGCATATTTTATTATTTATAACAGAAACTTCATTAGAGTCAAATCAATAAAACCATTTTCCTTTTCTAACTAACAGAATCGGAAATAAGGTGAGCTTCATTTAAAACAGGGCGATGTGATTCCCCCCAGCAGGCATACGGGAGGTGTAGTTATGTACATTAGTAACTCTCCGCAAAAAAACACTTTTTATATTAGCGGAGTTCCTATATAGTATACTTTTTGGGAACTTGGCATGGCGCATTACCAAAGATCGTAATATTTATACCATTAGTAAAATCACTGTTATGTATGATTCATTCAATATCGTTTTTTTTAAAGGAGCATGTTCATCGTAATTCAGTATAAAAAACAAAAAAAAACTGTTGATGAGTTACTTAAAACTACCCTGTGGAAGAAAAGAGAGTACAGAAGTAACGATTTATGTTCTGTTTTCATATAATGATTTTTTTAATCATCACTACTTAAATATACTTCATTATATTATTATTTGAAAATTCAGCTGACAAAAAGAAGGTGGGAAAATTGATTTTCTAATATTTCATTTTATTTTATTGAAAATTTATACAATAAATTTATGTATTTTGCAGGACGATATCGGCGCACAATCGAGGTTTGTACATTTGATATATTTAAATGTATATATATACATATATATAATGATCTTTTCATTTTCAGTTAGTCTCCTATTTGCAAGAAAGTGAACGGCACAAAAATAATTTAAATGAATATAGATTAAATCAGAGTAAATTAAAAAAAAAACATTAAAAAATAAAAAAAATAAAATAAAGTTAAAAAAAAATAAATAAATAAATAAAAAACATAAAATAAAATGTAAAAAATTATAAAATTAATAAATAAATTAATAAATAAATAAAATAAAAAATAAAATATAATAAAATAAAATAAAAAACGAGATGAAAAATCACACCGACAATACTTTTTTCCCGAAACTAGAAGAAAAAAGAGAAGTTTAGTGAGAACTTTCGTAATCAGTGAAAATAATATTATGAGCGCTTATGAGATGAGATACTCATCCGTCTTGCAGGGATTTGATATTATGAAAAATACTTAGATAAAATATACACAATTATATTATTGTGTATATTGTGGTGGAACGCATAAAATTAACGAATTCCCTAAAATAAAAATAAAAAAATTCAACAAAATAAAATAAAATACGAATTAACGAGGGTGAGGCTTAGGTATAGATGGGCATAAGTGTGCATGTACCTACAATTTTAGTTTTAAGTCATAGTCTAAGCAGAGTATAATTATGCGTTTTGAAAATGTGGATATTAAACGAAGTAGTGAACGCTCAGGACGTCCGCGAATATTCAGTTCGCGTACGCAAAGTTGAAAAAAAAAATCCTAAACTAACATCAAAAAGGATTGCTGCGGAAGTCAAAGAGGAGTTAAATAAAGATGTACACCCGAAAACAGTGCTGCGTATGCTTCTTCGTAACGGCTACAAGTCCAGAATCGTCATGAAAAAAAAAGGCTGATCAGCCGGGTCAATAAGAAAAAGCGAATAGTTTGCTAAAAAAAAAAACATAAAAATAAAACTTCAGAGTACTAGAATTATTCACAGCTGAGGGCAATTTGAAAAGGATAGCAAAATTGGTGCTTTCAATGCCAAATCGTTTAAAAGAAATTATAAAAAAAGGATTCAATATTCGCTATGAAATCATACTACCGATATATAAGACATTTTTACTTAAATAGTTGTAATAAAATAATTTAAATCAGTAATTACCTGAAACTTTGTATATTGTTAGGAAATATATATAAATAGAAACTACAAAATTGTGCGAGTAATCTCTAAAGAGAGAAATCAGAGATTTTAGCCATCTATCGGGTACAATTGGTCATCAAGTATTTGCAAGGAATCATAAACGGGTAATCGATAGAATTTAGTGCTGTCGCAATTTTGACCCAGCTGTTCAAATTCATTTGGAAATCTCAATTCGTATGTATCTGTATTTAGAGTGGGAAATAGATTTCATTCAATTTTGATTGAAAGATCATCAGAAATATTTTCTAGAGCCAGGGACGTGGAGTCACATGGTAAAAAGTCGACTGCGCCAACTGCTCTATAATTTCGGACTAATAAGTTTTACACATTTGCATGTAGTTTTACAAATCTTAAACTTATTTTATGTTCAATTTCTATAATTTTATGTACTCGTATAAGAGTATTCACTTACATATATTTATTTTTAAGTCTTTGAAAAAATATCCACACAAGAGCGCAACACCAGGAGTTAACATTGTAAGTGGTACACGGCATATCAGCGTTTCAAATTAGTTCACAATAGATAGAAATGTATTCATTTTATATTTAAAAAAATACATTCTCTATTATATTGTATTTTTTAGACCCACGGAGGGTAAGCGTTCCAGCTACAATAGATATTTAATTAAGTTATTAATTAAATTTATTTTACAGGAATCGGCTGTGTCATCCATAGTTTGTAATTATATGAAGAACATCTCATTAGTACTTAGGACGCAGCTGATTCATTAAATAAATGTTAAGAATCGCATGAAAAAACAGTGGGGCTGAAATCATTACCCCTAACTTGTAAATATGTTTAGAGGTATGTATACAGAACTGTTATTCATATTCATGGAAGGTTAACACACATCCCACACAATAGCTACACAACTGCCGCCGTAGCGTTGTTCACCAGCGCAAGTAAGGAATCAGGGTATTCAAATAATCAGGAATCAAGTAATTCAGTTTTTTTATTTAAATTTTTAGTTTTTTTTTTGGAGTTACGAAATAAAGTTGGCCCATAGTGTCTATCAATAAATTGAACTCAAATCAGGCTAACTTTACTAAGCTACAACAATACTATTTAAGGCAGTTACACTATCTTAAAAGTGCACCACTCAATTTTCAATTCACTGCCAACTAACAGGAAGGCATTGAAAATGACCATGTGAGTTTGCAGGACGAGTGTTCTTTTTTGCTTTTGGTTCATTAGAACCAAAAGACAGAAGAATAAACACTCAATAAACATTTCAACTTAAACGCAATAGTAAAAAATTATGTAACTACCGTGCGCGTGGAATAACTCTTTTATCCCACTATTTCCATGTATTCCTGTCACGCGCCAATCCTTCTATTCCTTTTAGCCCAGATTTCGTTAGCCGATCGATCGCTTAGCGGTGGCCGTTCGAGCTAACGAAATAACTATCAACAACCTACAGCGCTCGCGTGTGCACGGAGTTATTTTTTTATTCGGTCTTCTCAGAAGTATAGTGAAAATTACATTTGTGAAGTTGTAAATAGTCGCATGCGGTCCCCTCGCATTAACACTTCGCCCCACCTTAGACATTCCATATAGTTCCACACATTCCCACATCAAAATCCAAACGTTGTTGACATTATAGTCACGAACGGCTCCAGTTTCAAATGCAGCTGCATCTACAATTTTAGGAATAAGCTATGTATCTCAATTATGTATGCCATTTATTTACTCAATTATAATAAGACTCAAATGTAAAGCTTAAAGATTCAATAAAGTCAGTTCTTGTGAAACAAGCAACCCGAACACAAGTGTGTTTGTATAACTGGCGACGAGGATGGAATATTTTACTCCGAGGCAAAAAGAATTGTCTTTTGGGAAAGTGAGCTGTGAGCGGAGTTGTTAATGAAGTGCATCATAGTCGAATAAAATTGTTCGTAAATTTCTGCAAATCTAAAAAGCAAAGCAAATCTAAAAAGAGCAATCTACCATCGTTAATAATAGTGACACAACAATAGCGATTGGAAAAAATTAAACGTTATAGTTAATAGTAGACAACAACAAAATATGCATCTATTAGCGCCCGTACTAGATGAAGGCGTTCATTAGCTTCCACTTTTACGACCGCGGTTGGGGCAATGGAATTACACGGGCGAAAATTGTTATTTTTTGTCAGCTCTTGGCTGACGAGACCACTTCGAAAATTGGTGGGCAGATTTCGCAGACTGATATCCCGTCTGCCCCGGTGTCTAGTTATGTGCATGTTTGTTTTTTGGCGGAAAGGCCTAGTTTCCCCTCCACGTTGTCGAATTGGTGGGCGAGGCCGGAAAGACCGAGTTTCCGGTCGTCGTTGTCTCCTTCTCTCATGGGCAAGAGGGGGTCGGAAAGTCCGAGTCTCCGATCCCTTTTGTGAAGTCGGGCGGAAAGTCCTAGTTTCCGCTCCTGAATCACTTTTTTCTTGCCTTTCTGGTGGGAGAGACCTGGTCTCCGTCCCAGAGTCTGTGGCGCCTATGGACAAGATATATTCTTCCTCAGCCACCTGTTGGCTCCAAGTTCTTGGCTCCTCCTCAAAATGTAATGTAGTGTGATGCTTCTCTCCACACCGACGGCATCTGCCCTCGCTTGTGCACTCTTCGGATTTGAGCGATACCGACAAGCAATTTGAGCAATAGCGACCCAACATCTCTTCTCGCAGCCTTTCCTCCGGTGTTTTTGCGCGATAAATTGGACATACCCTAATTGGGTGCCTTTCGTCGCACAGATGGCATGGGACTACGAACCGCTGGGGTTCCCGCTCGGCCTTCTTTCTAATTGCGGTGAAGCGGGTCATTTTTTCTGCAATGCGATTACTCCTTAATTTGGGAAGGGAAGATATGTTTGGTATCTCAGTTGGGTGGCGAGCGTCATGGTGAATATATACATATATGTGTATAAGTTAATATGGCTCATTTTAAAGATATGATTGAATTTCGTAAATGAATTGGTGTATGGGCTTTTCGGGCTCTGCGGGCTTAATATGTGGTAAATTCTAATTATAAGTTCATATTAAGAGATATTTATATTGCTTGTTCCTGCAATTTATGAACCTTTCAGAACTTTCAGAATGAATAAGTTCGATCACAAGCTAGAGTATTTATGAATATTTTTCAAGATATATCACATCGCGAATACGATCAGGCAAGACATCTCAAATTCTAAATAACAATATTTCGGCGAAAATGCGGAGCGAATATCAGAGGAAAGAGAGAAGTCTATGACAGGCATGTTCCAGAGTGTAAAATCGAGAAGATTCGTTATTGAGAACAATTCGATCCTTCCAGGTATTAGTTACAGACAACCGACTAGTATATAAGGCTGAAACACAACTATAAAGCCTATCAGTCGTAAAGTAGACGCATTGGTGATCACACTACAGTGAAGTAATAAATAGAACATTGCGAAAGTTGTAACACAAGTCATGGTAAATAGTGAAGCAAATTGTAATTGAATCGTGAACTACTGAGTAATAAAGGATAGTAAATAAATTCTTTATAAATAAATAGCTTTTATTTAACAATCCAGTGATTGCACCCGAAAGATTTGGGAAATCATTAAGGTTAATTCAGCAAAATCGTAACAATACAATATTCTAAATACGATCGAAAAAAAATAATCGAAAAATTTTCTTTTGGATCACTCTTTACGTTCATATTACGCAGAATAAGCGCGAGCAACAATTGGCAGCACTTCATTCAATTTGCTGAATGAGTGGCAATGCGTGCTTAATGAATGGCATCTCATTCATTCGGTTTTGTTCAAACGGTGATCGTGCGAATAGCGGTAAAAGTTTTCTTAATTAAATTTGGAGTGCGGGCATTTATATTTATATAAAAAATTGTTTAAAGTAAGTATTTTTGACAAATTTTACAAAAGTGATAATGTGCAACCGCGTGCAAATGATGTTATAAAGTTTATAACATATATATATATATATATATATTGTTTGTTTGGATATGCATAAGCGGATAAACGGCACACAAATGGTAAGTTTATTAGTGTTCCTTGCTCGGGTGCCATTACGCACTATATTGACAGACCACGTTACAAAATTGTAAGTTTATATTGTAATTTAATAATACTTCACATATTAATACTTTTATAAAATTTCATGTTTGTCAAGTCAACGGTGGCGGAGTTAGTATAGTGTGCGTGTTATTTCCAATTTTTCATCAAGCGAAAAAATCAGCTGAATATTTTGGAATGAGCATATCACTACCGCATGGGTAAGGAGGATGAAAGTTGATTCAGAAGGAATCATTCCACCCCACTGTCATCGTAAGTACTTCATACATACTTCATAGATATACATATGTATATTCAATTATAATTTAGATTAATTTAATTCTCCAGAACTTTAATATTGAGTGGTTAGCAATCTGAATGAGAGATGCATATGTGGATGTGGATGTGGTTGTGGTTATGGATGTGGTTGTGGTTGTGGTTATGGATGTGGTAGTGGTTGTGGTTATGGATGTGGTAGTGGTTGTGGTTATGGATGTGGAACTGAGTGTGGAAAGAGTGCGCTCCAACGTATGTTTGTAGAAAGTTGTGAATGGGGTACTATAAAAAAGACATACAAATCGCGAGTTAGTGTAACAGAAAATACACTACTGTACCGATGACATCATCCAATGTATGATACAGAATCAATAGTTTACATAAAAGATTCCTATTAAACATTATCAGCAAATAAAACATTCCTATTGAAGATTATCAGCAACCACTAAACATAAGAAACCAGAGCCTATAAATAGAGGATTAAGCATAGAAATAAGTTAGTCTTCTATTATACTGAAGCATATGAACTTCAGGTTAGAATTGATTTAAGTCTTGATCTTGGTACCAATAAAATTATATTTATTTATGTACATCAAGAGTATGAATTTAACTCGCGCAAGTCATATACATACTTTCTGATTTGTTAACACTCCATATATTTAAATAAAGTAGTGTATATTATAAATGAATATATGATATACGTTTAATAAAACAAACTACACGTTTTTGATATTCATTTAATTAAACGAGCCTCAGGATTATAACAATAAGTGATTTAGTTGCTATAAAATTTTTTTATATATACACGATGAAATTGATTTTTGCGTGAAAGATCATTCTCTATAAGAAATAAAGTATTATTTTTGTAAAATTTTTATTTGTAGTATTTATAGAGTTTTTTACATATTTATATTATGTTTGTGGCAAAAATTTTTTTTTTTGCCAATTCAAAAGCCTGCATGTTATAATATATATAAAGTAGGACGAGTGCGGGATACCCAGCCAAAGACGAGTATACTCGTCCTTGGCAGCGAATGGGTTAAACTTTTATTCGATTATAAATCGATTATACGTTTGCGGACCAAAAGACCCTTGTTTAGATTTCTAAAATAGAAATTATGGTTTAGCAATAAAAATATGCTGTGTGACATTTATAGGCACAAACATAAATTTTATACATACATACATGCCCAGATAAGAACATTGATATGACAGATGCACATGCAACAACCTTTAAGTGGTTGTGATATGAAACAGTATCAAATATCAATGGACTTAGCATACGATCATAGTGTACTAAAATATAAAATCAGATCATGATTATCATTGCATTGGTAATCTTTCTTATTTTAGATAAATATTTTATGACCATGACATGCTTATGTATTATCTAAATTTATGTAAATATCTTTGTAAAAAAAAAGTATATAAATAAACGCTCCACGGATTGTGGAGCCAATTATACGTTTAAAGTGATAAGTGAAGTTGTTTTTCTTACAGCCTCTAGTGTTTAAACAACCCTTGTGTGTGTTATTAGACGAGATCAAAAAAAAATTAGCAAGGAAGAAAGTTATCCGAATACCACAGTGAAACTAAAAAAAGCACTTAACCTTGCACTTTCAAATATCGAAATGTCGCATGAACAAAATGTTGAAGCCATTAAAACATATGCAAACCAAGAAGCTGTTCGTACATTCATTATAAGACTGAATAGCAAATACATCAGTGGAACCTTGTACAGCCAAAATGCGAGGGACTTGGAACATGCGCATGCTATTGCCAGCACAATCCTTACAAACGGGAAAGAGACCCATCCTCACACAACTTCAATCAATACAAGCAGCAGAGGATCAACCAAATACATCAAATTGCGGCAGTATCTACCACATCTCATTCCGAGGAACAGTATGAAACAGGAACTACTTTTTTAGGCGAGTAAACAGGCACACCCGTTACTATCTTAATCGCCACAGGATCTACAAATAATTATATAAGTATCACACAAGCGTGTTTCATTAATATAACTATATTCATTATTGAAATCTAAAAAAAAAAATCACTTTGTTTAGTCATCATATGCCATTTTAATGGACATATAGCTAAATATCAGTATACGTTAGACTACATATACAGTACTCAGTTACAGCAATACACCACTCAACGACGAACGCTCAAGTTGAACGCATACGTAGCACTCTAATCGAGCTATCAACAGCTTTTAGCGTAGGAAAATCATACGGCACCAGGAGAAGAATTATTCAACGCTGTGAAACAGTATAACAGGACGATTCATTCCTCCACAGGATTCAAGCCTGAAGAAGTATTTTTCAACAGAGACAAATACCCTGTGTTACCGCGCCACCTAGCTGCCAAATCAACAACTCCAACAACCCTGCAGCTTAACTTTACTTATCAGCTGACTGCTCAAATTTCAGCTGTCAAATTCTATACAATTCTAACTTCCCTTTTTTCATCATTGGCGAAAGCGATCGGTCGCAAATTTTCAATTTATATTTTAACATATATTTCAAAACGATTAATTAGTTAATTAAAAACTTGTAATATTAAATTAATTTGCAAAATTGTTTAAATAAATAAGGCGAGAACAAAAAAAAAAAAAAGCGAGAACAAAAGGAATATAGTTATCATTTACGTGAAAGTAAAGAGCGCACCTGCGGCACAACAACAAGTTCATCTATAGCTACGACACGTGCAAGCCTGAACATTCGCATGGAAGTATCGAGCACATCTCCGGCTCAACGTCATATTCATCTATAGCTGCAAAACGTGCATGCTCGAACACCCTGAGATAAAGGATATTATTTTAAAGGGGAAAACAGGATAAACTGCTGCAATATCACAGAAAGAAAACAGACACTCAATTCCATACATAAAAGGTGAATTCATATACGTAAAAACCGATAGAAGAAATAAGTTAGCAACGAAATAAATTAAAGATAAAGTAGAAGATCTCAATATATCTCAAAGAATTCAACTGCCGACAAAAAGTGAAAGCATACCTATGCGACTTAAAAAGGAATGTAAGGACGAAAAGCCAAAATGCTTAATCAACTGGATTGGCTCAGCATAGAAATAGATAGCTGGTACACCAGATGCAAGTGACTGGGACGAACTCTTGCACACGCAGTAAGTACTTTTAAACAACAACACCCAACAGGTGAAATCTTTAAAAACCCTAACGAGCAATTATGGGTTATCAATGAGACAAACCACATCCAAGAGCACACCAAACTGAAACAAGTGTCCCATGAACTCTTGAGTAAGATACTAATCCTAAAGGAAGACGTCTGCGAATTAGTCTTGCTGATGATTTTCACAGTATCAGATAAATATTTGACAGGTGTAAACGTGTATAAAACGTACATATATGCTTTTTTTCTATTCTCGGTTTTCAGCTCACCATCTTCATCATGTTGGCGCCTTCATCAAGCGAGATCGGTAAGTGTTAACTTGTAAGCATATGAGCTACTTGCTCAATTTAAGAAAATAAAAATAGTATGCAGGAATAATTAGAGAGAGACACTAAAAATATAGTGACGTTTGGACATGGAGAATTCCAGGGCTGCCGCGTCGGGAACTGGTGTTCCCCCAGGAACCAGCAGAAGAACTGGTAGCTCAGGCTCCAGTCACGGAAACGGATATAAGAGACATCAGCCGGTTTCCCGACTGTATCAAAGAGCTACAAGTCTTCGACGGCAATCCAGTTCAGTACGTGTCCTGGTTTCACTTAGAGGTCGTGAGAAGCAAACCCCTCTATCGTGCGATATTACAACATATTAGGCAAAAGGTGCAGGGTGCTGCTGATTCCGCTTTAATATCCTACAACATATTTGATAGCAATTGGGCAAAAATCAAGGAATGACTTTCGTTGCATTAAGCAGATAAACGCTTCATCCGTACCCTTGAGCACCAGGTGCATCAGCTACAACAAGAATTTAATGGAGAGGAAGGCTAAGTGTAGGCTTGAAGGCTCATTCACCATTTGTTGCTTACGCTCTCACCTTTTATTGCTCATTTGCGCCCATTTTTCTTACAGAACCAGTGTTGCCAGATTGCCAGGGCTACTTAGTGCCGATTTGGCTTTATGTCTTTGCCGGCAGTGGAGTGATTACAATAGAAATACTCCACATAATTAAGACGTCAACAAACATAAGACTAAACTTCAAAATGGAAGATGTTCAAAGTGGACATATAACAGTTTTACTGTAGCGTTGATGTGCAATAATCGTACGGACAATCTTTAATGTACATACATATGTATGTATAATTCTTAGATTATATAAATCAAATTAATGAATTTCCCCAATAACTCTTATGTTACAAGTTGCAGGAGCTATCGAGGGGCTAAAAGCATAGAATGACAGTGATCAAAAAAAGCACCAGCAGCTGACACTGAAGGCAAAAAGACACCGTCTGCAGGCAGGTCAATGAACCAGTGGAACAGCTGGTAAAGCAACATCAAGTAAGAAAATTATGCAAGAGCTGAATTCAGCGATCATTCAAAGCCGGGTGAAGGCTTCAAGCTCTCTCATGAGCGCCGCAGGGTGAGAAATTATTTTTCTTCTATGCCCGCTAAATCTCAGTGTGGAATCTTCCACCATTTATTTAGTAGATATCAGTACAAATAGACAAATAAGAGATAAACTCTGAGTAAGTGATTATCTCCTGTTACAGTCTTTGATGTGCATGCACACATACATGCATCACACATACATATAACACACTCTAGATATTTAGGAAACGTATTTCTTATCACAGTATTGAGACACATAAGAAATACGAAAATAGGATAATAGGGACGCGCTCCTTATCTGTGACGCGTTACCAATAGTTGTAAGCATGTATGTACATATAAACATTTACGTATGTATATTTACACACTGGACGAACTGGCGTTCGTTCCAGATAGAGATAAATAAAGGGCTCCGTGCAAACGGAGCAGACAGTGTCTTTTAGTAATCAAAGCTTAGTGAGTTCCTTCTTCGGTTTGAACACCTAGCTTTTGTCTATATCTTTGCCTTACCCACCATATCATCAGTACTCTGATATTCTTCACATTAGTATCAGCTGACTTCGTCAGATAAATATTTGACAGGTGTAAACGTGTATAAGTTATCATAAGCTATCTTTTCAAATATCTAAATCAGCCAGCTGGCGAGCACAACGCTTCACACAAAATCGTAGTTAGCGTTAACTATCTCAAATATCTAACTCAACCAGCTATCAGTAGCACGGGCGGTTCACACAAATCGTGGGAATCTATTTGAAAGCTGACGCAGCGTCTGGATGAACACCTGCAACTAAATCGAATGAAGTGAGTGATGTGGAGGCAGCGCGGTCGTTTGCGGCCGCGGTAGCGATGACGGGACGTTAGGCTAGATTTAAGTTTTTATTAGCCTTTAAGTTTAGTCTTCTAACGGAGCTCAATAAAGTAAAACATAATTTAGAGAAATTTATACAACGTAAGTGTACATGCTAGCGCCTTCATGAAGCGATATCGGTAAGTGATGAACTTGTAAGCATATGAGCTAAAAGCTCAACTTAAGAAAATAAAAATAGTATGTAGTGAAAAATAATTATGTGAGACACTAAAAAGATAGTGACGATAGTTTAAATATTGCCGTTAAATATATATTAATATATGGAAGATTTTTAAAGTGAACATATAACAGTTTTACTGCTGCGTTGATGTACAATAATCGTACGAGCGAACGATCTTTAATTTACACAAAAGTATGTACGTACATATTTAAGTATAATTATTAAAAAAAATAATAATAATAATATCAAGGATCATTTGAATGATTTTTGTTTAGACCTTCGGGCTAAATCCTACCTTCTAACACACCACCCTAATCTAAATGCTCCGTGTTGTACACAAATTGTGTTACACACTCATACATGCACATATGCACTACCATGTTCATATGAAAAACCGCACTTTTCCTGGTAGTGGCTTTCCCCTTTCAAACCGGAAATAACTAACCGATTTGAGGGTTAGTGGAACTTTCTCGCATTTTCACTTTCTTCTTTGTCATCTCAACTCGCTAAGGATAAAGACGTCTCCGCCGTACACATCCGCAATTTTAAGGTATAATCAATTCTTATATTTAATTAATATATTATACTTTATTATACACTAATTCACTAAATTAGTTTTTTAAAAAGATTATAAATAAATCTAATTCAAAAAAAACTAATTCATTTCCTTTTTTTTAATTTCCTTTGAATGGCGCTTACGCGAGCAAAACCACTTGGAGTATACATATGTATATCATATTATATACTTCACGGGTTTTCATGGTCCTTCGAGCCGGTAACTTTTATGGCACCGATGTTTTTATGAATTTAAATAATAATAGCTTTAATCCAACAGGCCAGAATTGCTTGACAAATCTTCGGTGAAACATTGTTACATGGCAACAGCTACAATCGTTGGTTAGACAAAAGCCAAACCCATACGCAGATGTAGTGGCTCACCTACAGATGGGCATATACATAAATTTATTTGTATTTGTGTTGGTATGTATGTATTTATGAATTTACGCTCATTTCATATCATAGAACATCTGATAATCAGCCTGCGACCTCTACCGGATATTCATGAATACGTATATTAATATTGGGTGAACTTACCATAATTATGAGTTTCAGCCTCCTGTCGACACAGTGTACGACATTAAAGCAAATTTACATTGAAATATATGTCCTTACGTTTAAATTATATATGTACATATATGTACAATAAGCAGACCGAAATCGCCACCCAACCAGTTCGATAGAGGGTAAAATACTGAATTCCGTTATATATATATATATATATATATATTCCGACAGATAACCATGACTCCTTTCGCCGCCATGTTAAAGAAAGCTGAGCAACAAGTGGGCATCGTTTCCCACAACCGTGTCGCCTTTGCGAGGGCAGGCACCCTATAAGGCTCTGCCCGGTATTACGGTCGAAAACCCCAGAGAATAGACTGCGCGAAGCAATACTAGGCAAGTACTGCGCGAATTGCCTGTCGTCACATGGGGCCGAATCGTGCACAAGCACC